>SMDT01001268.1:0-103532 GCA_005392925.1 Aquilaria sinensis
AAGGGGTGAATGTTTCCATTCCAAACAGGTTGTGATCTTTTTATTTGATTCTAAACAAGTTGTGAATGCTTCTATTCCAAGAAAATTGAGATTGTTTCCATTTTACTCAAGGAAATTTATGAAAGTTTCCATTCCATTCTAAACAGGTTATGAATGTTTCAATTCTTGACAACTAATGAATATTTCCATTCTAAACAAGTTATGAATGTTTCCATTCTGAACAAGTTGTGAATGTTTCTATTTTATTCTAAAGAAGTTGTAAATGTTTCAATTCCAAACAAGTTGTGAATGTTTCTATTTCATTCTAAAGAAGTTGGGAATGTTTCAATTCCATACAAGTTGTGAATGTGAATGTTTTCATTTTACTCTAAACATGTTGTGAATGTTTCCATTCCAAACATATTGTGAATAATTCCACTCACATCTTATTTCCAGTGGAAAAAAAACATTAACACTTGGGTTGGAGTAAAATGCAAACATTCAAAAAAAACACTAACAATTAGGTTAGAGTAAAATGGAAACATTCATAACCTATTTACAATGAAATGGAAACATTGACAACTTGTTTCCACTTCATTCTAAACAATCACAACTTGTTTGGAATAAAGTTGAAACATTCATAACCTTTTTGGAATGGAAACATTCACAACCTATTTAGAATGAAATGGAAACATTCACAACTTGTTTAGAATGAAATGGATACATTCACAACTTGTTTAGAATCAAATGAAAACATTCACAACATGTTTGAAAACGAACCATTTATAGCTCATTTAGAATGACATAGAAAGATTGACAACTTGTTGGAATGAAATGTAAACATTCACAACTTGTGTCAAACGGAAAATATACATTCACATCTTGTTTAGAACAAAATGTAAACAATCACCACTAGTTTGGAATCCAAACATTCACAACTTGTTTTGAGCGAAATGTAATCATTCACAACTTGTTTAGAGTGGAAACGCTCATAACTTATTTGAATTGAAACATTCACAAGTTGTTTAGATTGAAATGGAAACATTCAAAACATGTTTACAACGGAAGCATTCGTAACAAGTTTGAAATGAAATGGAAACACTCACAACTTGTTAGAATGAAGTAAGAACATTCACAAATTGTTTAGAATGAAATAGAAGCATTTACAACTTGTTTGGAATGGAAAGAATCACAACTTGCTTTGGAATGAAATAGAAACATTCATAACTTGTTTAGAAAGAAATGAAAACATCCATAGCTTGTTTAGAATGAAATGGAAACATTCACAACTTGTTGGAATGAAATAGAAACAATGACAACTTTTGTTGATTGGAAAAGATACATTCACATCTTCTTTAGAATCAAATGTAAATAATCACCATTTGGTTGGAATCCAAACATTTATAACTTGTTTTGAATAAAATATAATCATTCATAACTCGTTAGAGTGGAAATTTTCACAACTTATTTGAATGAAAAGATTCACAAGTTGTTTAGAATGAAATGAAAACATTCACAACTTGTTTGTTATGGAAGCATACGCAACAATTTTGAAATGAAATGGAAACACTCACAACTTGTTTAGAATAAAATGGGAACATTCACAAATTATTTAGAATGAAATGGAAACATTTACAACTTGTTTATAATTCAAACAATCACAACATATTTTGGAATGAAATAGAAACATTCATAACTTATTAGGAATAGAAACATTCATAACTTGTTTAGAAAGAAATGGAAACGTTCTTAACTTATTTAGAATGAATTGGAAACATTCACAACTTGTTGGAATGAAAGGGAAACATTTACAACTTGTTTTGAATGGAATAGAAATAGTCAGAACCTATTTAGAATGAAATGGAAACATTCACCACTTGTTTGGAAGGGAAATGTTCACAACTTGTTTTCAATGAAATGTAAACATTGACAACTTGTTTGCAATGGAAACATTCACAACTTGTTTAGAATAAAATGGAAACATGATGCGAACCCCTATGGTATAAAGACCATGAAACGCGCCCAAGATGAGATTCAAGCTCCACAAGACATCAAAAAGACTGGGTTTAAAACCCCCACCCCTAATCAACCTGTGATTAGAAACGAGAAGTATAGAACTCCAAGAACACAAGCACACTTGTGCACCAAGGCAGTCCACAAAGAACCAAAGAGAAAACTTCTTCAAAGAGCAATATTATTTCGGCATTAATCTGTGTGTTTACATCCAGAATATGTGCCTTTATATAGGCCTAAAATAGGGTAAAAATCTGGGCAAAATTCGCAGCCCAAGTCACCTAGGAAACCTAGTTACAAAGGACTCAAGAAAACCTAGTCAAACTAGGATTCCTACACCCTTTTAACACATGTTTAAGGTGTGCAGCGAATTCCATTTATCCTAAGTGACCTGAATCACTTCCATGGCCTAAATAACATCCTAAATAATGTAAATAAATAGGAAAATAAAATAAAATACGTTACAAAACAAGATTGGCCATAAAAACCCCAAAATAGTCTTCTCAGGTGGTTCCTGCTTGTGTCTTCAACTTCAAGCTGAAATTCGAACTTGATGCAACCATGATTTCTCAAAATGCAAAGCATGAAAGTTGTAGATCTCTTTCTTAGCTTTGAAATGACACCTGAACCACACAAAACGGACATCTAAAGCCAAAGATATGCCCAAAATACTGCAACTGCTTCTGAACCAGCGATAACTCGTAAATCGTGACTTTGAAGCTAAATTGGACCTCCTTAACGTGCAAACTGGGTTTCATGGTCTTCATATGATTTGTAGCTCTAGATGTTAGCTTTCCAATGAATCAAGAATCACTCAATTCTGATCTGTTTAGCTCAAGATATGATTTTTCCACCAGAACATCGCCAATCTGTCAACATCCGAGCTTGACAAAAGCTTGAAGTGCACTAGTGAGCTCCTTAGCCTTCTTCCTTGTCAATGGTCCACTAGTTATCTTCAATGGATCCTTGCCATCCTTGGTTGTGCCTTCTTTGATCGTATCAGCTCCCCCCTCCTTAGAAGGATTCGTCCTCGAATCAAAACCTGCATTAGAAAAGGGAATTGAATCAATAACAATGAAATAATCAACACATAAGCACTTACCTTTCACATAAGCACCAATAGCATGGAATGCTTGTGTATGGAGCTTTAATCTTGTGAAAAACCTGAACCAATATCCAAATGCAATGATAATTTTGATACCTCCAGGGTCAAAAACAAAGTTAGAAGCAATTAGCACAAAAAATCTGAAATTTTGCACAATTTTCATCTTAACTCTAGGCATCACTTTCATTGCCTTTGCCATCTCAAAAACATTATTCTCACAACTAGGAAAAGTGTTGGAATAATTTACCTTAGGGATGCTGTATGCACTCAAAACAAATGGACCTAAACTCACACAAGTGTTATGGTTATGAAAAACACAAGTTATGCATGTCAAGACAATAGTTTGCATAGGCCATTCAAACAAACAAGAATTGAACACAATGTGGCCTAAACTAATAACAAAACAATGATGCATGAATTTCACAAAAATCCTAAGCATTTTAAATGAAACAAGATTGGAGTAGATAGGATTAAGTGAAACCAATTCAGTAGCAAACTTATTTTTGCATGTATATGCACAACAATGCATGAAATTTGTGAATGGGATGTGACACAAAACAAAGGACTCAACATACCTCCTTAAAAGGCTGAATTTAAAACCAGAATTTTCACTCAAAATAAAAACTTTCAGGTTTGGACATAAAGCAAAAAGATCAATGCTCAAAAGTTTGTGTAATGCATGTGTCATGACAAAAAAATGCTTGCTGGAAATTAAAGATTGACACACAAAAATGGGCTGAACATGAATGGCAATCAAAGAAGTATGTAATGCATGTGTATGAACTAATTTATGCATGAAAAATTCCAAAGAAGTAGATTTAACTTGAGACAAAACAAAACAATGTGAAATGGATGCAAAACAAACAAATTCAAAAACAAAAGACACCAAAACAGATTTTTCTTTAGAGAAACTCAAGCAATTCCAAAGAGGATTTGACAAAACCAAAGAATTAGAAGCTTTAAAACCATATTTTGTCAAATTTTCATGCTTACTTCCTTCTCTTAATCTAGTTTCATGAAAACCATTTGTCAAAATAACATTGCAAGCAAACACACATTGTTTGAGATTTTCATGCAAAACTACATCAAATCTAGGTGTTAGGAAGAAATACATTACAGTGGTTGGACTTAGTCTCCAAGTATCTTCCTTTGGTTAGGAACCACAAAATTTTCACCTTTGCACTCAATGGCTTTGGTTGGAGTTGCATTAATTTCATCCCCTTGAAACATAGGATAAGAAACAATGTTAGGCAAACTTTTGCATATGAAATCACTTGGACTTACCTCAAATTGTTCCTTTTCAACCTCCTTTGTTGGTTTGATGCATGGGACATGACTTGGAATATTGGGAACACCAACTTCTTTAATGGGCAGCAACTCACTTGATTCTTGTAGCTCATCTCCACTTAAGTCCTGAAAAGAAGACAACACAACACTAGAAAAAGACTTTGTTATGTTAGATGAAAGTATGGCTTCTCTGTAGGTCTTTCTCTCTTCACTCGGCTTGGGTTCATTGCACTCTTGTCTTCTCTCAACTTCGCACTCAATTTCTTCTCTCGGGAACTCTCCACTCTTCTTCCCCTCATGTTCACTCTTCTCACTTAATCTCTCGGTTGTTCTCTCGGCTTTCCCCTCATCACTCTTGCCCTCAACTTTCCCCTCTTTTTCTTTTCTCTCAACCTCACTTTGAAGTTTTCTTTGATCCTCCAAGACTTGTTGTGGTGAAAGTGGTACAAGCATGATTGACTTTTCTTGTTGAGGCCGAGACAAGTCTCCTTTTGTGGCCTCCACTTTTGGCTTGGGTACTTCTCTCACATCCTTGCTCCATGCTCCTCTCCATGTGGAAATTCCTCCTTGACACATCTTGGATGCCTTTGCTCTCTTGATGATCCTCTCAGCCTTGGTGGCATGGTGAAGCAAGTCCTCCATATTGAAATAAGGCACCATTTCCAATTTGTTGGCTATCTCATGGTTGAGACCATTGATGAATCTAGCAATGGTGGTCTCCTCATCCTCAATGATGTTGGCTCGGGTCAAGGTTATCTCCAAGTCTTTATGGTAGTCCTCCACACTCCTTTGGCCTTGCACTAGCTTTTGAAGCTTGAGGCGTTGATCTCTAGTGTAGTAGCTAGGCACAAATCTCCTCCTCATTAAGGCTTTAAGGGCTCTCCATGTGTGTATGGGCTCCTCCTCATTCCTTCTCCTAGAAATAACATCCTGATTCCACCATACAAGAGCATAATTAGTGAACTTTATGGTAGCCAATTTAACCTTCTTTTCCTCGGAGTAATGATGGCAATCAAACACCATCTCAATCTTTTGCTCCCACTCCCAATATGCATCGGGATCACTCCTCCCTTGGAAAGGATGGAATGGTAAGCTTGATGGAGTTGAGATTGTTGTCCTCCCTTGGCTCACACCTCCTTGGAAACCCATGGTCATGCCAAACTCTTTCTTCCTCCTCGGGTTCTTCTCTCCTTGGACCTCTCCTTGGTTGCAAGATGGGATTTGGTCTCCTTGGCAACCTCAAATCAATGTCCTCAATCCTCCCCACAAGTCTATTGAGAGTTTCTTGAAATTCTCTCATGGTTGGCTCCTCATTGTGTCTCACTTCCATTCTCCTATCCTCCTGGCCCTCCATACTCCTGAAAATAACAAAGATCCTCACAAACACTCACCTCACGTGTTTCACTCAAAAGATGAACACTCAAACACTCAATTTGTTAGTGAGATATTGCTATTCAAAGAGTTCTCAAAAGTTCTAAGAAAACTATCCTCAAAGCACACAAGAAAACTTGAATTTTTGAAGAACTATTTTGACTCCAAAAGAGGTGGGCTAAACAAGCTTTAAAAGACTCTAGGAAGCCCTTGCAATTGATGATCACAAGAACCACAAAGAAAGCTTTTTGGCTCAAAAACAATGGGATAGGTTTTGGGGCACAAAACTTTCAACACTTTGTGAAAAACTTCTTTTTGCAAGCTCTTTTCTTTTTCTTTTCTTTTTCTTTTCTTTTTCTTTTCTTTTTTTTTCTTTTTCTTTTTTTTTTTTCTTTTTTTGCTTGCTGTTTTGATGCTAAACAAACTTTCTCCTTGAAATTCCTTGCTGCCAAAGACAAAAAGTCAGTTTTCTATTCGGCCAAAACAAGAAACTATTGAAACTTGCACAATTTTGAAACAACTTTTTGATACCGAAACTTCCTGAACTTGGATCCTTCTTTTTTTGGTGTTTTCTTGACTCTAGGATGCTGGAAACAATGAAAACAAGAGAGATTAATAGGGCTGGACACGAAACAGAAAGATAAGAAATAAACAAGAACAAACGAATTGAAACCGAGAACACTAGACAACACGGATTGACTTCTTTTTGTTGTTTTTGTGATTTTTGGACTTGAACAAGGATGGAATAAAAAGGACAGACCTGAAACAAGAAGAAAAAGGATTAAAACAGAGGATTAAGACATGAAATTACTGGAAAAAAATTGAAAGAAAACCGAAGATAAACAAGAACACAAGATATGTCCTTCAATGGAACTTGTGGCTCTGATACCAACTGATGCGAACCCCGATGGTATAAAGACCATGAAATGCGCCCAAGATGTTTTTCAAGCTCCACAAGACATCAAAGAGACTGGGTTTAAGACCCCCACCCCTAATCAACCTGTGACTAGAAACGAGAAGTATAGAACACCAAGAACACAAGCACACTTGTGCACCAAGGTAGTCCACAAAGAACCAAAGAGAAAACCTCTCCAAAGAGCAATATTATTTCAGCAATAATCTGTGTGTTTACATCCAGAATATGTGCCTTTATATAGGCCTAAACTAGGGTAAAAATCTGGGCAAAATTCGCAGCCCAAGTCACCTAGGAAACCTAGTTACAAAGGACTCAAGAAAACCTAGTCAAACTAGGATTCCTACACCCTTTTAACACATGTTTAAGGTGTGCAGCGAATTCCATTTATCCTAAGTGACCTGAATCACTTCCATGGCCTAAATAACATCCTAAATAATGTAAATAAATAGGAAAATAAAATAAAATACGTTACAAAACAAGATTGGCCATAAAAACCCCAAAATAGTCTTCTCAGGTGGTTCCTGCTTGTGTCTTCAACTTCAAGCTGAAATTTGAACTTGATGCAGCCATGATTTCTCAAAATTCAAAGCATGAAAGTTGTAGATCTCTTTCTTAGCTTTGAAATGACACCTGAACCACACAAAACGGACATCTAAAGCCAAAGATATGCCCAAAATACTGCAACTGCTTCTGAACCAGCGATAACTCGTAAATCGCGACTTTGAAGCTAAATTGGACCTCCTTAACGTGAAAACTGGGTTTCATGGTCTTCATATGATTTGTAGCTCCAGATGTTATCTTTCCAATGAATCAAGAATCACTCAATTCTGATCTGTTTAGCTCAAGATATGATTTTTCTACCAGAACATCACCAATCTGTCAACATCCAAGCTTGAAGTGCACTAGTGAGCTCCTTAGCCTTCTTCCTTGTCAATGGTCCACTAGTTATCTTCAATGGATCCTTGCCATCCTTGGTTGTGCCTTCTTTGATCGTATCAAAACATTCCAAACTAGTTGTGAATGTTTGGAATTTCATTCCAAACAAGTTGTGAATTTTTCCTTTCATTCCAAACAAGTTGTGAATGTTGGATACATTCACAACTAGTTGTGAATGTTTCCATTTCATTCCAAACAAGTTGTGAATGTTTCCATTTCATTCCAAACTTGTTTGTGAATGTTTCCATTCATAAACAAGTTGTGAATGTTTCCATTTCATTCCAATCAAGTTGTGAATGTTTCCATATCATTCCAAACTAGTTGTGAATGTTTCCATTTCATCCAAACAAAGTTGTGATTTGTTTCCATTTCATTCCAAACAAGTTGTGAATGTTTCCATCAAAATTCCAAACAAGTTGTGAATGTTTCCATTTCATTCCAAACAAGTTGTGAATGTTTCCATTTCATTCCAAACAAGTTGTGAATGTTTCCATTTCATTCCAAACAAGTTGTGAATGTTTCCATTTCATTCCAAACAAGTTGTGAATGTTTCCATTTCATTCCAACAAAGTTGTGAATGTTTCTATTTGACCAGTTATTGCACCTTTAAGTTCCACTAATGTTGTATCATTTCTATTCCAAACAAGTTGTGAATGTTTCCATTTCATTTCAAAACAAGTTGTGAATGTTTCCATTTCATTCCAAACTAGTTGTGAATGTTTCCATTTCATTCCAAACAAGTTGTGAATGTTTCCATTTCATTACAAAATTGTGAACCAATTGAAAAGTAACTTAGCCATTTCATTCCAAACAAGTTGTGAATGTTTCCATTTTCATTCCAAACAAGTTGTGAATGTTTCAATTTCATTTAAACTAGTTGTGAATGTTTCCTATTTCATTCCAAATTTAGTTGTGAAATGTTTCATTTTCATTCCAGGAGAGTTTGTGAATGTTTCCATTTCATTCCAAATTCTAGTTGTGAATGTTTCCATTTCATTCCAAACAAGTTGTGAATGTTTCCATTTCATTCCAAAGGGGAAAGTTTGTGAATGTTTCCATTTCATTCCAAACACAGTTGTGAATGTTTCCATTACATTCCAAACAAGTTGTGAATGTTTCCATTTCATTCCAAACAAGTTGTGAATGTTTCCATTTCATTCCAAACAAGTTGTGAATGTTTCCATTTCATTCCAAACATAGTTGTGAATGTTTCCAATCATTCCAAACATAGTTGTGAATGTTTCCATTTCATTCCAAACTACATGAATGTTTCCATTTCATTCAAAACTAGTTGTGAATGTTCCATTTCATTCTAAGTTACTGAAGTTGTCCAAAATGTTTCCATTTCACTTCCAAACAAGTTGTGAATGTTTCCATTTCATTCCAAACAAGTTGTGAATGTTTCCATTTCATTCCAAACAAGTTGTGAATGTTTCCATTTCATTCCAAACAAGTTGTGAATGTTTCCATTTCATTCCAAACAAGTTGTGAATGTTTCCATTTCATTCCAAACAAGTTGTGAATGTTTTATTTCATTCCAAACTAGTTGTGAATGTTTCCATTTCATTCCAAACAAGTTGTGAATGTTTCCATTTCATTCCAAACAAGTTGTGAATGTTTCCATTTCATTCCAATAGTTGTGTAATGTTTGAATTTCATTCCAAAGAGTTGTAAAACACAAAAAAAGTTGTGAATGTTTCAAATATGGCAAACAAGTTGTGAATGTTTCCATTTCATTTCAAACAAGTTGTGAATGTTTCCATTTCAACAAAAAACAAGTTGTGAAGTGTTTAAACATTCATTCAAAAAACAAGTTGAATGTTTTCCATTTCATTCCAAACAAGTTGTGAATGTTTTTTTCTTGGTCAAACAAGTTGTGAATGTTTTAGTTCATTACTAACTTGGTTGTGAATGTTTCCATTCTCTTCCAAACATCTTTAGCAATGTTTCACTTTCATTCCAAAAACATTGTGAATGTTTCCCCTTATTCCAAACAAGTTGTGAGCTTTTTCCATTTCATTCCAAACATGTGTGTTTCCATTTCTTCCAAAATGTTTGAATGTTTCATACATTCCAAACAAAGTTGTGAATGTTTCCATTTCTCCAAACAAGTTGTGAATGTTTCCATTTCATTCCAAAACAAGTTGTGAATGTTTCCATTTCATTCAAACAAGTTTTGAATGTTTCCATTTCATTCTTAAACAAGTTGTGAATGTTTCCATTTCATTCCAAAAAGGTTGTGAATGTTTCCATTTCATTCCAAACAAGTTGTGATTTGTTTCCATTCATTTCAAAAAAATTGTGAATGTTTTCATTCATTTAAACAAGTTTGAATGTTTCCATTTCATCCAAACAAGTTTTGAAATTTTTCCAACACTTGGACACTAGTTATGAATATTTCCATTTCATTCCAAAAGTTGTGAATGTTGACCACCTTTCATTCCAAACAAGTTGTCAATGTTTCCATTTCATTCCAAACTAGTTGTGACTTGTTTCCATTCATTCCATAACTAGTTGTGAATGTTTCCATTTCATTCCAAACTAGTTGTGGTGAATGTTTATCATTTCTTCCAAATTTGTGAATGTTTCCATTCATTCATTCCAAACAAGTTGTGAATGTTTCCATTTCATTCCAAACAAGTTGTGAATGTTTCCATTTCATTCCAAACAAGTTGTGAATGTTTCCATTTCATTTAAAAAGTTACAATGTTTCCATTTCATTCCAAACAAGTTGTGAATGTTTCCATTTCTTTCTTAAAACTTGTTGTGAATGTTTCCATTTCATTCCAAACTAAGTGTATATTGAATGTTTCCATTTCACAATTCAACACTAGTTGTGAATGTTTCCATTTCATTCAAAATTAGTTGTGAATGTTTCCATTTCATTCCCCATTTGGTGAATGTTTAACATTTCATTCTAAACAAGTTGTGAATGTTTCCATTTCATTCTAAACAAGTTGTGAATGTTTCCATTTCATTCCAAACAAGTTGTGAATGTTTCCATTTCATTCCAAACAAGTTGTGAATGTTTCCATTTCATTTCAAACAAGTTGTGAAGCAAGTTGTGAATGTTTCCATTTCATTCCAAACAAGTTGTGAATGTTTCCATTTCATTCCAAACAAGTTGTGAATGTTTCCATTTCATTCCAAACAAGTTGTGAATGTTTCCATTTCATTCCAAACAAGTTGTGAATGTTTCCATTTCATTCCAAACAAGTTGTGAATGTTTCCATTTCATTCAAAACTAGTTGTGAATGTTTCCATTTCATTCCAAACAAGTTGTGAATGTTTCCATTTCATTCCAAACAAGTTGTGAATGTTTCCATTTCATTCCAAACAAGTTGTGAATGTTTCCATTTCATTCCAAACAAGTTGTGAATGTTTCCATTTCATTCCAAACAAGTTGTGAATGTTTCCATTTCATTCCAAACAAGTTGTGAATGTTTCCATTTCATTCCAAACAAGTTGTGAATGTTTCCATTTCATTCCAAACAGTTGTGAATGTTTCCATTTCATTCCAAACAAGTTGTGAATGTTTCATTTCATTCCAAACAAGTTGTGAATGTTTCCATTTCATTCCAAACAAGTTGTGAATGTTTCCATTTCATTCCAAACAAGTTGTGAATGTTTCCATTTCATTCCAAACTAGTTGTGAATGTTTCCATTTCATTCCAAACAAGTTGTGAATGTTTCCATTTCATTCCAAACAAGTTGTGAATGTTTCCATTTCATTCCAAAACAAGTTGTGAATGTTTCCATTTCATTCCAAACAAGTTGTGAATGTTTCCATTTCATTCCAAACAAGTTGTGAATGTTTCCATTTCATTCCAAACAAGTTGTGAATGTTTCCATTTCATTCCAAACAAGTTGTGAATGTTTCCATTTCATTCTAAACAAGTTGTGAATGTTTCCATTTCATTCTAAAAAAGTTGTGAATGTTTCCATTTCATTCCAAACAAGTTGTGAATGTTTCCATTTCATTCCAAACAAGTTGTGAATGTTTCCATTTCATTCCAAACAAGTTGTGAATGTTTCCATTTCATTCCAAACAAGTTGTGAATATTTTCCATTTCATTCCAAACAAGTTGTGAATGTTTCCATTTCATTCCAAACAAGTTGTGAATGTTTCCATTTCATTCCAAACAAGTTGTGAATGTTTTTCATTCCAAACAAGTTGTGAATGCTTTTATTCAAAACAAGTTGTGAATGTTTCCATTTCATTCAAAATAAGCTTTGAATGTTTCCATTCCAAACATGTTGTGAGTGTCTCCATTTCATTCATAATAGATTGTGGATGTTTCCATTTTAATCAAAATAAGTTGTGAATGTTTTGATTCTAAACAAGTTATGAAAATTTTGATTCCAAACAAATTATGAATCTTTCCAAACAATTCTAAAAAAGTTATGAATGATTTCATCTGAACCAAGTTGTGAATGTTTCCACTTCATTCTAAACAAGTTGTGAATGTTTCCACTCCAAATAAGTTGTGAACATTTCCATTTTATTCTGAACAAGTTGTGAAAGTTTACATTTAAAAAAAATTGTGAATTGTGAATATTTCCATCTCATTCTATACAAGTCATGAATGTCTACATTTGAAATAGGTTGTGAATCTTTCTATTTCATTCTAAACAAGTTATGAATGTTTGCATTCAAGACAAGTTGTGAATGTTTTCATGTCATTCTAAACTAGTTGTGAATATTTTTAGTTAATTCTAAATGAGCTATGAATGTTTCCATTTCATTCACAACTTGTTTAAAGTGCAAACATTCATAACTTGTTTGGAAAGTAATCACAACTTGTTCTGATTATAAACAATCATAACTTCTTTGTAATGGAAACATTCACAACATGGTTAGAATGAAATTGTTTGGATTTCAAGCATTCACGAGTTGTTTGTAACTGAATGGAAATGTTTCCAACTTATTTGCTACGGAAACATTCACAACTTGTTCAAGATGGAAATACTCATAAATTATTTAGAATGAAAAAGAAACATTCACAACATGTTTGGAACTAGAACATTCACAACGTGTTTAGAATGAAGCAAAAATATTCACAACTTGTTTAGAATAGAAACACTCATAACTTGTTTAGAATGAAATGGAAACATTCACAACTTGTTTAAATTGGAAGCATCCACAACTTGGTCAAAATGAAATGGAAACTTTCACTACTTGTTCGTAGTGGTAACTTCCAAAACTTGCTGGGAATCAAAACAATTAGAACTTGTTTGGAATGGAAACATTCATAACATGTTTAGAACGAATAGGAAACATTCACAAATTTTTGGATGGAAACAATCACAACTTGTTTAGAATGAAATAAAAACATTAACATCTTGTGTAGAATTAAATGGAAACATTCACAACTTGTTCTAAATGGAAACATTCACAACTTGCTTAGAAAAAAATGGAAACAATCATAAGTGGTTTTGAATGGAGTGGAAACATTAAGAACTTATTTAAAATGAAATGGAAACGTCCACAACTTGTTTGGATTAGAATTGTTCACAACTTGTATTGAGTGAAAGGGAAACATTCACAACTTGTTTTGAATGAAATAGAAATATTAACAACTTGTTTAAAATGAAATGGAAACATTCATAACTTACTTCAGAAGGAAACATTCATCACTATTGTTTGGAATGGAAATATTCATAGCTTGTTTCAAAAGAAATGAAAACATTTACAACTTGTTTAGAATGAAATAGAAACATTGAAAACTTTTTTGGAATGGAAACAATCATAACTTCTTTAGAATGAAATTGAAACTTTCACAAGTTGTATGGAATGGAAACATTCACAACTTATTTAGAGTGAAATGGAAACATTAACAACTCATTTGGAATGAAATGGAAACATTCACAACTAGTTTGATTGAAATGGAAACACACAACAACTTGTTTGGAATTGGAAACATTCACAACTTGTTTGGAATGAAATGGAAACATTCACAACTAGTTTGGAATGAAATGGAAACATTCATAACTTGTTTGGAATGAAATGGAAACATTCACAACTTGTTTGGAATGGGAAACATTCGTAACTTGTTTGAAATGGAAACATTAACAACTTGTTTAGAATGAAAATAGAAACATTCACAACTTGTTTGGAGTGGAAACATTCACAACTTGTTTAGAATTGAAATGGAAACATTCAGAACTTGTTTGGAATGAAAAAACATTCACAACTTCCTTAGAATGAAATGGAAACATTCACAACTTGTTTGGAATGAAAGGGAAACGTTCATAACTTGTTTTAGAATGGAAACATTCACAACTTGTTTAGAATGGAAACATTCACAACTTGTTTAGAATGAAATGGAAACATTCATAACTTGTTTAGAATGAAATGGAAACATTCACAACTTGTTTGGAATGAAATGGAAACATTCACAACTTGTTTGGAATGAAATGGAAACATTCACAACTTGTTTGGAATGAAATGGAAACATTCACAACTTGTTTGGAATGAAATGGAAACATTCACAACTTGTTTTAGGAATGAAATGGAAACATTCACAACTTGTTTGGAATGAAATGGAAACATTCACAACTTGTTTACAATGAAAACAGAAACATTCATAACCAGTTTAGAATGAAATGGAAATGTTTACAACTTGTTCAGAATGGAATCATTCACAACTTGTTTAGAATAAAAAAGAAACATTCACAACTTATTTAGAATGAAATAGAAGCACTCACAACTTTTTTAGAATGAAATGGAAACATTCACAAGTTGTTTGGAATGAAATGGAAACATTCACAACTTGTTTATAATGGAAATGAAAACTTTCACAACTTGTTTACAATGAAATGGAAATATTCACAACTTGTTTTCACAAATAGAAAACATTCACAACCGGTTTAGAATGAAATGGAAACATTCACAACTTGTTTCGAATGAAATGGAAACATTCACAACTTGTTTGGATTGAAATGGAAACATTCACACTAGTTTGGAATGGCCAAACTGCTCTGGAAACACTTTACAACTTGTTTGGAATGTTAAATGGAAACATTCACAACTTGTAAAAATTGGAATGAAATGGAAACATTCACAACAAGTTTGAAGGAATGGAAAATTGGACCACATTCATGGAAACTTGTTTGGAATGAAATGGAAACATTAACAACATGTTTAGAATGAAATGGAAACATTCACAACTTGTTTGGAATGAAATGGAAACATTCACAACATGTTTGGAATGAAATGGAAACATTCACAACTTGTTTGGAATGAAATGGAAACATTCACAACTTGTTTGGAATGAAATGGAAACATTCACAACTTGTTTGGAATGAAATGGAAACATTCACAAGTTGTTTTGGAATGAAATGGAAACATTCACAACTTGTTTGGAATGAAATGGAAACATTCACAACACTGTTTGGAATGAAATGGAAACATTCACAACTTGTTTGGAATGAAATGGAAACATTCACAACTTGTTTGGAATGAAATGGAAACATTCACAACTTGTTTGGAATGAAATGGAAACATTCACAACTTGTTTGGAATGAAATGGAAACATTCACAACTTGTTTGGAATGAAATGGAAACATTCACAACTTGTTCGGAATGAAATGGAAACATTCACAACTTGTTTGGAATGAAATGGAAACATTCACAACTTCTTTTGAATGAAATGGAAACATTCACAACTTGTTTGGAATGAAATGGAAACATTCACAACTTGTTTGGAATGAAATGGAAACATTCACAACTTGTTTGGAATGAAATGGAAACATTCACAACTTGTTTTGAATGAAATGGAAACATTCACAACTAGTTTGGAATGAAATGGAAACATTCACAACTAGTTTGGAATGAAATGGAAACATTCACAACTAGTTTGGAATGAAATGGAAACATTCAGAACTAGTTTTGGAATGAAATGGAAACATTCACAACAAGTTTGGAATGAAATGGAAACATTCACAACTTGTTTGGAATGAAGTGGAAACATTCACAACTTGTTTGGAATGAAATGGAAACATTCACAACTTGTTTGGAATGAAATGGAAACATTCACAACTAGTTTGGAATGAAATGGAAACATTCACAACTAGTTTGGAATGAAATGGAAACATTTTACAACTAGTTTGGAAGTCCCAAATGGAACACTTCACACTTCACAACTTGTTTGGAATGAAATGGAAACATTCACAACTATGTTTGGAATGAAATGGAAACATTCACAACTTGTTTGGAAAGAAATGGAAACATTCACAACTAGTTTGGAATGAAATGGAAACATTCACAACTTGTTTGGAATGAAATGGAAACATTCACAACTAGTTTGGAATGAAATGGAAACATTCACAACAAGTTTGGAATGAAATGGAAACATTCACAACTTGTTTGGAATGAAATGGAAACATTCACAACTTGTTTGGAATGAAATGGAAACATTCACAACTTGTTTGGAATGAAATGGAAACATTCACAACTAGTTTGGAATCAAATGGAAACATTCACAACTTGTTTGGAATGAAATGGAAACATTCACAACTTGTTTGGAATGAAATGGAAACATTCACAACTAGTTTGGAATGAAATGGAAACATTCACAACAAGTTTGGAATGAAATGGAAACATTCACAACAAGTTTGGAATGAAATGGAAACATTCACAACTTGTTTGTAATGAAATGGAAACATTCACAACTTGTTTGGAATGAAATGGAAACATTCACAACTAGTTTGGAATGAAATGGAAACATTCACAACTTGTTTGGAATGAAATGTAAACATTCACAACTTGTTTGGAATGAAATGGAAACATTCACAACTAGTTTTGGAATGAAATGGAAATTTTCACAACTAGTTTGGAATGAAATGGAAACATTCACAACACTTATTTGGAATGAAATGGAAACATTCACAACTTGTTTGGAATGAAATGGAAACATTCACAACTTGTTTCCGAATGAAATGGAAACATTCACAACTTGTTTTGGAATGAAATGGAAACATTCACAACTTGTTTGGAATGAAATGGAAACATTCAAAACTTGTTTGGAATGAAATGGAAACATTCACAACTTGTTTGGAATGAAATGGAAACATTCACAACTTGTTTGGAATGAAATGGAAACATTCACAACTTGTTTGGAATGAAATGGAAACATTCACAACTAGTTTGGAATGAAATGGAAACATTCACAACTAGTTTGGAATGAAATGGAAATATTCACAACTTGTTTGAAAGAAATGGAAACATTCACAACTAGTTTGGAATGAAATGGAAACATTCACAACTAGTTTGGAATGAAATGGAAACATTCACAACTTGTTTGGAATGAAATGGAAACATTCACAACTTGTTTGGAATGAAATGGAAACATTCACAACTTGTTTGGAATGAAATGGAAACATTCACAACTTGTTTGGAATGAAATGGAAACATTCACAACTTGTTTGGAATGAAATGGAAACATTCACAACTTGTTTGGAATGAAATGGAAACATTCACAACTTGTTTGGAATGAAATGGAAACTTTCACAACTTGTTTGGAATGAAATGGAAACATTCACAACAAGTTTGGAATGAAATGGAAACATTCACAACTTGTTTGGAATGAAATGGAAACATTCACAAAAAGTTTGGAATGAAATGGAAACATTCACAACATAGTTTGGAATGAAATGGAAACATTCACAACTTGTTTGGAATGAAATGGAAACATTCACAACTTGTTTGGAATGAAATTGAAACATTCACAACTTGTTTTGGAATGAAATGGAAACATTCACAACTAGTTTGGAATGAAATTCAAACATTCACAACTTGTTTGGAATGAAATGGAAACATTCACAACTTGTTTGGAATGAAATGGAAACATTCACAACTTGTTTGGAATGAAATGGAAACATTCACAACTAGTTTGGAATGAAATGGAAACATTCACAACCTGTTTGGAATGAAATGGAAACATTCACAACTTGTTTGGAATGAAATGGAAACATTCACAACTTGTTTGGAATGAAATGGAAACATTCACAACTTGTTTGGAATGAAATGGAAACATTCACAACTTGTTTGGAATGAAATGGAAACATTCACAACTAGTTTGGAATGAAATGGAAACATTCACAACTTCTTTGGAATGAAATGGAAACATTCACAACTTGTTTGGAATGAAATGGAAACATTCACAACTTGTTTGGAATGAAATGGAAACATTCACAACTAGTTTGGAATGAAATGGAAACATTCACAACCTGTTTGGAATGAAATGGAAACATTCACAACTTGTTTGGAATGAAATGGAAACATTCACAACTTGTTTGGAATGAAATGGAAACATTCACAACTTGTTTGGAATGAAATGGAAACAATCACAACTAGTTTGGAATGAAATGGAAACATTCACAACTAGTTTGGAATGAAATGGAAACATTCACAACTAGTTTGGAATGAAATGGAAACATTCACAACTAGTTTGGAATGAAATGGAAACATTCACAACTTGTTTGGAATGAAATGGAAACATTCACAACTAGTTTGGAATGAAATGGAAACATTCACAACTTGTTTGGAATGAAATGGAAACATTCACAACTTGTTTGGAATGAAATGGAAACATTCACAACTTGTTTGGAATGAAATGGAAACATTCACAACTTGTTTGGAATGAAATGGAAACATTCACAACTAGTTTGGAATGAAATGGAAACATTCACAACTAGTTTGGAATGAAATGGAAACATTCACAACTAGTTTTGAATGAAATGGAAACATTCACAACTTTTTGGAATGAAATGGAAACATTCACAACTAGTTTGGAATGAAATGGAAACATTCACAACTAGTTTGGAATGAAATGGAAACATTCACAACTTGTTTGGAATGAAATGGAACATTCACAACTTGTTTGGAATGAAATGGAAACATTCACAACTTGTTTGGAATGAAATGGAAACATTCACAACTTGTTTGGAATGAAATGGAAACATTCACAACTAGTTTGGAATGAAATGGAAACATTCACAACTTGTTTGGAATGAAATGGAAACATTCACAACTAGTTTGGAATGAAATGGAAACATTCACAACTAGTTTGGAATGAAATGGAAACATTCACAACTAGTTTGGAATGGAACGGAAACATTCACAACTTGTTTGGAATGAAATGGAAACATTCACAACTTGTTTGGAATGAAATGGAAACATTCACAACTTAGTTTGGAATGAAATGGAAACATTCACAACTTGTTTGGAATGAAATGGAAACATTCACAACTAGTTTGGAATGAAATGGAAACATTCACAACAAGTTTGAAATGAAATGGAAACATTCACAACTAGTTTGGAATGAAATGGAAACATTCACAACTTGTTTGGAATGAAATGAAATGGAAACATTCACAACTTGTTTGGAATGAAATGGAAACATTCACAACTAGTTTGGAATGAAATGGAAACATTCACAACTTGTTTGGAATGAAATGGAAACATTCACAACTTGTTTGGAATGAAATGGAAACATTCACAACTTGTTTGGAATGAAATGGAAACATTCACAACTTGTTTGGAATGAAATGGAAACATTCACAACTAGTTTGGAATGAAATGGAAACATTCACAACTAGTTTGGAATGAAATGGAAACATTCACAACTAGTTTGGAATGAAATGGAAACATTCACAACTTGTTTGGAATGAAATGGAAACATTCACAACTTGTTTGGAATGAAATGGAAACATTCACAACTTGTTTGGAATGAAATGGAAACATTCACAACTTGAATGAAATGAAATGGAAACATTCACAACTTGTTTGGAATGAAATGGAAACATTCACAACTAGTTTGGAATGAAATGGAAACATTCACAACTTGTTTGGAATGAAATGGAAACATTCACAACTTGTTTGGAATGAAATGGAAACATTCACAACTAGTTTGGAATGAAATGGAAACATTCACAACTTGTTTGGAATGAAATGGAAACATTCACAACTAGTTTGGAATGAAATGGAAACATTCACAACTTGTTTGGAATGAAATGGAAACATTCACAACTTGTTTGGAATGAAATGGAAACATTCACAACTTGTTTGGAATGAAATGGAAACATTCACAACTTGTTTGGAATGAAATGGAAACATTCACAACTTGTTTGGAATGAAATGGAAACATTCACAACTTGTTTGGAATGAAATGGAAACATTCACAACTTGTTTGGAATGAAATGGAAACATTCACAACTTGTTTGGAATGAAATGGAAACATTCACAACTTGTTTGGAATGAAATGGAAACATTCACAACTTGTTTGGAATGAAATGGAAACATTCACAACTTGTTTGGAATGAAATGGAAACATTCACAACTTGTTTGGAATGAAATGGAAACATTCACAACTTGTTTGGAATGAAATGGAAACATTCACAACTTGTTTGGAATGAAATGGAAACATTCACAACTAGTTTGGAATGAAATGGAAACATTCACAACTAGTTTGGAATGAAATGGAAACATTCACAACTAGTTTGGAATGAAATGGAAACATTCACAACTTGTTTGGAATGAAATGGAAACATTCACAACTAGTTTGGAATGAAATGGAAACATTCACAACTTGTTTGGAATGAAATGGAAACATTCACAACTAGTTTTGGAATGAAATGGAAACATTCACAACTTGTTTGGAATGAAATGGAAACATTCACAACTAGTTTGGAATGAAATGGAAACATTCACAACTTGTTTGGAATGAAATGGAAACATTCACAACTTGTTTGGAATGAAATGGAAACATTCACAACTTGTTTGGAATGAAATGGAAACATTCACAACAAGTTTTGGAATGAAATGGAAACATTCACAACTTGTTTGGAATGAAATGGAAACATTCACAACTTGTTTGGAATGAAATGGAAACATTCACAACTTGTTTGGAATGAAATGGAAACATTCACAACTTGTTTGGAATGAAATGGAAACATTCACAACTAGTTTGGAATGAAATGGAAACATTCATTCACAACTTGTTTGGAATGAAATGGAAACATTCACAACTAGTTTGGAATGAAATGGAAACATTCACAACTTGTTTGGAATGAAATGGAAACATTCACAACTAGTTTGGAATGAAATGGAAACATTCACAACTTGTTTGGAATGAAATGGAAACATTCACAACTTGTTTGGAATGAAATGGAAACATTCACAACTTGTTTGGAATGAAATGGAAACATTCACAACTAGTTTGGAATGAAATGGAAACATTCACAACTAGTTTGGAATGAAATGGAAACATTCACAACTTGTTTGGAATGAAATGGAAACATTCACAACTTGTTTGGAATGAAATGGAAACATTCACAACTTGTTTGGAATGAAATGGAAACATTCACAACTTGTTTGGAATGAAATGGAAACATTCACAACTTGTTTGGAATGAAATGGAAACATTCACAACTAGTTTGGAATGAAATGGAAACATTCACAACTTGTTTGGAATGAAATGGAAACATTCACAACTTGTTTGGAATGAAATGGAAACATTCACAACTAGTTTGGAATGAAATGGAAACATTCACAACTTGTTTGGAATGAAATGGAAACATTCACAACTTGTTTGGAATGAAATGGAAACATTCACAACTTGTTTGGAATGAAATGGAAACATTCACAACTTGTTTGGAATGAAATGGAAACATTCACAACTAGTTTGGAATGAAATGGAAACATTCACAACTAGTTTGGAATGAAATGGAAACATTCACAACTAGTTTGGAATGAAATGGAAACATTCACAACTTGTTTGGAATGAAATGGAAACATTCACAACTTGTTTGGAATGAAATGGAAACATTCACAACTTGTTTGGAATGAAATGGAAACATTCACAACAAGTTTGGAATGAAATGGAAACATTCACAACTTGTTTGGAATGAAATGGAAACATTCACAACTTGTTTGGAATGAAATGGAAACATTCACAACTTAGTTTGGAATGAAATGGAAACATTCACAACTAGTTTGGAATGAAATGGAAACATTCACAACTTGTTTGGAATGAAATGGAAACATTCACAACTTGTTTGGAATGAAATGGAAACATTCACAACTAGTTTGGAATGAAATGGAAACATTCACAACTAGTTTGGAATGAAATGGAAACATTCACAACTTGTTTGGAATGAAATGGAAACATTCACAACTTGTTTGGAATGAAATGGAAACATTCACAACTAGTTTGGAATGAAATGGAAACATTCACAACTTGTTTGGAATGAAATGGAAACATTCACAACTAGTTTGGAATGAAATGGAAACATTCACAACTTCACAACTTGTTTGGAATGAAATGGAAACATTCACAACTTGTTTGGAATGAAATGGAAACATTCACAACTTGTTTGGAATGAAATGGAAACATTCACAACTTGTTTGGAATGAAATGGAAACATTCACAACTTGTTTGGAATGAAATGGAAACATTCACAACTTGTTTGGAATGAAATGGAAACATTCACAACTTGTTTGGAATGAAATGGAAACATTCACAACTAGTTTGGAATGAAATGGAAACATTCACAACTTGTTTGGAATGAAATGGAAACATTCACAACTAGTTTGGAATGAAATGGAAACATTCACAACTTGTTTGGAATGAAATGGAAACATTCACAACTTGTTTGGAATGAAATGGAAACATTCACAACTTGTTTGGAATGAAATGGAAACATTCACAACTAGTTTGGAATGAAATGGAAACATTCACAACTTGTTTGGAATGAAATGGAAACATTCACAACTAGTTTGGAATGAAATGGAAACATTCACAACTTGTTTGGAATGAAATGGAAACATTCACAACTTGTTTGGAATGAAATGGAAACATTCACAACTTGTTTGGAATGAAATGGAAACATTCACAACTTGTTTGGAATGAAATGGAAACATTCACAACTAGTTTGGAATGAAATGGAAACATTCACAACTTGTTTGGAATGAAATGGAAACATTCACAACTTGTTTGGAATGAAATGGAAACATTCACAACTTGTTTGGAATGAAATGGAAACATTCACAACTAGTTTGGAATGAAATGGAAACATTCACAACTTGTTTGGAATGAAATGGAAACATTCACAACTAGTTTGGAATGAAATGGAAACATTCACAACTTGTTTGGAATGAAATGGAAACATTCACAATGTTTGGAATGGAAACATTCACAACTTGTTTGGAATGAAATGGAAACATTCACAACTTGTTTGGAATGAAATGGAAACATTCACAACTAGTTTGGAATGAAATGGAAACATTCACAACTAGTTTGGAATGAAATGGAAACATTCACAACTTGTTTGGAATGAAATGGAAACATTCACAACTTGTTTGGAATGAAATGGAAACATTCACAACTAGTTTGGAATGAAATGGAAACATTCACAACTTGTTTGGAATGAAATGGAAACATTCACAACTTGTTTGGAATGAAATGGAAACATTCACAACTAGTTTGGAATGAAATGGAAACATTCACAACTTGTTTGGAATGAAATGGAAACATTCACAACTTGTTTGGAATGAAATGGAAACATTCACAACTAGTTTGGAATGAAATGGAAACATTCACAACTTGTTTGGAATGAAATGGAAACATTCACAACTAGTTTGGAATGAAATGGAAACATTCACAACTAGTTTGGAATGAAATGGAAACATTCACAACTAGTTTGGAATGAAATGGAAACATTCACAACTTGTTTGGAATGAAATGGAAACATTCACAACTTGTTTGGAATGAAATGGAAACATTCACAACTTGTTTGGAATGAAATGGAAACATTCACAACTAGTTTGGAATGAAATGGAAACATTCACAACTTGTTTGGAATGAAATGGAAACATTCACAACTTGTTTGGAATGAAATGGAAACATTCACAACTAGTTTGGAATGAAATGGAAACATTCACAACTAGTTTGGAATGAAATGGAAACATTGAAACAACTTGTTTGGAATGAAATGGAAACATTCACAACTAGTTTGGAATGAAATGGAAAACATTCACAACTTGTTTGGAATGAAATGGAAACATTCACAACTTGTTTGGAATGAAATGGAAACATTCACAACTAGTTTGGAATGAAATGGAAACATTCACAACTAGTTTGGAATGAAATGGAAACATTCACAACTTGTTTGGAATGAAATGGAAACATTCACAACTAGTTTGGAATGAAATGGAAACATTCACAACTTGTTTTGAATGAAATGGAAACATTCACAACTTGTTTGGAATGAAATGGAAACATTTACAACTACTTTTGATATGATCAAAGAAGGCACAACCAAGGATAGCAAGGATCCATTGAAGATAACTAGTGGACAATTGACAAGGAAGAAGGCTAAGGAGCTCACTAGTGCACTTCAAGCTCGGATGTTGACAGATTGGCGATGTTCTGGTGGAAAAATCATATCTTGAGCTAAACAGATCAGAATTGAGTGATTCTTGATTCATTGGAAAGATAACATCTGGAGCTACAAATCATATGAATATCATGAAACCCAGTTTGCACGTTAAGGAGGTCCAATTTAGCTTCAAAGTCGCGATTTACGAGTTATCGCTGGTTCAGAAGCAGTTGCAGTATTTTGGGCATATCTTTGGCTTTAGATGTCCGTTTTGTGTGGTTCAGGTGTCATTTCAAATATAAGAAAGAGATCTACAACTTTCATGCTTTTCATTTTGAGAAATCATGGCTGCATCAAGTTCAAATTTCAGCTTGAAGTTGAAGACACAAGCAGGAACCACCTGAGAAGACTATTTTGGGGTTTTTATGGCCAATCTTGTTTTGTAACGTATTTTATTTTATTTTCCTATTTATTTACATTATTTAGGATGTTATTTAGGCCATGGAAGTGATTCAGGTCACTTAGGATAAATGGAATTCGCTGCACACCTTAAACATGTGTTAAAAGGGTGTAGGAATCCTAGTTTGACTAGGTTTTCTTGAGTCCTTTGTAACTAGGTTTCCTAGGTGACTTGGGCTGCGAATTTTGCCCAGATTTTTACCCTAGTTTAGGCCTATATAAAGGCACATATTCTGGATGTAAACACACAGATTATGACATGAAATAATATTGCTCTTTGGAGAGGTTTTCTCTTTGGTTCTTTGTGGACTACCTTGGTGCACAAGTGTGCTTGTGTTCTTGGTGTTCTTATACTTCTCGTTTCTAGTCACAGGTTGATTAGGGGTGGGGGTCTTCAAACCTAGTCT
This sequence comes from Aquilaria sinensis, assembly GCA_005392925.1. NCBI lineage: Eukaryota > Viridiplantae > Streptophyta > Magnoliopsida > Malvales > Thymelaeaceae > Aquilaria > Aquilaria sinensis. Next base: position 24,854 of record SMDT01001268.1, read on the forward strand.
CTTTGATGTCTTGTGGAGCTTGAAAAACATCTTGGGCGCGTTTCATGGTCTTTATACCATCGGGGTTCGCATCAGTTGGTATCAGAGCCACAAGTTCCATTGAAGGACATATCTTGTGTTCTTGTTTATCTTCGGTTTTCTTTCAATTTTTTTCCAGTAATTTCATGTCTTAATCCTCTGTTTTAATCCTTTTTCTTCTTGTTTCAGGTCTGTCCTTTTTATTCCATCCTTGTTCAAGTCCAAAAATCACAAAAACAACAAAAAGAAGTCAATCCGTGTTGTCTAGTGTTCTCGGTTTCAAATTGTTTGTTCCTGATTATTTCTTATCTTTCTGTTTCGTGTCCAGCCATATTAATCTCTCTTGTTTTCATTGTTTCCAGCATCCTAGAGTCAAGAAAACACCAAAAAAAGAAGGATCCAAGTTCAGGAAGTTTCGGTACAACAAAAGTTGTTTCAAATTGTGCAAGTTTCAATAGTTTCTTGTTTTGGCCGAATAGAAAACTGACTTTTTGTCTTTGGCAGCAAGGAATTTCAAGGAGAAAGTTTGTTTAGCATCAAAACAGCAAGCAAAAAAAGAGAAAAAAAAAAGAAAAAAAAGAAAAGAGAAAAAAAAAAGAAAAGAAAAGAACAAAAAAGAGCTTGCAAAAAAAGAAGTTTTTCACAAAGTGTTGAAAGTTTTTGTGCCCCAAAACCTATCCCATTGTTTTTGAGCCAAAAAGCTTTCTTTGTGGTTCTTGTGATCATCAATTGCAAGGGCTTCCTAGAGTCTTTTAAAGCTTGTTTAGCCCACCTCTTTTGGAGTCAAAATAGTTCTTCAAAAATTCAAGTTTTCTTGTGTGCTTTGAGGATAGTTTTCTTAGAACTTTTGAGAACTCTTTGAATAGCAATATCTCACTAACAAATTGAGTGTTTTGAGTGTTCATCTTTTGAGTGAAACACGTGAGGTGAGTGTTTGTGAGGATCTTTGTTATTTTCAGGAGTATGGAGGGCCAGGAGGATAGGAGGATGGAAGTGAGACACAATGAGGAGCCAACCATGAGAGAGCTTCAAGAAACTCTCAATAGACTTGTGGGGAGGATTGAGGACATTGATTTGAGGTTGCCAAGGAGACCAAATCCCATCTTGCAACCAAGGAGAGGTCCAAGGAGAGAAGAACCCGAGGAGGAAGAAAGAGTTTGGCATGACCATGGGCTTCCAAGGAGGGGGGAGCCAAGGGAGGACAACAATCTCAACTCCATCAAGCTTACCATTCCATCCTTTCCAAGGGAGGAGTGATCCCGATGCATATTGGGAGTGGGAGCAAAAGATTGAGATGGTGTTTGATTGCCATCATTACTCCGAGGAAAAGAAGGTTAAATTTTCACTAATTATGCTCTTGTATGGTGGAATCAGGATGTTACTTCTAGGAGAAGGAATGAGGAGGAGCCCATACACAATTGAAGAGCCCTTAAAGCATTAATGAGGAGGAGATTTGTGCGTAACTACTACACTAGAGATCAACGCCTCAAGCTTTAAAAGCTAGTGCAAGGCCAAAGGAGTGTGGAGGACTACCATAAAGACTTGGAGATAACCTTGACTCGAGCCAACATCTTTGAGGATGAGGAGACCACCATTGCTAGATTCATCAATGGTCTCAACCATGAGATAGCCAACAAATTGGAAATGGTGCCTTATTTCAATATGGAGGATTTACTTCATCATGCCATTAGGGTTGAGAGGATCATCAAGAGAGCAAAGGCATCCAAGATGTGTCAAGGAGGAATTTCCACATGGAGAGGAGCATGGAGTAAGGATGTGAGAGAAGTACCCAAGCCAAAAGTGGAGGCCATAAAAGGAGACTTGTCTCGGCGTCAACAAGAAAAGTCAATCATGCTTGTACCACTTTCACCACAACAAGTCTTGGAGGATCAAAGAAAAATTCAAAGTGAGGTTGAGAGAAAAGAAAAAGAGGGGAAAGTTGAAGGCATGAGTGATGAGGGGAAAGTCGAGAGAACAATCGAGAGTTTAAGTGAGAAGAGTGAACATGAGGGGAAGAAGAGTGGAGAGTTCCCGAGAGAAGAAATTGAGTGCGAAGTTGAGAGAAGACAAGAGTGTAATGAACCTAAGCCGAGTGAAGAGAGAAAGACCTACAGAGAAGCCATACTTTCGTCTAACATAACAAAGTCTTTTTCTAGTGTTGTATTGTCTTCTTTTCAGGAATTGAGTGGAGATGAATTACAAGAATCAAGTGAGTTGCTGCCCATCGAAGAAGTTGGTGTTCACAATATTCCAAGTTATGTCCCATGCATCAAACCAACAAAGGAGGTTGAGAAGGAACAATTTGAGGCGAGTCCAAGTGATTTCATATGCAAATGTTTGCCTAACATTGTTTCTTATCCTATGTTTCAAGGGGATGAAATTAATGCAACTCCAACCAAAGCCATTGAGTGTGAAGGTGAAAATTTTGTGGTTCCAAAGGAAGATACTTGGAGACTAAGTCCAACCACTGTAATGTATTTCTTCCTAACACCTAGATTTGATGTAGTTTTGCATGAAAATCTCAAACAATGTGTGTTTGCTTGCAATGTTATTTTGAAGAATGGTTTTCATGAAACTAGATTAAGAGAAGGAAGTAAGCATGAAACTTTGACAAAATATGGTTTTAAAGCTTCTAATTCTTTGGTTTTGTCAAATCCTCTTTGGAATTGCTTGAGTTTCTCTAAAGAAAAATCTGTTTTGGTGTCTTTTGTTTTTGAATTTGTTTGTTTTGCATCCATCTCACATTGTTTTGTTTTGTCTCAAGTTAAATCTACTTCTTTGGAATTTTTCATGCATAAATTAGCTCATACACATACATTACATACTTCTTTGATTGCCATTCATGTTCAGCCCATTTTTGTGTGTCAATCTTTAATTTCCAGCAAGCATTTTTTTACCATGACACATGCATTACACAAACTTTTGAGCATTGATATTTTTGCTTTATGTCCAAACCTGAAAGTTTTTATTTTGAGTGAAAATTCTGGTTTTAAATTCAGCCTTTTAAGGAGATATGTTGAGTCCTTTGTTTTGTGTCACATCCCATTCACAAATTTCATGCATTGTTGTGCATATACATGCAAAAATAAGTTTGCTACTGAATTGGTTTCACTTAATCCTATCTACTCCAATCTTGTTTCATTTAAAATGCTTAGGATTTTTGTGAAATTCGTGCATCCTTGTTTTGTTATTAGTTTAGGCCACATTGTGTTCAATTCTTGTTTGTTTGAATGGCCTATGCAAACTATTGTCTTGACATGCATAACTTGTGCTTTTCATAACCATAACACTTGTGTGAGTTTAGGTACATTTGTTTTAAGTGCATACAACATCCCTAAGGTAAATTCTTCCAACACCTTTCCTAGTTATGGGAATAATGTTTTTGAGATGGCAAAGGCAATGAAAGTGATGCCTAGAGTTAAGATGAAAATTGTGCAAAATTTCAGATTTGTTGTGCTAATTGCTTCTAATTTTGTCTTTGACCCTGGAGGTATCAAAATTATCATTGCATTTGGATATTGCTTCAGGTTTTTCACAAGATTAAAGCTCCATACACAAGCATTCCACGCTATTGGTGCTTATGTGAAAGGTAAGTGCTTATGTGTTGATTGTTTAATTGTTATTGATTCAATTCCCTTTTCTAATGTAGGTTTTGATTCGAGGACGAATCCTTCTAAGGAGGGGGGAGCTGATATGATCAAAGAAGGCACAACTAAGGATGGCAACGATCCATTGAAGATAACTAGTGGACCATTGACAAGGAAGAAGGCTAAGGAGCTCACTAGTGCACTTCAAGCTCGGATGTTGACAGATTGGCGATGTTCTGGTGGAAAAATCATATCTTGAGCTAAACAGATCAGAATTGAGTGATTCTTGATTCATTGGAAAGCTAACATCTGGAGCTACAAATCATATGAAGACCATGAAACCCAGTTTGCACGTTAAGGAGGTCCAATTTAGCTTCAAAGTCACGATTTACGAGTTATCGCTGGTTCAGAAGCAGTTGCAGTATTTTGGGCATATCTTTGGCTTTAGATGTCCGTTTTGTGTGGTTCAGGTGTCATTTCAAAGCTAAGAAAGAGATCTACAACTTTCATGCTTTGCATTTTGAGAAATCATGGCTGCATCAAGTTCGAATTTCAGCTTGAAGTTGAAGACACAAGCAGGAACCACCTGAGAAGACTATTTTGGGGTTTTTATGGCCAATCTTGTTTTGTAACGTATTTTATTTTATTTTCCTATTTATTTACATTATTTAGGATGTTATTTAGGCCATGGAAGTGATTCAGGTCACTTAGGATAAATGGAATTCGCTGCACACCTTAAACATGTGTTAAAAGGGTGTAGGAATCCTAGTTTGACTAGGTTTTCTTGAGTCCTTTGTAACTAGGTTTCCTAGGTGACTTGGGCTGCGAATTTTGCCCAGATTTTTACCCTAGTTTAGGCCTATATAAAGGCACATATTCTGGATGTAAACACACAGATTAATGCCGAAATAATATTGCTCTTTGGAGAGGTTTTCTCTTTGGTTCTTTGTGGACTACCTTGGTGCACAAGTGTGCTTGTGTTCTTGGTGTTCTTATACTTCTCGTTTCTAGTCACAGGTTGATTAGGGGTGGGGGTCTTCAAACCCAGTCTCTTTGATGTCTTGTGGAGCTTGAAAAACATCTTGGGCGCGTTTCATGGTCTTTATACCATCGGGGTTCGCATCAATTCACAACTTAGTTTGGAATGAAATGGAAACATTCACAACTAGTTTGGAATGAAATGGAAACATTCACAACTTGTTTGGAATGAAATGGAAACATTCACAACTTGTTTGGAATGAAATGGAAACATTCACAACTAGTTTGGAATGAAATGGAAACATTCACAACTTGTTTGGAATGAAATGGAAACATTCACAACTTGTTTGGAATGAAATGGAAACATTCACAACTAGTTTGGAATGAAATGGAAACATTCACAACTTGTTTGGAATGAAATGGAAACATTCACAACTAGTTTGGAATGAAATGGAAACATTCACAACTAGTTTTGGAATGAAATGGAAACATTCACAACTTGTTTGGAATGAAATGGAAACATTCACAACTAGTTTGGAATGAAATGGAAACATTCACAACTAGTTTGGAATGAAATGGAAACATTCACAACTTGTTTGGAATGAAATGGAAACATTCACAACTTGTTTGGAATGAAATTGAAACATTCACAACTAGTTTGGAATGAAATGGAAACATTCACAACTTGTTTGGAATGAAATGGAAACATTCACAACTTGTTTGGAATGAAATGGAAACATTCACAACTAGTTTGGAATGAAATGGAAACATTCACAACTAGTTTGGAATGAAATGGAAACATTCACAACAAGTTTGGAATGAAATGGAAACATTCACAACTAGTTTTGGAATGAAATGGAAACATTCACAACTAGTTTTGAATGAAATGGAAACATTCACAACTAGTTTGGAATGAAATGGAAACATTCACAAGAAGTTTTGAATGAAATGGAAACATTCACAACTAGTTTGGAATGAAATGGAAACATTCACAACTAGTTTGGAATGAAATGGAAACATTCACAACTAGTTTGGAATGAAATGGAAACATTCACAACTTGTTTGGAATGAAATGGAAACATTCACAACTAGTTTGGAATGAAATGGAAACATTCACAACAAGTTTGGAATGAAATGGAAACATTCACAACTAGTTTTGAATGAAATGGAAACATTCACAACTAGTTTGGAATGAAATGGAAACATTCACAACTTGTTTGGAATGAAATGGAAACATTCACAAACTAGTTTGGAATGAAAATGGAAACATTCACAACTTGTTTGGAATGAAATGGAAACATTCACAACTTGTTTGGAATGAAATGGAAACATTCACAACAAGTTTTTGGAAACATTCACAAATGGAATGAATTCACAACTTGTTTCACAAAGTTTGAAATGGAAACATTCACAACTTGTTTGGAATGAAATGGAAACATTCACAACTAGTTTGGAATGAAATGGAAACATTCACAACTTGTTTTGGAATGAAATGGAAACATTCACAACTAGTTTGGAATGAAATGGAAACATTCACAACTAGTTTGGAATGAAATGGAAAACATTCACAACTAGTTTGGAATGAAATGGAAACATTCACAACTTGTTTGGAATGAAATGGAAACATTCACAACTTGTTTGGAATGAAATGGAAACATTCACAACTTGTTTGGAATGAAATGGAAACATTCACAACTTGTTTGGAATGAAATGGAAACATTCACAACAAGTTTGGAATGAAATGGAAACATTCACAACTAGTTTGGAATGAAATGGAAACATTCACAACTTGTTTGGAATGAAATGGAAACATTCACAACTAGTTTGGAATGAAATGGAAACATTCACAACTTGTTTGGAATGAAATGGAAACATTCACAACTTGTTTGGAATGAAATGGAAACATTCACAACTAGTTTGGAATGAAATGGAAACATTCACAACTAGTTTGGAATGAAATGGAAACATTCACAACTAGTTTGGAATGAAATGGAAACATTCACAACTTGTTTGGAATGAAATGGAAACATTCACACAACTTGTTTGGAATGAAATGGAAACATTCACAACAAGTTTGGAATGAAATGGAAACATTCACAACTTGTTTGGAATGAAATGGAAACATTCACAACTTGTTTGGAATGAAATGGAAACATTCACAACTTGTTTGGAATGAAATGGAAACATTCACAACTTGTTTGGAATGAAATGGAAACATTCACAACTTGTTTGGAATGAAATGGAAACATTCACAACTTGTTTGGAATGAAATGGAAACATTCACAACTTGTTTGGAATGAAATGGAAACATTCACAACTAGTTTGGAATGAAATGGAAACATTCACAACTTGTTTTGAATGGAAAATTGGAAACATTCACAACTAGTTTGGAATGAAATGGAAACATTCACAACTTGTTTGGAATGAAATGGAAACATTCACAACTAGTTTGGAATGAAATGGAAACATTCACAACTAGTTTGGAATGAAATGGAAACATTCACAACTTGTTTTGGAATGAAATGGAAACATTCACAACTTGTTTGGAATGAAATGGAAACATTCACAACTTGTTTGGAATGAAATGGAAACATTCACAACTAGTTTGGAATGAAATGGAAACATTCACAACTTGTTTGGAATGAAATGGAAACATTCACAACTTGTTTGGAATGAAATGGAAACATTCACAACTAGTTTGGAATGAAATGGAAACATTCACAACTTGTTTTGGAATGAAATGGAAACATTCACAACTTGTTTGGAATGAAATGGAAACATTCACAACTTGTTTGGAATGAAATGGAAACATTCACAACTAGTTTGGAATGAAATGGAAACATTCACAACTTGTTTGGAATGAAATGGAAACATTCACAACTTGTTTGGAATGAAATGGAAACATTCACAACTTGTTTGGAATGAAATGGAAACATTCACAACTTAGTTTGGAATGAAATGGAAACATTCACAACTAGTTTGGAATGAAATGGAAACATTCACAACTAGTTTGGAATGAAATGGAAACATTCACAACTTGTTTGGAATGAAATGGAAACATTCACAACTTGTTTGGAATGAAAAATGGAAACATTCACAACTTGTTTGGAATGAAATGGAAACATTCACAACTTGTTTGGAATGAAATGGAAACATTCACAACTTGTTTGGAATGAAATGGAAACATTCACAACTAGTTTGGAATGAAATGGAAACATTCACAACAACTAGTTTGGAATGAAATGGAAACATTCACAACTTATGTTTGGACTAGTTTGGAATGAAATGGAAACATTCACAACTTGTTTGGAATGAAATGGAAACATTCACAACTTGTTTGGAATGAAATGGAAACATTCACAACTTGTTTGGAATGAAATGGAAACATTCACAACTTGTTTGGATGAAAATGGAAACATTCACAACTTGTTTGGAATGAAATGGAAACATTCACAACTTGTTTGGAATGAAATGGAAACATTCACAACTTGTTTGGAATGAAATGGAAACATTCACAACTTGTTTGGAATGAAAATGGAAACATTCACAACTTGTTTGGAATGAAATGGAAACATTCACAACTTGTTTGGAATGAAATGGAAACATTCACAACTTGTTTGGAATGAAATGGAAACATTCACAACTTGTTTGGAATGAAATGGAAACATTCACAACTTGTTTGGAATGAAATGGAAACATTCACAACTTGTTTGGAATGAAATGGAAACATTCACAACTTGTTTGGAATGAAATGGAAACATTCACAACTTGTTTGGAATGAAATGGAAACATTCACAACTTGTTTGGAATGAAATGGAAACATTCACAACTTGTTTGGAATGAAATGGAAACATTCACAACTTGTTTGGAATGAAATGGAAACATTCACAACTTGTTTGGAATGAAATGGAAACATTCACAACTAGTTTGGAATGAAATGGAAACATTCACAACTTGTTTGGAATGAAATGGAAACATTCACAACTAGTTTGGAATGAAATGGAAACATTCACAACTTGTTTGGAATGAAATGGAAACATTCACAACTTGTTTGGAATGAAATGGAAACATTCACAACTTGTTTTGGAATGAAATGGAAACATTCACAACTTGTTTGGAATGAAATGGAAACATTCACAACTAGTTTGGAATGAAATGGAAACATTCACAACTTGTTTGGAATGAAATGGAAACATTCACAACTTGTTTGGAATGAAATGGAAACATTCACAACTTGTTTGGAATGAAATGGAAACATTCACAACTTGTTTGGAATGAAATGGAAACATTCACAACTTGTTTGGAATGAAATGGAAACATTCACAACTAGTTTGGAATGAAATGGAAACATTCACAACTTGTTTGGAATGAAATGGAAACATTCACAACTTGTTTGGAATGAAATGGAAACATTCACAACTTGTTTGGAATGAAATGGAAACATTCACAACTTGTTTGGAATGAAATGGAAACATTCACAACTTGTTTTGAAAAAAATGGAAACATTCACAACTAGTTTGGAATGAAATGGAAACATTCACAACTTGTTTGGAATGAAATGGAAACATTCACAACTTGTTTGGAATGAAATGGAAACATTCACAACTTGTTTGGAATGAAATGGAAACATTCACAACTTGTTTGGAATGAAATGGAAACATTCACAACTTGTTTGGAATGAAATGGAAACATTCACAACTAGTTTGGAATGAAATGGAAACATTCACAACCAAGTTTTGGAATGGAAACATTCACAACTTGTTTTGAATGAAATGGAAACATTCACAACTTGTTTGGAATGAAATGGAAACATTCACAACTTGTTTAGAATGAAATGGAAACATTCACAACTTGTTTGGAATGAAAAAACATTCACAACTTGTTTGGAATGAAATGGAAACATTCACAACTTGTTTGGAATGAAATGGAAACATTCACAACTAGTTTAGAATGAAATGGAAACATTCACAACTTAGTTTGGAATGAAATGGAAACATTCACAACTTGTTTGGAATGAAATGGAAACATTCACAACTTGTTTGGAATGAAATGGAAACATTCACAACTTGTTTGGAATGAAATGGAAACATTCACAACTTGTTTGGAATGAAATGGAAACATTCACAACTTGTTTGGAATGAAATGGAAACATTCACAACTTGTTTGGAATGAAAGGGAAACATTCACAACTTGTTTGGAATGAAATGGAAACATTCACAACTTGTTTGGAATGAAATGGAAACATTCACAACTTGTTTGGAATGAAATGGAAACATTCACAACCTATTTGAAATGGAAACATTCATAACTTGTTTGGAATGAAATGGAAACATTCACAACTTGTTTAGAATGAAATGGAAACATTCACAACTTGTTTGTGGAATGGAAACATTCACAACATGTTGGAATGAAATGGAAAATTAAAATGGAAACATTCACAACTTCTTTGGAATGAAATGGAAATATTCATAACTTGTTTGGAATGGAAACTTTCACAACTTGTTTGAACAAAAATGGAAACATTCACAACTTGTTTAGAAACATTCGCTCTAAACAAGATGTGAATATTTCCATTTCATTCTAAACAAGTTGTGAATGTTTCTATTTCATTCTAAACAGTTTGTGAATGCTTCCATTTCATTCGACGCAAGTTACGAATGTATCTATTCTAATCATGTTATGAATGTTTCCATTCTAAACAACTTGTGAATGTTTCCTTTTCATTTTAATCAAGTTGTGATTGTTTCTATCAAGTTGTGAACATTTCCTTTTCGATTCAAACATGTTCTTATTGTTTTTATTTCATTCTAAACAAGTTGTGAATGTTTTGATTCTAAAAAATTTATGATTCTTTCCATTCCAAATAAGTTGTGAATGTTTCTATTTCATTCTAGAAAAGTTGTGAATGTTTCAATTCCAAACTAGTTATGAATGTTTGGATTTTAACATTCCAAACTAGTTATGTTTTGAATGTTTTATTCATTAGCACATTATGAATGTTTTGATTGCAAACAAGTTGTGAATGTTTCCATTCCAAACAGTTTTTGATTGTTTTCATTCCAAACTAGTTGTGAATGTTTCCATTTCATTCTAAACAAGTTGGAAATACTTCCATTCCAAACATCTGGTGAATGTTTCCATTCCATTCCAAACAAGATGTGAATGTTTGCATTTCATCGTAAATAGATTGTGAATGTTTTCTTTCGAAACAAGTTGTGCATGTTTCCCTTTCAACCCAAACAAGTTGTGAATGTTTCCATTCCGAATAAGTTGTGAATGTTCGCTTTTCATTCTAAACAAGTTGTGAATGTTTATGTTCTAAACAGGTAGTCAATGTTTCCAATTCATTTAAAAAATGTTGTGAATGTTTCCATTTCATTGTAAAAAGTTGTAAATGTTTCATTTCATTTAAACAAGTTGAGTAGTACAAAGTTTAGAAACAAATGTTTCCATTCTAAATAGCTTGTGAATGTTTATATTCTAAACAAGTGAATGTTTCCATTCCAAACAAGTTTTGAATGTTTTTTTTCATTCTAAACAAGTTGTGAACGTTTCAATTCCGAACAAGTTCTAAATGTCAATGTTTCCATTTTATTCTAAACATGTTATGAATGTATCCATTCCAAATAAGTTATGAATGTTTTTGTTTCATTTCAAACAATTCATGAATGTTTTCAATTAATTCAAAAAAGCTACGAATGCTTCCATTTTAAACATGTTCTTAATCTTTCCATTTCATTCTAAACAACTTGTGTCTGTTTCCATTCCAAACATGTTGTGAATGTTTCCTTTCCGTTCCGAATGAGTTGTGAGTGTTTGCATTTCATTCTAAACAAGTTCTGAATGCTTTCATTCCAACCAAGTTATGAATATTTCCATTTCATTCTAAACACGTTGTGAATGTTTCTATTTCAATCTTAACAAATTGTGCATGTTAACATTCCATTACAAACATGTTTTGAATATTTCCATTCCAACTAGGTTGTGAATGTTTCCATTTCATTCTACACAAGTTGTGAACATTTAGAATGAAATGAAAGAATGTTACAAATGTTTCCCTTTTATTCTAAACAAGTTGTCACTTTTCTATTCCAAACAATTTGTGAGTGTTTCCGCTGTTAGTTTTATACTTGAAAGCCAATCATGAGATGATTGTATTTTGGACGTTGAGCCATGGTATTTTATTGAGGCATTAATCCAGTAATTATATTTGTTATTCTATTTCTAGGTAACATGAGAAATTTAATTACAACCCAAGAATAATGATATTCTTGAATGTCCCTAGTCTAGTATTATTGTTGAACGGGTTACAATAATACATATAGACTAGCATATATGGAGACTAATATAAGATATGTACTCTACATATGGGTACAAGTTGGAGAACTTGTGTACTGCACCGACCCACCATGAGAATGCTACATGGATCGTTATATGAATGCCATAAGTGATTCTCATAGTGATCATGCATATGTAGTCCTTTGACCTAAGGTCATCAACGTTCCATATATGTGAGTCATATACTTTGATATTCCCTTTGTTGCTCGTAACTGAGTGAACTTGAAGGTGGTCATTAGGTATGTCACGTATCATGTGGAGGGCTTTCTATGATCAAGATGGAATTTGTCCCTCCTATGTAATGGGAGTGATATCTTTGGGCCCCTTGCTAGAGTGAGACTAAGAAAATGCATGTCCATGCTTGGATGAGTTGACATACGATATCAATATCATTAGTTTAAGTTAGTCTACTTGGTAATGAAGAAACCATAGATCGGGATATACAAGAGTGACACATTTTATATCTCGTGCTTAGTCTTGATATCTTGGACAAAGGGACAATGGCATATACGGATAATGATCATAAAGGTTTAGTCGAATCACCGACAATCTTGTCACTTGGGTAGCAATGATGTGTTGCTAGACACCGCTCATTGCTTATGATCATAAATGTGATTTATGATCATTACCAATGTGGTAAGAGCCTATTGGGTCACACACATAAAGCCTATTTGGATTATTTGAGTGCATGGGCTAATTTATTTGGTTATGGTTTCATGATAATTTCATATTGATGATTGGTCGAAAGGTTGAGCTATTGTGAGGCCTGAAATTCAAGTGTAATTGGATTAGGGCTTTGAAACCAATTAGGCTTGGGAGTTGAGTCTCATTATAAATACATCATATAGTGAAAAATTCACAGATCTTGCCTTAGCCTCATTGAGGATAAAATTAGAAGAGTTATGAAAGTTCAATTTGTACTCTTTTCTTGCCATTCCTTGGAGGACACAAGCTAGCACTGCAAGCGCAAGAAGAATGCATCTACCGGAGCATGGTATAGACGTGGTGATCCCGAGAGGCTCGTGTGGATACCATAGAGAGCTTGGACATGTTAACTGTTCAAGTTTTGTGATTCGACTGAATAGTTGGGTGAAAGATCTCAATAGAGCTAGGTATAAAATTTTGAGCACCCGATTTACCCCGTTTCACTTGGATCCTAGAGGGTTACAGTTACATTTTGATGTGCTTGCTTGGCCCTTGAAACCTAACATCCACTTCATTCTAAATAAGTTGTGAGTGTTTCCATTCCAAACAAGTTGTGAATGATTCTTTTTCATTCAAAACAAACTATAAATATTTCCACTCCAAACAGGTTTTGAATGTTTCCATTCATTGTAAACAAGTTGTTAATGATTTTACCCCAAACAAGTTGTGAGTGTTTCCATTTCATTCCTAAGAAGTTGTGACTATTTACATTCCAAATAGGTTGTGAATGTTTCGATTGTAAATATGTTGTGAATGTTTCCATTCCAAACAAGTTGTTAATGTTTGCAATCTGAACAACTTGCTAAGTTATCCAATTCAAATAGGTTGTGAATGTTTCCATTCAAAATAAGTTACAGTGTGAATATTTCCATTCCAAATAGACTATGAATGTTTTCATCCTAAACAAGTTTTGAATGTTTATATTCCAAAAAGTTATAAATGTTTTGATTCCAAACAAGTTGTGAGTGTTTCCTTTCCATTCTAAACGAGTTATGAATGTTTCCATTTTCTAAATAAGTTGTGAATTTCCATTTCAAATAAGTTGTGAATGCCTTTATTCCATACCTAACAAGTTGTGAGTCCTTGCATTCCAAACAAGTTATGAATGTTTCCATTTTTTTAAAGCAAGTTGTGAATGTTTCCATTCAAAACATGTTATAAATGTTCCAAATTCATTCAAAATGAGTTGTGAATATTTCCATTTTATTCTGAATAAGTTATGAATGTTTTCATTTCATTTTAAACAAGTCAAGAATGTTTACATTCTAAAGAGGTTGTGAATGTTTCCACCTCATTCTAAACAACTTGTTAATGTTTTCATTACGTTCTAAAAAAGTTATGAATCTTTCTATTCCAAATAGGTTGTTAATGTTTCCATTCAAGTCTAAACAAGTTTTGAATGTTTCCACACCAAACATTTTGTGAATGTCTCCCCTTCATTGTAAACAACTTGTGAGTGTCTCTTTTTCATTCTAAACAACATTTTAATGCTTCATTCAGAGAAGTTGTGAAAGCTTCCCGTCCAAACTAGTTCTAAAAGTTTCTATTTCATTCTAAACAAGTTGTGAATGTTTCCATTCCAAACAAGTTGTAAATGTTTCCATTTTCTTATAAACAAATAGTGAATGCTTGGATTCAAAACAAGTTTTGAATTTTTCCATTTCATTTTAAACAAGTTAGGAATGTTTCTATTTCATTCTAAAGAAGTTTTGAATGTTTACATTCCAAACAAGTTCTAAAAGTTTCTATTTCAATCCAAACAAGGTGGGAATGTTTTACATTTTGAATAAGTTATGAATGTTTCCATTTCATTCACAACTTGCTTGAAACAGAAGCATTCACAACTTGTTTGGAAATTAAACATCCATAACTTGTTTAGAATGGAATCATTCAGAACTTGTGTAGAATGAAATGGAAACATTCACAACATGTTTTGAGAGGAAACTTTCACAACTGATTTACAATGAAATGGAAACATTCATAACTTGTTTAGAATGAAATGTATAAATTCACAACTTGTTTGGAATGGAAACATTCACAACTTGTTTAGAAATGAAACATTCATAACTTATTTAGAATGACATAGATGCATTCAGAAATTGGTAGAATTAAATGGAAACATTCACAACTTGTGTCCAATGGAATAGCTATATTCACAAGTTGTTTGGAATGAAAATTTCACAACTTGTTTTGGAATGAAATGTAAATGTTCACAACGTGTTTACAATGAAAACATTCACAGCTTGTTTGGAATGGAAACACTAAGAAGTTGTTAAACGTTTACAACTTGTTTGCAATGGATACATTCACAGCAAGTTTAAAGTCAAATGGAAACACTCACAGCTTGTTTAGAATGAAATTGGAACATTCACAAGTTGTTTAGAATGAAATGAAACATTCACAAGTTGTTGAGAATGAAATGAAAACATTTACAACTTGTTTGGCATGGAAACATGCAAAACTTGTTTGTAATGAAATGGATTCATTCATAACTTGTTTAAATAGAAATCGAAACATTCATAACTTGATTAGAATGAAATGGAATCATTCATAACTTGTTTGGAATGGAAACATTAAAAACTTGTTCAGAAAAAAATGGAAGCATTCACAACTTGTTTGTAATAGAGATAGTCAGAACTTGTTTAAAATCAAAAGATTCACATCTTGTTTGGAATGGAAATATTCCCAACTTGTCTGGTATTGAAATATGCACAGCAACTTGTTTATAATAAATGGAAGCGTTCACAACTTGTTTGGAATGGAAACAATCACAACCTCTATGGAATAAAAACATTTCTAACTTATTTAGAATGAAGTAGAAATATTCACAACTTGCCTAGAGTGGAAACATTCATAATTTGTTTACAATTAAATAGAAACATTCAAAACTTATTTGGAATGGAAACGTTAACAACATGTTTAAAATGAAATGTAAACTTTAACAACTTAATTGGAATGGAAACATTAACAACTTGTTCAGAATGAAATGGAAACATTAACGATTTGTTTGGAATGGAAATATTCACAACTTGTTTGGAATGTAAAAATTCATAACTTGCTTACAATGTCAACGTTCACAACCTATTTAGAGTGAAATGGAAACATTCACAACATGTTTGGAAGACAAACATTGACAGCTTGTTTGGGATGTAAACAATCACAACTTGTTTAGAATGGAAACAATCACAACTTGTTTAGAATTGAAACATTCACAACTTGTTTAGAATGCAGTGGAAACATTCGCAACTTTTTTTTAGTGGAACCATTCACAACATGTTTGGAATAGAATCATTCACAACTGGCTTGAATGGAAATTTTCACAAGTTGCTTGGAGGGGAGTGGCAACATTCACAACTTGTTTGCAATGGAAACATTAACAACTCATTTATAATGAAATAGAAACATTCACAACTTGTTTAGAATAAAACAGAAACATTCACAACTAGTTTGGAAAGAAAGCATTCATAACTTGTTTAGAATGCAATGTAAAGCTTCACAACTTGTTTAGAATGATATTGAGACATTCACAACTTGTTTAGATTGGAAACATTCATAACTTGTTTTCTCAACATGCTCACAATTTGTTTAGAATGAAATAGAAACCTTCACAACTCGCTTGGAATGGAAACATTCATAACTTGTTTAGAATGAAAAGGAAAACTTCACAACTTGTTTAGAATCGAAAGGAAACATTCACAATTTCTTTGGAATGGAAACATTCACAACCTATTTAGAGTGAAATGGCAACATTCACAATGTTTTTGGAATGAAATCAAAATATTCACAACTTGTGTGGGATGAAAAGAAAACATTCAAAACTTGTTTTTAATGAAATGGAAACATTCATAGCATGTTTAAAATGAAATGGAAGCATTCATAACTTGTTTGGAATGGAAACATTCACAACAAGTTTGGAATGGAAACATTAATATCTTGGTTAGAATGAAATTGAAACATTGACAACTTTTTTGGAATGAAATGGACACACTCATAAATTGTTTACAATGAAATGGAAACAATCACAACTTGTTTTGGAATGGAAACATTAACAGCCTGTTTGAGTGAAATAGAAACATTCACAATTTGTTTTGGACAAAAACATTCATAACATATTTAGAATGAAATGGAAACATTTAGAACTTGTTTGGAGTGGGAAAATTCACAACTTGATTAGAATGAAATGGAAGTATTAATAACTTGTATAGAATGGAAATATTCACAACTTATTTTGAATGGAAACAATTACAACTTGTCACGAATGGAAACAATCACAACTTATCTCGAATGGAAACAGTCATAACTTGTTTAGAATGAAATTTAAATATTCACAACTTTTTTGGAATGGAAACATTCAAAATCTGTTTAAAATGAAATAGAAATATTCATAACATGTTTGGAATGGAAACATTCACAACTTGTTTAGAATGGAAAAGGAACAATCACAACTTGTTTGGGGTGGAAATAGTCATAACTTGTTTAGAATGAAATGAAAACATTCACAACTTGTTTGGAATGGGAAGATTTACAACTTACTTAGAATGAAATGGTAACATTCACAACTACTTTGGAATGAAAACATTGACAACTTGTTAGGAATCGAAATGGTGACTTCCTATCTGGAATGTAAACATTTGCATCTCGTTTAGAATGAACTAGAAACATTCACTACATGTTTAGAATGCAAAGGTTCACAACTTGTTTAGATGAGATAGAAATATTCATATGTTGTATGTGATGGAAACATTCATAAATTCTTTAGAATGAAATTAAAACATTCATAACTTGTTCGGAATGGAAACATTCACAACTTGTTTACAATTAAATGGAAACATTCACGACATGTTAAGAATGGAAAAATTCATGACTTTTTCATAATCGAAACATTCACAACATTTTTTGAATGTAAACAATGACAACTTGCTGAGAATCACATAGAAACATTCTCCACTTGTTTAGAATGGAAACATTTATAACATGTTCAGAATGAAACGGAAACATTCACAACTTATTAGGAATGGAAACATTCACACCATGTTTTGAATGAAATGGAAATATTCACAACTTGTTTAGAATGGAAACATTTGCAACTTGTACAGAATAAAATATAAACATTCATAACTTGTTTGGAATGGAAACATTCATAATTTGTTTAGAATGGAAAATAAAAATATTTACTTGTCTAGAATGGAAACATTCATAACTTGCTAAGAATGAAATGGAAACAATAACAACTTGTTTGGAATGGAAACATTCACAACTTGTTTAGAATAAAAAGGAAACATTCACAACTTGCTTGTAATCAAAACATTCACAACTTCTTTAGAATTAAATGGAAACATTCATAACTTCTTTTGAATGAAATAGAAAATTTTACAACTCATTTGGAATTGAAAGATTCACAACTCGTTTGGAATTGAAAGATTCACAACTTGTTAGAAATCCAAATGTTGTCATCTTGTTTGGAACATAAACATTCACAACTTGTTTAGAATGAAATAGAAACATTCACCACATGTTTAGAAGGGAATGGAAATAGTCACAACATGTTTGGAATGAAATGAAAACAATCACAACTTGTTTGGAATTGAAACATTCACAACTTGTTTATAATGAAATCGAAACATTCACAATGTGTTAAGAATGAAATGGAAACTTTCACAACTTGTTTAAAATGGAAACATCCATAATTTGTTAAGAATGAAGTGGAAACATTTATAAAATGTTTGTAATGGAAACATTCACAGCTTGTTTAGAATGAAATGGAAACATTGACAACTTATTTGGAATGGAATGGAAACATTCATAACTTGTTTGGAATGAAAAAATTCACAACTTCTTTAGAATGAAATGAAAACATTCATAACTTGTTAGGAATGGAAACATTCATAACTTGTTTAGAACGAAAAAGAAACAGTGACAACTTATTTGGAGTAGAAACATTCATAACATGTTTAGAGTGAAATGGAAACATTCACAACTTGTTTGGCTGGGAAGATTCACAACTTATTTAGAATGAAATTATAACATTCACAACTAGTTTAGAATGGAAACATTCATAACTTGTTTGGAATCGAAATGTTGACAACCTACTGGAATGTAAACTTTCACATCTTGTTTAGAATGAAATAGAAACATTCACAACTTATTTAGATGAAATAGAAACATTCATATGTTGTTTGCAGTGGAAACATTCATAAAATCCTTGGAATAAAATTAAAAAATTTATAACTTGTTTGGAATGGAAACACTTAGAACATGTTTGGAATGATATTTTATCGAGGCATTAATCTAGTAATTTTGTTTGTTGTATTGTTTTTGTGTGACATAGTCAAATGTAATTATAAACCTAGAATAGTAGTATTCTTAAACGTCCCTGGTCTAAAATTATTGTGGAGTGGGTTGCAATAATATATAAAGAGTAGCATATGTGGAGGCTAATATGAGATATGTGGTCTACATATGGGTATAAGTTGGAGAACTTGTGTACTGGATTGACCCACCATAAGAACGCTACATGGATCACTATATGAGTGTCATAAGTGATTCTCATAATTTCATGGTATATGTAGCCCTTTGACCTAAGGTCATCAAGCTTCCCTACATGTGAGTCATTAGGTATGTCATATATCATGCAAAGGGTTTTGTATGATCAAGATGAGATTTGTCCCTTTTATATAACAGAAGCGATATCTTTGGGCCCCTTGATAAAGTGAGACTAAGAATATGCGTGGCCATGCTCGGATGAGTTGATATATGATATCAATGTCATTAGTTTAAGTTAGTCTGCTTAGTAATCAAGAAACCATAGATTGGGCTATACAAGAGTCACACATTCCATGTCTCGTGCTTGGTCTTGATATCTTGGATAGTGGGACAATGGCATATACGGATAATGATCATAGAGGTTTGGTCGAATCACAAACTATCTTGCCACTTGGGTAGTAATGATGTGTTTCTAGACATCGCTCATCATTTGTGATCATAAATATGATTTATGATCATTGCCAATGTGATAGGAGCCTATTGGGTCACACACATAGAGCCAATTGGATTGTTTAAGTGCATGGGCCAAATTGTTTGGGTTTTGGTTTCATAATAATTTCAAATTAATTATTGGCGCAAAGGTTGAGCCATTAATGAAGCCCAAAATTAAACCTAATTGGATTAGGGTTCAAAACCCATTGGGCTTGGGACTTGAGTCTCACTATATATATATATATCATATAGTAAGAATTTTATAACTCTTTCCCTAGCCTCCATATGGATGAAATCAAAGGAGTTTTGAAAGTTCCAGCAGCATTCTTGTCTTGCCATTCCATAGAGGATGCATGCTAGTTTTATGGCGCAAGAGGAATGCATCTGCCGGGATGTGGTGGAGGCATAGAGATCTCGAGAGGCTTGTGTGGATACTTTAGAGAGCTTCAACACGTCAACTATTTAGGTTTGTGATTTAACTCAATGGTTGGGTGAAAGATCTTAACCGACTAGGTATAAAATTTTTGAATGCTCGATTTACCCCATGTCACTTGGATCCTGGAGGGTTGAGGTTATCTTCTGCTATGCATGTTTGCCTCATGAAACCCTACAAAACATGCATAACCTATTTAGAATGAAATGGAAACATTCACAACTTGTTTGGAATGGAAAGATTCATAACTTATTAAGAATAAAAGTATAACATTCACAGCTAGTTTACAATGGAAACATTCACAACTTGTTTGGAATTGAAATATTGACAACCTGTCTAGAATGTAAACATTCACATCTTGTTTAGAATGAAATAGGAACATTCACAACTTGTTTGGAATGAAAAAGTTCACAACTTATTTACATGAAATAGAAATATTCATATATTGTTTGCAATGGAAACATTCATAAATTCTTTGGAATGAAATTAAAACATTCATAACTTGTTTGGAATGGAAACACTTAAAACATGTTTGGAATGATATTTTATTGAGGCATTAATCCAGTAGTTGTGTTTCTTGTATTGTTTCTGTGTGACATAACCAAACGTAGTTACAACCCTAGAATAATAGTATTCTTAAACGTCCCTAGTCTAGTATTATTGTGGAGTGGGTTGGAATAATATGTAAAGAGTAGCATATGTGGAGACTAATATGAGATATGTGGCCTACATATAGGTACAAGTTGGAGAACTTGTGTATTAGAACGACCCACCATAAGAACGGTATATGGATCATTATATGAGTGTTATAAGTGATTCTCATAGTGATCATGCTACATGTAGTCCTTTGACCTAAGCTCATCGAGCTTCCTTACATGTGAGTCGCATACTTTCATACTTCTTTTTGTTGCTCGTAACTTAGTGAAAAAAAAGGTGGTCTTTGGGTATGTCACATATCATGCGGAGGGTTTTGTATGATCAAGATGAGATTTGTCCCTCCTATATAACAAGAGTGATATCCTTGGGCCCCTTGATAAGGTGAGACTAAGAAAATGAATGGCCATGCTTGGATGAGTTGATATATGATATCAATGTCATCAGTTTTAGTTAGTCTACTCAGTAATCAAGAAACCATAGATTGGGCTATATGAGAGTCACACATTCCATGTCTTGTGCTAGGTCTTGATAACTTGGATAAAGGGACAATGGCATGTACAGATAATGTTCATAAAGGTTTGGTGGAATAACCAACTATCTTGTCAGTTAGGTAGCAATTATGTGTTGCAAGCCACCGCTCATCATTTATGATCATAAATATGATCTATGATCATTGCCAATATGATAGGAGTCTTCTGGGTTGCACACATGGAGTCAATTGGATTATTTGAGTGCATGGGTCAAATTGTTTGGGTTTTGGTTTCACAATAATTTCAGATTAATAATTGGCGCAAAGGTTGAGCCATTAATGAAGCTCAAAATTAACCATAATTGGATTAGGGTTTCAAAACCCATTGGGCTTGGGACTTGAGTCTCACTATATATACATCATATAGCAAGAATTTTGTAACTCTTGCCCTAGCCTCCCTAAGGATGAAATCATAAGAGTGTTGAAAGTTCCAGCCACACTCTTCTATTGCCATTCTATGGAGGATGCAAGCTAGTACTATGGCGCAAGATGAATGCATCTGCCGGGATGTGGTGGAGGTATGGAGATCTCAGGAGGCTTGTGTGGAAACCTTAGAGAGCTTGAACATGTTAACTGTTCAAGCTTGTGATTTGACACAACAGTTAGGTGAAAGATCTCAACCGACTAGGTATAAAATTTTCAAATACCGGATTTACGTCATTTCACTTAGATCCTGAAGGGTTTCAGTTATCTTCTGCTATGCTTGTTTGGCTCCCAGAACCCTACAAAACCTTCATAACTTGTTTAGAGTGAAATGAAAACATTCACAACTTGTTTGAGGTGTGATGGCAGAAGGCCCTAGGCCTCGACGATTGCCCGGGGTCTGTTAACGGACTGAGGTGTCCAAACAAATGCTACGACCTTCGAGCCAAGATGGTTCGGCCTATGACACTTTAGAGATTGGCCTGACTTATGTACACCAAACATGCCTTAGCATCGACATGACCACAATATAGACAAATACGTTAGAGTTGTAGGTGGCAGTGATAGTTGATATGACGTAGACCATTGCTCCTAGTCGAACATGTGTAAGGCAGATCTAGTGAGTTCCACCCTTGGGAACCAGTACATAAGGAGTCACTTCTAGGTATGTATGAGGAGACTAACTCTGAGTCTGCATAATATCACTAGTTACATTGCCAACTTACTTAGGCATCGAGGATCCTCCTCCCCCCCATAGAAACTACTTGAAGGATCCCTTTCCCATTTTTTCTGGTGTCTTACAGGGACATTATCTGACTGGAGAGCGTCCATCCACCTCAGCCAATGTCAAGCTCAGACGACCGAGGTACCTTTGGACACCAAATGGTGCCATCTATGGGAATTTAACCACACATAGTTATGGTGATGACTCAGGCATCAAATAGCAAGCCTCGCCACGATTCCACATCGGAGGTGCAAGCAGGCGTCGCAACAAATTTACCTGACAGTGGCTTCCTGGTCACTCTGATGGTGGGGTTCATAGATGAATTCTAGCGCACAATAGTGACAAAAATTGCCCAACATTTTGGGCAAAATACTTCAACGAGGCCTTCTGGGAGGGAACCTTCACCAGAAAAATACTCAACTATGGCAAAAAATTAACCTCCCTATCAGAAGGTAGTATGTGAAGTGATTCTTATGCTAAGAACTTACCACACCGTAGCCTAAAGCGCAATCGGAATGAGAAAGGTCTAGCCATTCCTGAACAAAAATCTACCAATTGAACTTCATTTTCTCTATAGAGGCATGGCGAGGTTCAGTCAAACCTCATCCTAAAAAAATTACTGCAAAGAATGGATAAGATGAATAAACAATTCACAAGAAACCTATGTGGACTCATTTGACCGGAACTCCCACTGGCAATGAGGCTCCCTTCATACTGGCCATTCAAAACACCCCAATCCCGTTAGACTTCAAAAAATCTTGGCTAGACTCCTATGATGGGAGGAGCAATCCCTAAGCACATCAAACCAAGTACCGGAACAACATGGTTCTTAGTGGAGTCAATGAAACTACCTTGTGCAAATGGTTTGAGGTAACACTTTCAAGTCCAATAACTCTTTGGTATTGTTAGTGTCGTGCCCAAAAGCCAATCATGAGATGATTGTATTCCTTTTTGCACATTGAGTCATGATATTTTATTAAGGCATTAATCCAGCAATTATGTTTGTTGTTTTGTTTCTGTGTAACGTAATAAACATAATTGTAACCCTAGAATAATGATATTCCTAAATGTCCCCAGTCTAGTATTATTATGGAGCGGGTTTCAATGATACATAACGACTAGCATATGTGGAGACTAATATGAGATATGTAGTCTACATATGGGTACAAGTTGGAGAACTTGTTACTAGACCGGCCCACCATGAGAATACTACATGGATCGTGATATGAGTGTCATAAGTGATTCCCATAGTGATCATGCTATATGTAGTCCTTCGACCTAAGATCATCAAGGTTCCCTACATGTGAGTCACATACTTTGATACTTTCCTTTGTTGCTCGTAACTGAGTGAACTTGAAGGAGGTCATTGGGTATGTCACATATCATGCGGAGGGATTTGTATGATCAAGATGGGATTTGTCCCTCCTATGTAACGGGAGTGATATCTTCGGGCCCCTTGATAGAGTAAGACTTAGAAAAATGCATGGCCATGCTCGGATGAGTTGATATACGATATCAATGTCATCAGTTTAAGTTGGTCTACTCGGTAATCAAGAAACCAAAGATTGGGCTATACAAGAGTGACACATTCCATGTCTCGTGCTTAGTCTTGATATCTTGGACAAAGGGACAATGGCATATATCGGTAATGATCATAAAGGTTTAGTCGAATCACCGACAATCTTGTCACTTGGGTAGCAATGATGTGTTGCTAGACACCGCTCATTGCTTATGATCATAAATGTGATTTATGATCATTGCCAATGTGGTAAGAGCCTATTGGGTCACACACATAGAGCTATTTGGATCATTAGAGTGCATGGGCTAATTATTTGGGTTATGGTTTCACAATAATTTCATATTAATAATGGGCCCAAAAGTTAAGCCATTATTAAGCCCGAAATTGAAGCCTAATTCGATTAGGGCTTTGAAACCCATTAGGCCTGGAAGTTGAGTCCCACTATAAATACAACTTTTAGTGAGAAATCGTAGCTTTTTGCCCTAGCCTCCCAAAAAGGACAGCCGTACTCTTCTCTTGCAGTTCATTGGAGGACGCAAGCTAGCACTACAAAAGCAAGAGAAATGCATCTGCCAGGATGCAGTGGAAGCGTGGTGATCCCGAGAGGCTTGTGTGGATACCATATAGAGCTTGAACACATCAACTGTTTAGGTTTTTTGATTCGACTCTACAGTTGGGTGAGAGATCTCAACCGAAAATTAGGTATGAAAATTTTCAAACACTCAGTTTTCCCCGTTTCACTTGGATCCTAGAGGGTTTTGGTTAAATTCCGCTATGCTTGTTTGGCTCTGAATCCAAACAGGTATAACACCATGTCCCCCTCTTCTATTGTATCTTTCTATGAGTTATCTGTTGCTTTCACCCATCAATTCATTGGAAGGCACCCTTCAGCAAAAAAACAGCTTAGTTGTTTAACATTTTGTAGAGGGAAAGTGAGTATCTTTCAGACTACGTTAACAAGTTCAACTAGGAGGCCTTAAACATCATTGACTTATCTATCAAGGTCCATATCCTAGAGATAACAAAGGTCATCTAGAAAGGTTCCAACTTAGCATTTGAACTTGCAAAGTAGATGCCAACCATAATTGGAGAATGCTATCAGCTTGCCAAGTAGTACATGATTGCCGAAGAAATGATGGCTGATGAAGAAAGACTGGACACTCACAGTTGGTTCTAGAACCAACCTCATGAGGAAGGTGGGAACAATAAGCAACCTAAGAGGAACAAAGGCATGTGAGAGGTCCTGACTTACTCCCATTTCCCAAGCAACATCTTGGCGGCATTGGAGAAATAGGGAAGAGTCCAAAGACCAAAGCTGATTATCCCTAACAACAAAAAGAACATGAAGAACTAATTCCAGTACCACCGGGACCATAGCCATGACACCGAAGATTGCCATCAGCTGAAAAAATACATCAAGAGTCTCATCATGCAACATTAGTTGAAGAGGTACCTTCAATTTCAATTGCCAAAAGTGTGAGGCAAGGATGACAACACCAAGTATGAAAAAGATGAATACGACTCCAACCGATGAAGAAACTGCCAAAGTCCTAAAGGATTGTGACCAGCTCCTATGGGCGTAATTCAAACTATCATTACGGGACTTCTTCATCAGATAGGAAAAGAAAATCAAAGGGGTTGGCCACCCTTACCTTCAGTAAGGCACAAAATTTGTTAGAAATATCCAATGGGAGCACTATCAACATCCCTCGTGATGACCCTTTTTTGATAATCGCCTAAATAGCAAACTAGGATGTCAAAAGGGTTCTCTGTGATTGTGGATGAAATGCTAACATTCTGTTTGCTCACGTACTACTGAAGTTGGGGATATGGGTAGAAACTCTTAAGCCAAAGGTATCCTCAACGTATGGAGTAGGCCCTGATGAACTCCCAGTTTTGGGTACCATCGAGCTACCATTTATGGTCAGAGGAAAAGGTGTGGGGAACGATGAGGAGCTATATGCAGCAGTCTTGGTGAACTTCATTGTCATTAATGTCCCTTTACCATACAATGCCATCGTTGGAAGGCAGACCCAAAGAAGGTTGCACATGAGGTCAGATGTGAAATACCAGACTGTAACCTTCAAAGCCTACAAAGGTGATGTAGTAATCTTTATAGATCAGGGCAAGGTCTAAAATGTCTTTCTGAAAGCACGCCAACCTCCAATGCAGATGAGAGTTCATGCCTCAACAGCGACAGCTCCAGAAGAAACACAAACAAATATTGGGGTTAGGATGATGGGAGTAGACATTGAGACAAAGAGCTTAAGGTTCATAAAGGGCCGAAGTACAAAAGTCAGGAAAAAGTTGCGCAATAGGGAAAAAATCAAGCTTGTAAATTTCTTAAAGTCAAACAAAGATCTTTTTGCCTACACACTGAAAGACATGCCTGGCATAAACCTGAACATAATTTAACACAGTTTAAATGTCAACCCCTTCACTAGACCCATAAGGCAAAAGAAATGATATATGGCCCCTAACAAGAGAGCCTTTATCAAGTAGGAGATACGATGACTCCTTAAGGCAAGAGTGATCAATTAAGTCGATTACCCTAATTGGTTAAGCAATGCGGTGATTGCCACTAAAGAATGGAGTGATAAACACCAAATGTGCATCAATTTTACCAAAGTGAATGATGCATGCCCATAAGACTTATACCCACTACCCACAATAGATCAACTGGTGGATTCTACTTTGGGGTATAAAGTATTGAGTTTCCTGGATGCTTTCAGTGGATATCACCTGATCTGAATGAATCCAGCTGATGAAGAAAAACCTCATTCATCACAATGAAGGCATGTTCTGCTATGTCTGATTGCCTTTTGGACTAAAAAACACAGGAGCCACCATCAATGACTGATGAATAAGGTGTTCATAAAGCAGATCGGTCGAAATATGGAAGTGTATGTCAACAACATGATAGTTAAAAGCTAAAGCAGCACAAATCACATTGTGGATTTGTGAGAAACCTTCCAACAAATTAGGAAGTTTCACATACATTTGAACCCAAAAAAATGTACCTTTGAGATAAATGGAAGAAAGTTCCTAGGATTCATGGTTTCGAAGTAAGGTATAGAGGCAAACCCAAGCAAGGTGAGGGCCCTATTGGAGTCTTGAAATCCTAGCTCAATCAAAGATATACAAAGGCTGATAGGAAAAATAACAGCCATGAGCCACTTTATCTAATGATATGGTGACAAGTGTAGGCCAATTTTCAAGACACTAACAAAAGCAGTGAAAAATGACATCAAGGGCGATCACCCCCAAAATTCGTGGAACAAAGAATGCCAGGTAGCCTGGGAAGGAATCAAAGTTGGTCTTGCCTAATTACCCATCCTCAAACAAGCAAGCGAGGGCGAAAACCCTGTCCTATACCTGGCCATTAACAAAAAAGCCATAAGCTATGTCCTAGTGTATAAGGATGAACTGGGGAAACAATGGCTTGTGTATGTTAGTGTTGTGCCCAAAAGCCAATCACGAGATGATTGTATTTTTGCACATCGAGTCATGAAATTTTATTAAGGCATGAATCTAGTAATTATGTTTGTTGTTTTATTTCAACATAACGTAATAAACATAATTATAATCCTAAAATAATGATATTCTTCAATGTCCGTAGTATAGTATTATCATGGAGCTGGTTACAATAATACTTATTGACTAGCATATGTGGAGACTAATATGAGATACATAGTCTACATATGAGTACAAGTTGCAGAATTTGTGTACTAAACCGACCCACAATGAGAATGCTACATCGATCATTATATGAGTGTCATAAGTGATTCCCATAATGATCATGTATATGTAGTCCTTTGGCCTAAGGTCATCAAGATTCCCTACATATGAGTCACATACTTTGATACTTCTCTATGTTGCTCGTAATTGAGTGAACTTGAAGAAGGTCATTGGGTAAGTCACATATCATGCGCAGGGTTGTGTATGATCAAGATAGGATTTATCCCTCCTATGTAATGAAAGTGATATCTTGGGGCCCCTTGATAAAGTGAGACTTAGAAAATGCATGGCCATCCTCGGATGAGTTGATATACAATATCAATGTCATCAATTCATGTTAGTCTACTCGAGAATGAAGAAACCAAAGATTGAGCTATGTAAGAGTAACACATTCCATGTCTCGTGCTTAGTCTTGGTATCTTGGACAAAGGGACAATGACATATACGGATAATGATCATAAAGGTTTAGTCGGATCACTGACAATCTTGTCACTTGGGTAGCAATGATGTGTTGCTAGACACTGCTCATTGCTTATGATCATAAATGTGATTTATGATCATTGCCAACATGGTAAGAGCCTATTGGGTCGCACACATAAAGCCTATTTGGATTATTTGAGTGCATGGGCTAATTTATTTGGGTTATGGTTTCATGATAATTTCGTGTTAATAATTGGCCCAAACGTTGAGCCATTATTAAGCCTGAAATTAAACCTAATTGGATTAGGGCTTTGAAACCCATTTGGCCTGGAAGTTGAGTCTCACTATAAATAAATCATATAGTGAGAAATTCGCAGCTTTTGCCCTAGCCTCCCAAAAGTGACAGCCGCACTCTTCTCTTGCCATTCCTTGGAGGACATAAGCTAGCACTGTGGGTACAAGAGAAACACATCTGTCAAGATGTGGTGGAGGTGTGGTGATGCCAAGAGGCTCGTGTAAATACCATAGAGAGCTTGAACATGTCAACTATTCTGGCTTTGTGATTCGACTCAACAGTTGGGTGAAAGATCTCAACCGAATTTGTTATGAAAATTTTTCAACACCTAGTTTACTCTGTTTCACTTGGATCCTGGAGGGTTTTGGTTATATTTCACTACGCTTGTTTGGCTCCCAAAACCCTACAGTGTATTATGTAAGCAAGTCAGCACAAGCGCTGGCAGATTTTATTGCTGAATTAGCCCTTAATTTTGGGGAGCAAACTCCGGCCGAAGAGAACAATGAGCCGAATTGGGAATTATTTATTGATGGTGCATCAGGAGCAAAACATCAAGCGCTGGTATAATCCTAAGGGGACCAGAGGGAATGAGAACATCCAAAGCCATCAAATTTGGTTTCCAAGTAACAAACAATGTGGCCAAATATGAAGCCCTCATCTACGGACTGGCCTTGCCGGTAGCATAGGCATCAAGTCCCTTTGAGGTTGTAGTGATTCGTACCTTTTAGTTTGGCAATTGAAAGGGGATTATATGGTTAGGGAACCAAGACTTAAGAAATATTTTGACATGAAAAAATAGATGCTTGAAAAGTTTGACAGAGTGCTCTTAGAGAAGGTTCCCTCACCAGAGAAGACCCAAGCGAATGATTTGGCAAAACCGAACAGGAGCACTGAAGAACAGAATGAGCCAAGCATAGAGGAAAAACATGTACTTATCATTCAAGAGGGATGGCGAACTCCACTGTGGAAACATCTCACTAAGGGAAAGGTACCCGATGATCTGATAGAAGCGTCAAAAGTCAAGAGACAGGTGAAAAGGTATTTCCTGATAGGTGAAGTACTTTACCAACAAGGCTACTCCAATCCCCTACAAAAATGAGTCAGATAGGTCAAAATGGAGTCTATCCTAAGGGAAGTACATGAGGGATGATGTGGTTCTCACATCGGCACTAATGCTTTGGTTGGTATAGTACTTTGGCAAGGGTACTTCTAGCCGTCCCTAAAGTAGGATGCATGCAAGCTTGTAAAAAGCTGTGATAAGTGCCAGTGCCATGCCTCCAAGCAAAGAGCGCCATGCGAAGAAGTGACTTTGCCAAATTACCCCTATCCTTTTGGAGTTTAGGGCATAAACTTCATAGGTCCTCTCCCCATGGCACTAGGGGTGAAGTATTGTGTAGTGGTAGTGGATTATTTTATGAAGTGGATAGAAGTAGAGCCGTTAGCATCTATATCAGCCAAGGAAATCCAAACGTTCTTATGGAAAAACATTATATACAAGTTCGGCTGCCCGAGGATATTGGTTGCCAACAATGAAACTTACTTCACCGATAAAGGATTCTAGAAGTTTGTTTTTAACTTTGGCATTAAGATACATTTTACCCCAGTCATACATCCCTAAAGTAATGGCCAGCTTGAAGTCTCTAACTGAACTATCAAAGATGGCCTGAAAAAAATGACTATGGGATGCCAAGGGAAAATGGCTAGGAGAGCTAACTAGCATTCTGTGGAGCTACCAAACTACTCTGAGAAAGGCTACCTAGGAAACCCTTTTCTCTCCAGCCTATGGCACTGAAGCACTAATTCCTATTGAAATAGCATGCCCATCTTTGACATTGCAGATCTTCAATGACCAATCCAATGATGAAGGGATAAATGGCAGACTAGATCTATTGGAAGAGCATAAGGAGTGCATAAAACTTTGAAGGAGGGCATTTTAGTAAAAGGTAGCCACTTCTATGAATCAGAAGGTCAAACCAACAGGCATGAAAATTGCGGACTTAGTGCTCTGCACTGCTAAGGTTAAGCCACGAAAGTTAGCATAAGGAGTGTTGAAGGCAAACTAGGAAGGCCCGTATGTGGTTACCGCTGAAGTTAAGCTAGGAGTCTTCAAATTGGTCGATAAATTTAAAAATGAACTAACAAACACATGGTACTTACATTGTCTAAAGAAATACTTCTCTTGACTTTGCTGAAGTATATTTCCAATAAAGACACTATTTGTAAAAAAAATATGGCAAGGAAAAAACTTTCATGGGGAAACTTCATTCAAAATCATGAGGTAAGTCTATGAACTTAGCAAAATCATGAGAACAATGAAAGCTGATGTCATTGCCAAAGGAATAGGACAAACAAAGAAATGAGCCCGAACGCTAAGGAAATCTCAGCAATTCGACCAAATAATGGAGTTAAACCTTTAACACTTGGAAAATGTTTCTAACCCCAAAGGGTCAATCAAAGGAGCAAACCCAAGTCACTAGAACAAGTGAATGTGCCAATATATCCTTCAAAGTGATAATACTAAAAAGTCAAAATGAAAAGTTACAGACGAGGAGAGTCCAAATGGGAGATAAAAAAAGAGGAAGAAAATAAAGGTTCATTCAAAGAAGGCCAATATATGGCCAAAGTACATTTAAAAGAAGGCTTATACATGCCCAAGGTACATTTCCTACCTAAAACAATGAAATAAAATAAGTAGAAAGATAGTAACACAAAGGACCAATGAATTCAAGGGTCGGCACCCACGTTGTCTTTAGATTTTTTTCCCTAATCTTCCTCATCTTCCTCCTCCTCATCCCCATCCTTTGCAGTCCCTTCATCATGAGGCAGGCCAATGGGCTCCTCAGGTATTCATCCCTCGACCACGCTGATGTCTCCCCTTTAGGCCTTTAGAAGGCATTCAAATAAGAAAGGTCAGGATGGGGGTGCCTCTCTAGGGCTTGGTAACAGCTAGACAGAACCCATCCTAAAGTTTAAAAATGGCAATGTTGGTGATCTTCTATAGCTCAACACCCATCACTTTCTTATCTAGGTCCAGCTCCTTAATCTTCAACTTAGCCTCACGAAGCTCCTTCCAAAAGTCCTTCCTGTCTTTTGCATATCAGTTCACTTTTCTTTCAAGATCATCATGGTTGGTGTTGAAGATTTTGCAATCAATGGACATCAAAGAAAGCGGTAGCCGAGGTCTTTGACGTGGGAGTTGGCCTTTCGGAGTGATGCATTCACTTCATTGCTAACCTGCCTCTTGAGCTCGGCAAGCTCTTCAGTGGTCTTGTACTTCAGCTTCCTGAACTTAAGAGCCATGTCAGTGAGTACTCCCTTGGACTTAGCCGGACTTTCCTTTGCCTTGTTCTGAATCTCCATCTGCTTCATGATAAAATGTCTAAAGTATTTGGAGATGAACGAGAACTGGCTAGAAGATATAGGAAGGAAATAAGATCATCAGTGGTAGAAGATCAAGCAACTTGAATTAAAAGTAGAAAGAACCAAGGGATGAAGAGGCCAACCTTGGCGAAGTAGTTTGTTAAAGCTACCACGATGTGCTCCTCATTCGGGAGGTCCTCGGTGAGCTCCTAGAAAGTGGCGTTCGTACTCACCCCCTCAGTAGAACTGTGGGATCATTCTCCCAAAAACATCATGGTCAAAAAGGGACATGTGCTCAGTCACATCCTAAATAGGATACCTCGGCATCATCCCCTTTGGAAGGCACGCATTTCTCATGACATAGTGGACTTCCTACTCGGCCAAGCACTCAGGTGCCAAAGTCTCCCTTGGACAGTCATGATGAAGTTCATTTATTACATCAATATGCAACCAATCTTCAATCCAGTCATAAGCCAAAAAGTAGCTCAAAAAGATAGGAGTTGAAGTGAAAGAACCTTTAGGAAAGACCTTGGCTTGCCTAGATGTTCCCTCGCTGTTAGAAATTTTGATAGCATCCTCGACCACCACTTTGAGGGCTTTAGCATTTTTCTTTTCCCTTTGCTCCTCAGCCACCGAAGCAGCAAACGCTTCCTCGATTACTACTCCCAGCAGAGTCACAAGGGTTTGTGGACTTGGAGGAGGGGTGAAAACCTCATTTTCAAGCTCATCTTGCTCGGCCATCTCTAAGTCCTTCGAAAGAGGGATCTTAATGTTCAAAGGAACCCTTGGTTCAAAAATAACTTTCATGGTGGGGACATCGGTTAACGATCAAGGGGCACGATCTTTCTTTGAATGAGGATTTCCAAAGGCCTTCCTTTTAGGCTTTTTCTTGGCCGTATTCTTTCCATCCTCTTTCTAAGCCTTGGCCAAGAAAGCCTTTTGGTAGAATTTGGCACTAAAGTTGTCACCCAATTCTGCCAAAAGGAAGGCATCAGTGTGAGTTGCCAAAGAAGATAAGTTATAAAAGGAATGACACTTATGGGAAATGAAGAAAGAATATGAGAGATCCCCCCGAAGTAGTTGGACCAAGGTTTGGGCCAGAAAGGGGTCCTGAGGGTCTTCGATAGCAGGCTTATTTTTGGGAGCCTTCGTGGCCCTTTTGGCAAGCAACTTTGCCTTAGCGGAGGGAGGGGGTAAGCCTGCAAGATGCATAGCACCTCTACCATCATCAAATGTCACCAAATAGCGAATGAAAATGATCAGCTTCTTCCGTCGAGTCACCTCAGTCTGCCACCCTCCGAATCAGAGTTTCAAAGTCATGGAAATGCTTCTTCATCTTTTTGTCCAATAGTTACAAAGGATCATGCACACCCACTACCAAACTCCCAGAAGCCCATATGCTTGAGATCCCCAAGGACTATGGTATGGTCATGAAGAAATACTTCTTCTACCATTTACGTCAACCATCATGGGTGTCGATCATGAAGGAGTACCTCTTGCTTTTGGAACGCTATGGAAGCATAAAATACAAGGACCCCTTCAGTATAGTGAGCAACTTGTAGTACTGCAACCTTCTTTCATGTAGCACTGCTAGGGTGAGTGTCTAGAGACTTCCAGTATCCCCTAGAAGTGGAAGATGCGTTGATGATTGGTCTGTGTTGGTGAAAGAGAGAAATGAGGGATCAAGAATCAAACCCACCTGAGATTGGAAAAAAGTCACTGAAAATTTGTCAGAAAACTAGGAGCACTAAAAGAACGAAAGAAAACAAGGATGAACAAAGAGCAAATGATGGATTTCCCGCTAGGGGGAAGAGGTATATATAGACCATGGAGTAGTGCAAGCAAGCGTTGCATTGAATGCAGACATGGAAAGATGAAAATGCTCTTCTGCGCCTTTCAGGCACGCCGCACCTATTCTTGGACATGTGTGCCTGAAAACCTGAAATCAAGGTAGTCGTTCATGAAAGCACATAAAGCTACTCACTCGAGAACTGGCGTTAGGCGCATTAATTGAAGCAATGCAATTGATGCCCATGAGGTGAAACAACATAACATACTTTGA
Organism: Aquilaria sinensis; assembly: GCA_005392925.1. Taxonomy (NCBI): domain Eukaryota; kingdom Viridiplantae; phylum Streptophyta; class Magnoliopsida; order Malvales; family Thymelaeaceae; genus Aquilaria; species Aquilaria sinensis. The sequence goes on from SMDT01001268.1 coordinate 58,615, forward strand.
CAAAAAGTAACTGTCACTTTGGAGGAATTCAAGTGACATGTAAGTAAGCAAAAAAGAGGATTTTTAAACATGTAACACCACATAACACTATGTTAATATAGGAACACGCTCATCGGCTATTTTTGGGAGGGCATGTGATGGCAGAAGGCCCTAGGCCCTAAGGATTGTCGGAGGTCTATGTATCGACTGAGGACTCTAAACAAACACTGTGACCTTGGAGTCAATAGAGTTCAGCCTATGACACTTCAGAGATCAGCCAAACCGAAGTACGCCTCACATGCCCTAGCACTGACATGACCATAATATAGACCAATACTGTTACAGGACCACTCCTATGTGTGTACAAAGTGCCCACCAAGGCATTCATCAAAGCTGTAAATGGCAGAGATAGTTGGGTTGATGTAAACCATAGTTCCTGATCTAGCCGAACATGTGTAAGCTAGATCTAATAAGTTCCACCCTTGGGAGCCAGTATATAAGGAGGCACTCCTACGTATGTATGAGGAAATTAACTCCAAGTCTACATAATATCACCAGTTATATGACATACATACTTGGGCGTCGAGGGATCCCCATGAGGAAAATACTCTAGGGATCCCCTTCCCCTTTTTTCTGGTGTCTTATAGGGACATTATCTGACTGGGGAGCATCTATCCACCTCAACTGATTTGAAGCTCAAATGACCGAGCTCCCTCCGAACACCAAGATGAAATGGAAACACTCACAACCTGTTCGGAAATCCAAAAATTCATAACTTGTTTATAATGAAATAGAAACATTTACAACTTGTTTGGAATGGAAACATTCACAAAATGTTTACAATGTAATGGAAACAATCACAACTTGTTTCGAATAAAATGGTAACATTGACAACTTCTTAAGAGTAAAATGGAAACATTCACAACTTATTTCGAATGAAAAACATTCACAACTTGTTTGGAATGAAAATGGAAACATTCACAACTAGCTTGTTTTGAAACATTTACAACATGTAAACATTCACAAAATGGAAACATTCAAAACTTATTTGGAATGGAAACATTCATAACTTGTTTAGAATGAAATGGAAACATTCACAACTTGTTTGGAATGAAATGGAAACATTCACAACATGTTTGGAATGAAATGGAAACATTCACAACTTGTTTGGAATGAAATGGAAACATTCACAACTTGTTTGGAATGAAATGGAAACATTCACAACTTGTTTGGAATGAAATGGAAACATTCACAACTTTGGAATGAAATGGAAACATTCACAACTTGTTTGGAATGAAATGGAAACATTCACAACTTGTTTTTTTTGGAATGGAAACATTCACAACTTGTTTGGAATGAAAATGGAAACATTCACAACTTGTTTGGAATGAATGGAAACATTCACAACTTGTTTAGAATGAAATGGAAACATTCACAACTTGTTTTGAATGAAACAATCACAACTTGTTTAGAATGAAAACATTCATTCAAGCTTGTTTGGAATGAAACATTCACAACTTGTTTGGAATGAAATGGAAACATTCACAACTTGTTTGGAATGAAATGGAAACATTCACAACTTGTTTGGAATGAAATGGAAACATTCATAACTTGTTTGGAATGAATGGAAACATTCACAACTTGTTTGGAATGAAATGGAAACATTCACAACTTGTTTGCAATGAAATGGAAACCATCACAACTTGTTTGGAATGAAATTGAAACATTTACAACTTGTTTGGAATGAAATGGAAACATTCACAACTTGTTTTGAATGAAAAGCAAACATTCACAACTAGTTTGGAATGAAATGGAAACATTCACAACTTGCTTTGAAATGGAAACATTCACAACATGTTTATGAATGGAAACATTCACAAATTGTTTAGAATGAAATGGAAACATTCACAACTTGTTTGGAATGAAATGGAAACATTCACAACTTGTTTGGAATGAAATGAAAACATTCACAACTTGTTTGGAATGAAATGGAAACATTCACAACTTGTTTGGAATGAAATGGAAACATTCACAACTAGTTTTTTTTGACATGGAATCATTCACAACTAGTTTAGAATGAAATGAAAGCTTTCACAACTTGTTTGGAATGAAATGGAAACATTCACAACTTGTTTGGAATGAAATGGAAACATTCACAACTAGTTTGGAATGAAATGGAAACATTCACAACTTTTTTTGAATGAAATGGAAACATTCACAACTTGTTTGGAATGAAATGGAAACATTCACAACTTGTTTGGAATGAAATGGAAACATTCACAACTTGTTTGGAATGAAATGGAAACATTCACAACTTGTTTAGAATGAAATAGAAACATTCACAACTTGTTTGGAATGAAATGGAAACATTCACAACTTGTTTGGAATGAAATGGAAACATTCACAACTTGTTTTGGAATGAAATGAAACATTCACAACTTGTTTGGAATGAAATGGAAACATTCACAACTTGTTTGGAATGAAATGGAAACATTCACAACACCGTTTGGAATGAAATGGAAACATTCACAACTTGTTTGGAATGAAATGGAAACATTCACAACTTGTTTGGAATGAAATGGAAACATTCACAACTTGTTTGGAATGAAATGGAAACATTCACAACTTGTTTGGAATGAAATGGAAACATTCACAACTTGTTTTGAATGGAAACATTCACAACTAGTTTGGAATGAAATGGAAACATTCACAACTTGTTTGGAATGAAATGGAAACATTCACAACTTGTTTGGAATGAAATGGAAACATTCACAACTTGTTTGGAATGAAATGGAAACATTCACAACTAGTTTGGAATGAAATGGAAACATTCACAACTTGTTTGGAATGAAATGGAAACATTCACAACTTGTTTGGAATGAAATGGAAACATTCACAACTTGTTTTGGAATGAAATGGAAACATTCACAACTTGTTTGGAATGAAATGGAAACATTCACAACTTGTTTGGAATGAAATGGAAACATTCACAACTTGTTTGGAATGAAATGGAAACATTCACAACTTGTTTGGAAATTCACAAATGTTTGGAAACATTCACAACAACTTTGGAATGAAATGGAAACATTCACAACTTGTTTGGAATGAAATGGAAACATTCACAACTTGTTTGGAATGAAATGGAAACATTCACAACTTGTTTGGAATGAAATGGAAACATTCACAACTTGTTTGGAATGAAATGGAAACATTCACAACTTGTTTGGAATGAAATGGAAACATTCACAACTTGTTTGGAATGAAATGGAAACATTCACAACTTGTTTGGAATGAAATGGAAACATTCACAACTTGTTTGAATGAAATGGAAACATTCACAACTTGTTTGGAATGAAATGGAAACATTCACAACTTGTTTGGAATGAAATGGAAACATTCACAACTTGTTTGGAATGAAATGGAAACATTCACAACTTGTTTGGAATGAAATGGAAACATTCACAACTTGTTTGGAATGAAATGGAAACATTCACAACTTGTTTTGAATGAAATGGAAACATTCACAACTTGTTTAGAATGAAATGAAAACATTCACAACTTGTTTGGAATGAAATGGAAACATTCACAACTTGTTTGGAATGAAATGGAAACATTCACAACTTGTTTGGAATGAAATGGAAACATTCACAACTTGTTTGGAATGAAATGGAAAACATTCACAACTTGTTTGGAATGAAATGGAAACATTCACAACTTGTTTGGAATGAAATGGAAACATTCACAACTTGTTTGGAATGAAATGGAAACATTCACAACTTGTTTTGGAATGAAAAACATTCACAACTAGTTTGGAATGAAATGGAAACATTCACAACTTGTTTGGAATGAAATGGAAACATTCACAACTTGTTTGGAATGAAATGGAAACATTCACAACTAGTTTAGAATGAAATGGAAACATTCACAACTTGTTTGGAATGAAATGGAAACATTCACAACTTGTTTGGAATGAAATGGAAACATTCACAACTTGTTTGGAATGAAATGGAAACATTCACAACTTGTTTGGAATGAAATGGAAACATTCACAACTTGTTTTGGAATGAAATGGAAACAATCACAACTTGTTAGAATGAAATGGAAACATTCACAACTAGTTTGGAATGAAATGGAAACATTCACAACTTGTTTGGAATGAAATGGAAACATTCACAACTTGTTTGGAATGAAATGGAAACATTCACAACTTGTTTGGAATGAAATGGAAACATTCACAACTAGTTTGGAATGAAATGGAAACATTCACAACTTGTTTGGAATGAAATGGAAACATTCACAACTTGTTTAGAATGAAATGGAAACATTCACAACTTGTTTGGAATGAAATGGAAACATTCACAACTTGTTTGGAATGAAATGGAAACATTCACAACTTGTTTGGAATGAAATGGAAACATTCACAACTTGTTTTGAATGAAATGGAAACATTCACAACTTGTTTGGAATGAAATGGAAACATTCACAACTTGTTTGGAATGAAATGGAAACATTCACAACTTAGTTTGGAATGAAATGGAAACATTCACAACTTGTTTGGAATGAAATGGAAACATTCACAACTTGTTTGGAATGAAATGGAAACATTCACAACTTGTTTGGAATGAATGGAAACATTCACAACTTGTTTGGAATGAAATGGAAACATTCACAACTTGTTTGGAATGAAATGGAAACATTCACAACTTGTTTTTGAATCAAATGGAAACATTCACAACTAGTTTGGAATGAAATGGAAACATTCACAACTTGTTTGGAATGAAATGGAAACATTCACAACTTGTTTGGAATGAAATGGAAACATTCACAACTTGTTTGGAATGAAATGGAAACATTCACAACTTGTTTGGAATGAAATGGAAACATTCACAACTTGTTTGGAATGAAATGGAAACATTCACAACTAGTTTGGAATGAAATGGAAACATTCACAACTTGTTTGGAATGAAATGGAAACATTCACAACTTGTTTGGAATGAAATGGAAACATTCACAACTTGTTTGGAATGAAATGGAAACATTCACAACTTGTTTGGAATGAAATGGAAACATTCACAACTTGTTTGGAATGAAATGGAAACATTCACAACTTGTTTTTGGAATGAAACATTCAATGTTTGGAATGAAATGGAAACATTCACAACTAGTTTTGAATGAAATGGAAACATTCACAACTTGTTTGGAATGAAATGGAAACATTCACAACTAGTTTGGAATGAATGGAAACATTCACAACTTGTTTGGAATGAAATGGAAACATTCACAACTTGTTTGGAATGAAATGGAAACATTCACAACTTGTTTGGAATGAAATGGAAACATTCACAACTTGTTTGGAATGAAATGGAAACATTCCCAACTAGTTTGGAATGAAATGGAAACATTTTCACAACTTGTTTGGAAAGAAATGGAAACATTCACAACTTGTTTTGGAATGAAATGGAAACATTCGCAACTAGTTTGGAATAAAATGGAAACATTCACAACTTGTTTGGAATGAAATGGAAACATTCACAACTTGTTTGGAATGAAATGGAAACATTCACAACTTTTTTGGAATGAAATGGAAACATTCACAACTTGTTTGGAATGAAATGGAAACATTCACAACTTGTTTGGAATGAAATGGAAACATTCACAACTTGTTTGGAATGAAATGGAAACATTCACAACTTGTTTTGAATGAAATGGAAACATTCACAACTTGTTTGGAATGAAATGGAAACATTCACAACTTGTTTGGAATGAAATGGAAACATTCACAACACTTGTTTGGAATGAAATGGAAACATTCACAACTTGTTTGGAATGAAATGGAAACATTCACAACTTGTTTGGAATGAAATGGAAACATTCACAACTTGTTTGGAATGAAATGGAAACATTCACAACTTGTTTGGAATGAAATGGAAACATTCACAACTTGTTTGGAATGAAATGGAAACATTCACAACTTGTTTGGAATGAAATGGAAACATTCACAACTTGTTTGGAATGAAATGGAAACATTCACAACTTGTTTGGAATGAAATGGAAACATTCACAACTTGTTTGGAATGAAATGGAAACATTCACAACTTGTTTGGAATGAAATGGAAACATTCACAACTTGTTTGGAATGAAATGGAAACATTCACAACTTGTTTGGAATGAAATGGAAACATTCACAACTTGTTTGGAATGAAATGGAAACATTCACAACTAGTTTGGAATGAAAATGGAAACATTCACAACTTGTTTAGTTTGGAATGAATGGAAACATTCACAACTTGTTTGGAATGAAATGGAAACATTCACAACTTGTTTGAATGGAAAATTCACAAAATGGAAACATTCACAACTTGTTTGGAATGAAATGGAAACATTCACAACTTGTTTGGAATGAAATGGAAACATTCACAACTAGTTTGAAAAATGGAAACATTCACAACCTGTTTAGAATGAAATGGAAACATTCACAACTAGTTTGGAATGAAATGGAAACATTCACAACTTGTTTGGAATGAAATGGAAACATTCACAACTTGTTTGGAATGAAATGGAAACATTCACAACTTGTTTGGAATGAAATGGAAACATTCACAACTTTTTTGGAATGAAATGGAAACATTCACAACTTGTTTGGAATGAAATGGAAACATTCACAACTTGTTTGGAATGAAATGGAAACATTCACAACTTGTTTGGAATGAAATGGAAACATTCACAACTTGTTTGGAATGAATGAAACATTCACAACTTGTTTGGAATGAAATGGAAACATTCACAACTTGTTTGGAATGAAATGGAAACATTCACAACTTGTTTGGAATGAAATGGAAACATTCACAACTTGTTTAGAATGAAATGGAAACATTCACAACTTGTTTGGAATGAAATGGAAACATTCACAACTTGTTTGGAATGAAATGGAAACATTCACAACTTGTTTGGAATGAAATGGAAACATTCACAACTTGTTTTGGAATGAAATGGAAACATTCACAACTTGTTTTGGAATGAAATGGAAACATTCACAACTTGTTTGGAATGAAATGGAAACATTCACAACTTGTTTGGAATGAAATGGAAACATTCACAACTTGTTTGGAATGAAATGGAAACATTCACAACTTGTTTGGAATGAAATGGAAACATTCACAACTTGTTTGGAATGAAATGGAAACATTCACAACTTGTTTGGAATGAAATGGAAACATTCACAACTTGTTTGGAATGAAATGGAAACATTCACAACTAGTTAGAATGAAATGGAAACATTCACAACTTGTTTGGAATGAAATGGAAACATTCACAACTGTTTGGAATGGAAACATTCACAATGGAAACATTCACAACTTGTTTGGAATGAAATGGAAACATTCACAACTTGTTTGGAATGAAATGGAAACATTCACAACTTGTTGGAATGAAATGGAAACATTCACAACTTGTTTAGAATGAAATGGAAACATTCACAACTTGTTTGGAATGAAATGGAAACATTCACAACTTGTTTGGAATGAAATGGAAACATTCACAACTTGTTTGGAATGAAATGGAAACATTCACAACTTGTTTGGAATGAAATGGAAACATTCACAACTTGTTTGGAATGAAATGGAAACATTCACAACTTGTTTTGGAATGAAATGGAAACATTCACAACTTGTTTGGAATGAAATGGAAACATTCACAACTTGTTTGGAATGAAATGGAAACATTCACAACTTGTTTAGAATGAAATGGAAACATTCACAACTTGTTTGGAATGAAATGGAAACATTCACAACTTGTTTGGAATGAAATGGAAACATTCACAACTTGTTTGGAATGAAATGGAAACATTCACAACTTGTTTGGAATGAAATGGAAACATTCACAACTTGTTTGGCATGAAATGGAAACATTCACAACTTGTTTGGAATGAAATGGAAACATTCACAACTTGTTTGGAATGAAATGGAAACATTCACAACTTGTTTGAAATGAAATGGAAACATTCACAACTAGTTTGGAATGAAATGGAAACATTCACAACTTGTTTGGAATGAAATGGAAACATTCACAACTTGTTTGGAATGAAATGGAAACATTCACAACTTGTTTGGAATGAAATGGAAACATTCACAACTTGTTTGGAATGAAATGGAAACATTCACAACTTGTTTGGAATGAAATGGAAACATTCACAACTTGTTTGGAATGAAATGGAAACATTCACAACTAGTTTGGAATGAAATGGAAACATTCACAACTTGTTTGGAATGAAAAACAAACATTCACAACTTGTTTGGAATGAAATGGAAACATTCACAACTTGTTTGGAATGAAATGGAAACATTCACAACTTGTTTGGAATGAAATGGAAACATTCACAACTTGTTTGGAATGAAATGGAAACATTCACAACTTGTTTGGAATGAAATGGAAACATTCACAACTTGTTTAGAATGAAATGGAAACATTCACAACTTGTTTGGAATGAAATGGAAACATTCACAACTTGTTTAGAATGAAATGGAAACATTCACAACTTGTTTTTTGGAATGAAATGGAAACATTCACAACTTGTTTGGAATGAAATGGAAACATTCACAACTTGTTTGGAATGAAATGGAAACATTCACAACTTGTTTGGAATGAAATGGAAACATTCACAACTTGTTTGGAATGAAATGGAAACATTCACAACTTGTTTGGAATGAAATGGAAACATTCACAACTTGTTTGGAATGAAATGGAAACATTCACAACTTGTTTGGAATGAAATGGAAACATTCACAACTTGTTTGGAATGAAATGGAAACATTCACAACTTGTTTGGAATGAAATGGAAACATTCACAACTTGTTTAGAATGAAATGGAAACATTCACAACTTGTTTGGAATGAAATGGAAACATTCACAACTTGTTTGGAATGAAATGGAAACATTCACAACTTGTTTGGAATGAAATGGAAACATTCACAACTTAGTTTTGGAATGAAAATGGAAACATTCACAACTTGTTTGGAATGAAATGGAAACATTCACAACTTGTTTGGAATGAAATGGAAACATTCACAACTTGTTTGGAATGAAATGGAAACATTCACAACTTGTTTGGAATGAAATGGAAACATTCACAACTTGTTTGAATGAAATGGAAACATTCACAACTTGTTTGGAATGAAATGGAAACATTCACAACTTAGTTTGGAATGAAATGGAAACATTCACAACTTGTTTGGAATGAAATGGAAACATTCACAACTTTGTTTGGAATGAAATGGAAACATTCACAACTTGTTTGGAATGAAATGGAAACATTCACAACTTGTTTGGAATGAAATGGAAACATTCACAACTTGTTTGGAATGAAATGGAAACATTCACAACTTGTTTGGAATGAAATGGAAACATTCACAACTTGTTTTGGAATGAAATGGAAACATTCACAACTTGTTTGGAATGAAATGGAAACATTCACAACTAGTTTGGAATGAAATGGAAACATTCACAACTTGTTTGGAATGAAATGGAAACATTCACAACTTGTTTGGAATGAAATGGAAACATTCACAACTTGTTTGGAATGAAATGGAAACATTCACAACTTGTTTGGAATGAAATGGAAACATTCACAACTTGTTTGGAATGAAATGGAAACATTCACAACTTGTTTGGAATGAAATGGAAACATTCACAACTTGTTTGGAATGAAATGGAAACATTCACAACTTGTTTTGAATGAAATGGAAACATTCACAACTTGTTTGGAATGAAATGGAAACATTCACAACTTGTTTGGAATGAAATGGAAACATTCACAACTTGTTTGGAATGAAATGGAAACATTCACAACTTGTTTGGAATGAAATGGAAACATTCACAACTTGTTTGGAATGAAATGGAAACATTCACAACTTGTTTGGAATGAAATGGAAACATTCACAACTTGTTTGGAATGAAATGGAAACATTCACAACTTGTTTGGAATGAAATGGAAACATTCACAACTTGTTTGGAATGAAATGGAAACATTCACAACTTGTTTGAAAATGAAATGGAAACATTCACAACTAGTTTGGAATGAAATGGAAACATTCACAACTTGTTTGGAATGAAATGGAAACATTCACAACTTGTTTGGAATGAAATGGAAACATTCACAACTTGTTTGGAATGAAATGGAAACATTCACAACTTGTTTGAATGAAATGGAAACATTCACAACTTGTTTGGAATGAAATGGAAACATTCACAACTTGTTTGGAATGAAATGGAAACATTCACAACTTGTTTGGAATGAAATGGAAACATTCACAACTTGTTTGGAATGAAATGGAAACATTCACAACTTGTTTGGGAAATGGATTGAAAAACATTCACAACTTGTTTTGAATGAAATGGAAACATTCACAACTTGTTTGGAATGAAATGAAACATTCACAACAATGTTTGGAATGAAATGGAAACATTCACAACTTGTTGGAATGAAATGGAAACATTCACAACTTGTTTGGAATGAAATGGAAACATTCACAACTTGTTTGGAATGAAATGGAAACATTCACAACTTGTTTGGAATGAAATGGAAACATTCACAACTTGTTTTTGAATGAAATGGAAACATTCACAACTTGTTTGGAATGAAATGGAAACATTCACAACTTGTTTGGAATGAAATGGAAACTTTCACAACTTGTTTGGAATGAAATGGAAACATTCACAACTTGTTTGGAATGAATGGAAACATTCACAACTTGTTTGGAATGAAATGGAAACATTCACAACTTGTTTGGAATGAAAACAAACATTCACAACTGTTTAGAATGAAATGGAAACATTCACAACTTGTTTGGAATGAAATGGAAACATTCACAACTTGTTTGGAATGAAATGGAAACATTCACAACTTGTTTGGAATGAAATGGAAACATTCACAACTTGTTTGGAATGAAATGGAAACATTCACAACTTGTTTGGAATGAAATGGAAACATTCACAACTTGTTTGGAATGAAATGGAAACATTCACAACTTGTTTAGAATGAAATGGAAACATTCACAACTTGTTTAGAATGAAATGGAAACATTCACAACTTGTTTAGAATGAAATGGAAACATTCACAACTTGTTTGGAATGAAATGGAAACATTCACAACTTGTTTGGAATGAAATGGAAACATTCACAACTTGTTTAGAATGAAATGGAAACATTCACAACTTGTTTGGAATGGAATGGATTCATCACAACTGTTTAGAATGAAATGGAAACATTCACAACTTGTTTGGAATGAAATGGAAACATTCACAACTTGTTGGAATGAAATGGAAACATTCACAACTTGTTTAGAATGAAATGGAAACATTCACAACTTGTTTGGAATGAAATGGAAACATTCACAACTTGTTTAGAATGAAATGGAAATATTCACAACTAGTTTGGAATGGAAACATTCACAACTTGTTTGGAATGAAATGGAAACATTCACAACTTGTTTGGATGAAATGAAACATTCACAACTTGTTTAGAATGAAATGGAAACATTCACAACTTGTTTGAATGAAATGGAAACATTCACAACTTGTTTGGAAATGGAAACATTCACAACTTTTTTAGAATGAAATGGAAACATTCACAACTTGTTTGGAATGAAAAACATTCACAACTTGTTTAGAATGAAATGGAAACATTCACAACTTGTTTGGAATGAAATGGAAACATTCACAACTTGTTTGGAATGAAATGGAAACATTCACAACTTGTTTTAGAATGAAATGGAAACATTCACAACTTGTTTAGAATGAATGGAAACATTCACAACTTGTTTGGAATGAAATGGAAACATTCACAACTTGTCGGGAATGAAATGAAACATTCACAACTTACATAGAATGGATTGGAAACATTCACAACTTGTTTAGAATGAAAAGAAACACTCACAACTCGATTAGAATAAAGTGGAAACATTCACAACTCACTTGGAATGGAAACATTCAAAACTTGTTTAGAATGAAATGTAAACATTCACAACATGTTTAGAATGAAGACATTCAAAACTTGTTTGGAATGGTTGCATTCACAACTTGTTTAGAATGAAAAGGAAACGCTCACAACTTGTTTGGATTGTAAATATCCACATCTTGTTTGGAAAGAAATCGAAACATTAAAAACTTGTTTGGAATGGAAACACTCACAACTTGTTCAGAATGAAATACAAATATCCACAATATGCTTGGATTGGAAACATTCATAACTTGTTTAGATTGTAAACATTCAAAGCTGCATTTGAATGAAATGGAAACATTCACAATTTGTTTAGAAGAAAATGGAAACAATCACAACATGTTGAAATGGAAACATTGATAACTTGTTTGGCATCAAAACACTCACAACTTGTTTGGAATGAAAACATTCATAAATTTGTTTGGAATATAAATAGTTACAACTTGTTTAGAATGAAATATAAACATTCACAACTTGTCTAGAATGAGTTGGAAACATTCATAACTTGTTGGGAATGGAAAAATTCATAACCTATTTAGAATGGAATAGAAACATTCAAAACCTATTTAGAATGAAATGGAAACTTTCACAACCTATTTATAATGGAAACATTCACAATTTTTTTAGATTGGAAGCATTCACAACTTGTTTAGATTAAAATCAAAACATTCACAACTTTTTTAGAAGGAAACATTCACAAATTGTTTAGAAGGAAATTGAAACATTCACATAATGTTTAAAATAAAATCGAAACATTCACAAGTTGTTTAAGATAGAAACATTGACAACTTGTTCGGAATTGAAACAATCCTAACTTGTTTAGAATGTAAACATTCACAACATGTTTGGAATAAAATAGAAAAATTCACAACTTGTTTGGAATGGAAACATTCATAACTTGTTTAGAATAAAATGGAAGCATTTACAACTTATTTAGAATGCAATGGAAACATTCATAGCTTGCTTGGATTGTAAACATTCATAACTTCTTTAAAATGAAATCGAAACATTCACAACATGTTTGGAATGGAAACATTTAGAACTTGTTTAGAATGACATGGAAAGATTCATAACCTGTTTAGAACAAAATGGAAACATCCATGACGTGTTTGGAATAGAATTCACAATTTATTTAAAATGAAATGGAAGCAATCACATCTTGTTTAGAATGGAAATATTCACAACCTGTATAGAATAAAATGGAAATAGTTGCAACTTATTTGAAGTTGAAACAATCTCAACTTCTTTAAAATGAAATGTAAACAATCATAACTTGTTTGGAATGTAATGTTCACAACTTGTTTGGAATGGAAACATTCATAGCTTGTTTGGAATGTAAATACTCATAACTTGTTTAGCATGAAATGGGAACATTGAAAACTTGTTTCGAATGGAAACATTCACAACTTGTTTAGAATGAATTGGAAGCTTTCACGACCTATTTTGAGTGAATTGAAAACACTCATAAATTGTTTAGCATGAAATGGTTGTTAGTGTTGTGCCCAAAAGTCCCTGGTCTAGTATTATCATGGAGCGGGTTGCAACAATACATAAAGACTAGCATATGTAGAGACTAGTATAAGATATGTAGCCTACATATGGGTGCAAGTTGGAGAACTTTTGCACAGGGCTGACCCACCATGAGAATGCTACATGGATCATTATATGAGTGTCATAAGTGATTCTTATAGTGATTATGTATATGTAGTCTTTTGACCTAAGGTCAAAAAGGTTCACAACATCTGAGTCACATACTTTGTTATTTCCATTTTTTTCTTGTAACTGAGTGAACTTGAAGGAGGTCATTGGGTATTTCACATATCATGCGGAGGGTTTTGTATGATCAAGATGAGACTTGTCCCTCCTAAGTAATGGAAGTGATATCTTCAGGTTGGTAAAGTGAGACTAAGAAAATGCATGGCTAAGCTCAGATGAGTTGATATATGATATAATTGTCATCAGTTTAAGTTAGTCTACTCGGTAATCAAGAAACCATAGATTGGACTATACGACAATGAAACATTCAATGTCTCCTATTTGGACATGATATCTTGGACAAAGGGACAATGGCATATACATATAATGATCTTAAAGGTTCAGTCAAATCACTGACAATCTTGTCACCTGCATGGCAATGATGTATTGCAAGACACCGCTCATTGTTTATAATCATAAATGTGATTTATGTCATTGTCAACGTGATATAAGCATATTGGGTCACAAACGTAGAGCCAATTGGATTATTTGAGTACATGGGCTGAATTATTTGGTCTTAGTTTCATGATAATATTGGCCAAAAGGTTGAGCCGTTATTAGGCCAGAAAGTAAAACCTAATTGGATTAGGGCTTTAAAACCCATTTGGCATAGGAGTTGAGTCTCACTATAAATCCATTATATAGTGAGAAATTTACAGCTTTTTCCCTAGCCACCTTAAGGACAAAATCAGATGAGTTCTGAGAGTTCCAGCCGCACGCTTCTCTTACCATTCCTTAGAAGACACAAGCTAGCACTACAAGCGCAAGAGAAATGCATCTTTCGGGATGTGGTGGGGCGTGGTGATATCGAGAGGCTCGTGTGGATACCATAGAGAGTTTGAACATATCAACTATTTAAGTTTTGTGATTCGACTCAACAATTGGGTGAAAGATCTCAACCAAACTAGGTATAAAATTTTGAGCACTTGATTTACCCCATTTCACTTGGATCTTGGGGGGTTTCAATTATATTCCGATGTGCTTGCTTGGCTCTTGAAACCCTACAATGGTATCAAAGCTATTGGTGAAACTCTAAATTGGGATTGAGTGTTGATGGCGTGGAGCCTCATCGTTTATAGTCATGGTGACTGGTGGAGAGACTTCTGGGAGGAAGAACGCCTGGAGGATGGATCGCCCAAGGGAGTGTGCCTGGAAGCTCAGAAACAAAGGGTTAGGAGGCCCCCGGAGTGTTTTTCCGGGGGGGGAGCCTCCGACGCCCAAGTCAGTGGTTGGCTGAGAAAAAGGCAAAGGTAATAGCACACAGGGCTGAAGAGTCTTGCCTGGTAATTTTCTCAGAGTGTGGGAGCAGTGTTTTGCCAACCAACCTCCTGCCAAGTATTAATTCCTGGTATTTATAGGAGTGCCTAGCCCGTTCAGATCGCGACACGTGTTCGGTCGGATGTTCCTGAATTTCTGGGCGTAGGAGACAGATAGCTGGTAGCAGGTTGCCTTGAGCCATGTGCTGAGATGGGCCATGATGTGATTCTGATGGCGTCCGTGTGTCAGAGCGCCTTTTGAGGCGGCTTGTGACGTTTGTGAAAGGACGTGTCAGAGGCTTCCTTAAATGCTTCCATAAATGCTCCTGCCGTACTCCCGAGGTCCCTGGGTGAGGTCGTCCTTTGGTACGGACAGAGCCTCTTCGGGAAACAAGCCCTCAGTTCGGGGGTTCCCAGTTTCAGGGAGTTTCGCCTTCGGGGATATCATGTTCGGCTCGCTATGTCTGGTGCCGCTTTTCTGAAGGCGATCTGTTCACAACCTTGGGGGGGCAAGTAGTGTCCTCGGGTTTTCCTGGCGTGCCGGGCTCGGAGCTCTTCGGCTATCTCCCGAGGTGCATGATCACACCTTTTCTCGGGTAGCGCCAGCTTCTTCTGGCCATTCTTGTGGCAGGGACTTCGGCCAGATAGAGGCGATAGCGTTTGGCTATCACATGCCCCCCTTTGGAAAGCCAAAGTGAAGACTTCGGTTTTGCATCTCTTTCCGAGGTTGTTTATGGGAGTCTCTTTGGAAGCTCAACCTGTTCCGAGGATGCGCCTTTTGCCCGAAGATCATGGGCTCTTCGGCCTTGGCCTGTTCTTTGGTGTCTTCGAGGCGGAGCCTGTGCCGAAGATACACCTCTTGCCCGAAGGTCATGGGCTGTTCGGCCATAGCCTGTCTCTTGGTGTCCTTGAGTTGGCCTGCTCTTTGTTTCTGCAGGTCTGTTTGGCCAAGCGTGTCTTGAGCGGCGCGTCCCAGTTTGGCCGAGACGTGTCCCTCACTCGGTTGACAGAGGCTTTGCCATTGGAAAGTCTGACAAAATTTGAGGTAAGTCAGTTTTTGCAGGGTACTTTTTGCATTTCCATTTTGTCCCCAACAGTTCCTTTTGTTCGCTCGAGGGACTTCGGAAATTCCTTAGTCAAAAAATTTTCCTTTCTTTTCCTTTTGTCCCGAGCATGTTTGCTCAAGAGACTTAGGAAATCTTTCGAGAGTTGTTTTCCGTTTTTCCCGAGCGTGATGGCTCAAGGGACTTCGGAAAATTGTCTCTGCGCTTATTTCGGCGAGTACTTCTGCGACGTTCTTGTTTCCCATCTTTCCCGAGCATGATGGCTCAAGGGACTTCGGAAAACTGCCTCTGCGAGATTTCTCCATCTTTTCCCGAGCGTGATGGCTCAAGGGACTCTGGAAGGTCAATCTGCGCTTTATTACGGCGAGCATCTTCGCGGAATTCTGCTTTGCACAATTTTGGATACTTAAGAACTTTCCTTAAGAGCATTCTGTACTTACAATTCCTCCGCTTCATCTTAGGCGTAGAATTTTTTCAAGGCGTCTGAGTGCCAAGTATTTTTCAATTCTACGCCTTCGGCGTCGCCAAGTTTGTACACGCCTTTTCGTACTTCGGCGAGAACCAGATAAGGTCCTTCCCAGTTTGCGCGAAGTACTCCGTGGGACGGCCTTCGGGGTGCAAAGTCAGCCTTTCGGAGAACGAGGTCTCCCTTCTTGATTTCTTTTGGCCTGGCCCGTAAGTTTACAGCCGCGGCCACTCTTTGCTGAAAAGCTTTTCTTCTCAGCTCGGCTATTTCTCTGTGTTCGCCGACGAGGTCGAGCTTGGTTCTGAGGCCGAGGTCGTTTCCACCTTCATCAAATATTTGCACCCGTATTGATGGTCTGACTATCTCGACTGGGATAATGGCCTCTGTCCCGAAGACTAGTGAAAAGGGAGTTTCCCCTGTGGCCCTTCGGGGCGTCGTTCGGTAGCTCCACAATACGCTTTGGAGTTCTCCTGGCCATTTCCCTTTTGCTTCTCCCAGTCTCTTTTTCAGGCCATCTTTTATGGTCCTGTTCGATACTTCCACCTGCCCGTTACTTTGGGGGTGAGCTACTGGGGCGAAGTGCATCTTTATTCCGAGGTCGCTGATAAATTCCTGGAATCCTTTGTCTATGAATTGGGATCCATTATCAGCTACTAGTACCCTCGGTATGCCAAATCTGCATACAATGTTCTTCCATACGAACTTCTGCACTTCTTTTGCCGAGATAGTTGCCAGCGGTTCTGCCTCGACCCATTTAGAGAAATAGTCCACTGCTACAACGCAGAATTTCACGCCTCCGGGTGCTGTGGGGAGTGGCCCAATAAGGTCTATACCCCAGACTGCGAACGGCCAAGGATAGTCAGCCGAACTTACCGTTTCCGAGGGTGCCCTCTGGATGTTCGCGTGTCTCTGGCAGCTACCACATTTCCGGACGAACTGTCTTGCGTCCTTTCTCAGGGTAGGCCAGAAGTATCCTTGGTGAAGTATCACCGCTGCAAGGGCATCAGTTCCGATATGTGAGCCACACATGCCTTCGTGGACCTCTTCAAGGATCATTTCAGTATCCTCTTCAGCCACGCATCTCTGCAGCGGGTTTGCATATCCCTGCCGGTATAACTCTTCACCAATCAGGAAGAATCGGCCGGAGCGTCTTCGCAGTCTCGCAGCGTCGCCGGGGTCTTCGGGGAGCATATTTTCTGCGAGGTATCTCTTTATGGGATCTTTCCATCCTTTTCCCGAGGTCGCTATGCTCAGCACTGAGATGCTCGGATGGTCTAGCACCTCGGTGTATGTTTTCGACTTCGCCAAGCAATCCGCCTCAGTGTTATTCCGCCGAGGTACATTTTCGATCCGTACGGCGTCAAACTCTTGGATGAGCTTTGCTACCAGCTCGTGGTATTTTGCCAAGATTGGGTCCTTCGCCCCATAATCTCCTGCCGTCTGCCGAACTACCAGCTGGGAATCGCTGTGAGCTTTTAAGTTTCTCACGCCAATCCTTCTGGCCAAGCGTAATCCCGCTATGAGGGCTTCATACTCAGCCACATTGTTAGTGACGCTGAAGCTGAACTTGATAGCCTTCATTACCTCCAGGCCTTCGGGTCCTCTGATAATTACTCCAGCTCCCTGGTGTTCGGATCCTGAGGCTCTGTCAACATGCAAGGTCCACTCTGGCTCACCTCCATTTGGATCCAAATGGCTTTCCTTAGTGGTGGGTATTTCGGCGATCAGGGTCCTCTGATAACTACTCCAGCTCCCTGGTGTTCGGAACCCGAGGCTCCGTCAACATGCAAGGTCCATTCTGGCTCACCCTCGTTCGGATCTTGGTGGCTGTCCTCAGTGGTGGGTATTTCGGCGATAAAATCTGCCAGTGCTTGGGCCTTTATGGCCTTCCGAGGCTCATATATGATTTCGTGCTCGCCAAGCTCTATGCACCACTTGGAGAGCCTTCCTGAATGATCAACTTTCTTCATAACATCCCGTAGTGGTAGACTACTTCGGATGATGATGGGGTGAGCCTGAAAGTACGGTCGCAGCCTTCTTCCTGCAAGCACCAAGGCGTATATAGCTTTTTGAAGCAAAGGGTACCTGATTTCGGCGCCATGCAGGGACTTGCTGACGTAATAGACTGGCCATTGCTTTGGGCCTTCTTCTTTCACGAGGACCGAGCTTACAGCTTACGGCGCCAAATGATGGCGTGGAGCCTCATCGTTTATAGTCATGGTGACTGGTGGAGAGACTTCTGGGAGGAAGAACGCCTGGAGGATGGATCGCCCAAGGGAGTGTGCCTGGAAGCTTAGAAACAAAGGGTTAGGAGGCCCCCGGAGTGTTTTTCCGGGGGGGGAGCCTCCGACGCCCAAGTCAGTGGTTGGCTGAGAAAAAGGCAAAGGTAATAGCACACAGGGCTGAAGAGTCTTGCCTGGTAATTTTCTCAGAGTGTGGGAGCAGTGTTTTGCCAACCAACCTCCTGCCAAGTATTAATTCCTGGTATTTATAGGAGTGCCTAGCCCGTTCAGATCGCGACACGTGTTCGGTCGGATGTTCCTGAATTTCTGGGCGTAGGAGACAGATAGCTGGTAGCAGGTTGCCTTGAGCCATGTGCTGAGATGGGCCATGATGTGATTCTGATGGCGTCCGTGTGTCAGAGCGCCTTTTGAGGCGGCTTGTGACGTCTGTGAAAGGACGTGTCAGAGGCTTCCTTAAATGCTTCCATAAATGCTCCTGCCGTACTCCCGAGGTCCCTGGGTGAGGTCGTCCTTTGGTACGGACAGAGCCTCTTCGGGAAACAAGCCCTCAGTTCGGGGGTTCCCAGTTTCAGGGAGTTCCGCCTTCAGGGATATCATGTTCGGCTCGCTATGTCTGGTGCCGCTTTTCCGAAGGCGATCTGTTCACAACCTTGGGGGGGCAAGTAGTGTCCTCGGGTTTTCCTGGCGTGCCGGGCTCGGAGCTCTTCGGCTATCTCCCGAGGTGCATGATCACACCTTTTCTCGGGTAGCGCCAGCTTCTTCTGGCCATTCTTGTGGCAGGGAGTTCGGCCAGATAGAGGCGATAGCGTTTGGCTATCAAGTGTCGAATTGCATGATATGTTGTGTGTTCGGTTGCTTTCAATCATGATTGATTAGATTGATTATGATGCAAGAAACTTGAACTCGTAATGTGTATATGAGATATATGAAGAAATGACACAAATTGCTTAATGATATTAATCCAAATTGAGTGGTATGAGATACCTACCTAAATTAGGATTGCTGCAATAGTTGTGAAACCCTAGCAGGGACATATTGGGCCTGTTCAGTCACCTTGAGTAGAGTACTTTTTGTGGCTTGGATGGAGGTGGTCTTGGGCGCTTAGTTGTTCGAAATAATAGATCTTGGGCAACATAATTGTATGAAAATTTTTTGTGCCGAGGGGCGCAGCCCCCCTAGTAACATCCACAAGGGAGGTTCCCCTTGACCCGTCTATTGACAAGTCAACGGGACCATCGCACATTGACCGGCCAGCAGGACCGCCGTATGTGAAGTACCATATTAATAAAATTGGTTAATAAACGTGCAGTAATTGGCATGCATTTTTGTTAAATGAGATTTGACATGATATGCTGACTGGTGGTTGAAAGATGGTGCATGGTTATAGCCCTTGTTGGTTGTACGTGTAAATACGCCCTATGAGTCATTCCTTTTCTTGTTGTTCTTATTGTACATTCTCTTTTCACCTTACTCCCCTCAAATGTAACTTGAGGTTTCTATTATTGATCTAATTGTACGTTTTGCGATCATTCGAGTTGGTGTGTCCAAGGAAGTGACTACAAAGAGACAACCAAGGAGGAAGGAGAAGGAGCTTGTGGAGACCTTTTCTTTTCTTAAGGTTTTATGATATTCTCATTGGCTTGAGAATATCGAATAGTTTGGGCTATAACCATGCCACGTTTAGTTTGGTTTTAGCATAAGATGCATGTTTTATGTTTGTATGTGATTCATGTAAAAGACAACCGGAGATAATAATTGGTGAGATCAAAAGGAAAAATCTCTCAAACAAAATATTAAGTCATTAAATGTGATGCCTTCCAAATGTTGGCACTCATCAAGACTTTGATCAACATTGGGTGGGTTTGCCAAAGCAAAACACCTATGTTCATCTTTGTAAAACGCAATGGGATAAAATTGATATCCAAATTGCTAACTTTATGTCCAACTTAACTAAGTCATCCTAATAGGATTGGGGGCTTAGAGGCATAAGGTTGGGCTTAAGTTCAAGAGATGAGCTTGGACAGGTGTTGTTCACACAACTACCCAAGGATTGCATAAGCAAGGAGTTGCCTACCCAAATAACTATAACTTGAGAGAAAAACCAAAGCTGACTCAGGTTGTGGTGAAATATGGATCTTGGCCCACTAGAATACCTTAGCGCAGAGGCGTTCCAAAATAATATCGAGGGTTATTATTTTGAGTAAAATAGTAGGAGTATCATTTTATAAAGGTCCTTATTAAATGAATTAAAATGTATGAATCTTACACTACATATTTACTATTCTAGATTACCATGGCACAAAACACATCAACATTTTCATTGCGATTGATCCTTGAGAAGGGAAAACTGAATGGGACCAACTTTCTCAAATGGTACCGAAATTTGAGGATAGTCCTCAAGCAAGAAAGAAAGACTTATGTCCTAGAATAGCCCATTCTGAATAAGCCTGCTGCCAATGCTTCAAGAGCTGAAAGGGATGCTCGCAAGAAGCATTCTAATGATGCTTTGGATGGTGCTTGCCTTATGCTGCTAACCATGGAATCTGAGCTGTAGAAGCAACATGAGAACATGGTGGCATTTGATATGATTGAACATCTCATAATGCTCATCCAAGAGCAAGCTACGCATGAGTGGTTTGTTTCAGTGAAAAATGTCTGATAGAAGTCCCGTGGGTCCTCATGTGCTCAAGATGATAGGGTACATTAAGAATCATGAGAATTTGGAACTCACTCTTCAAAAAAAGTTGGCTATTGATATAGTCCTGTAATCATTGCCAGAAAGCTACAGCCAATTCATCATGAACTATAACATGAATGACCTTGACAAGTCCTTCCCTAAATTGCTTAACATGTTAAGAATTGCTAAGCAAAACCTTAAGAAGGGTAAGCCCATTATGATGGTAGAAAAGGGCAAAGGAAAGGGAAAATCCAACAAGAAGAAGGATAAAGCTAAAGAAAAGTCCAATGCTACTTCTTCTTCAGCTGCACTAAAACCAAATGGTGGTGTAGCTAAGGAAGGGGAGTGCTTCCATTGTAAGCAACCTGGACACTAAAAGTGCAACTGCAGGCTCTATCTTAAAGAACTTGCTAAGGAGAAAGGAAGTAAGACTTCCACTTTAGGTATTTTGTTACAGAGGCTAACTTTTCCACTTCCTCATCTTAGGTATTGAATACTGGATGTAGATCTCACATTTCTGCAAATGTGTAGGATCTAAGTAGGAGTATAAGATTGGGCCAAGGTGAAGTGGACCTATGTGTTGGAAATGGAGCAAGGCTTGCTGCCTTAGCATTAGGGACTTGTGTTCTCACATTGGCTAGTGGATTAGTTTTAGAATTAGACAACTACTACTTTGTGCCTACTATTAATAGAAATTTGAATTTTGTTTCTTATTTGGACAACAAAAGTTTTTTCATTTATAATGAAGGAAAAATGTTGTTCTATTTATTTAAATGAAATCTTTTATGGTAGTACTCGACTTAGCAATGGTTTGTATGTTATAGAACTTGAAAATCCAATCTATAATGTGAATACCATGAAGGTCAGATTGAATGATTCAAACCTGACCTATCTCTAGCACTGTCATCTGGGCCATATAAATAAAGCTCCATAAGGATCGACTCTTGGACTCATTTGATTTTGAATCATATCAGACATATGAGTCATGTTTATTGGGCAAGATGACCAAAACCCTTTTCACTGGGCAATTGGATCTATCATGTATGCCATAATCTGTACTCATCCCGATGTCTTGTACGCATTACAAGCATGTACCAAAAAAGCCTCGGTGATAGTCACTGGACAGCTGTTAAGAACATCCTTAAGTACGTACAAAAGTCTACGGATGCATTCTTGGTCTTTGGAGGTGAAGATGAGCTCATTGTTAGTGGTTACACATATGCTAGCTTCCAATCTTATAAGGATGGTTTCAGATCGCAATCCGATGATGTGTTACGTAATGGTGGTGGTGCTGTGAGATGGAAAAGTTCAAAGCAAGAAATGTTAGTGTCGTGCCCAAAAGCCAACCATGAGATGATTGTAGTTTTGCACATTGAGTCATGATATTTTATTAAGGCATTAATCCAGCAATTATGTTTGTTGTTGTGTTTCTGCGTAACGTAATAAACATAATTGTAACCCTAGAATAATGATATTCTTAAACGTCCCTGGTCTAGTATTATTGTGGAGCGGGTTGCAATAATACATAACGACTAGAATATGTGGAGACTAATATGAGATATGTAGTCTACATATGGGTACAAGTTGGAGAACTTGTGTACTGGACCGACCCACCATGAGAACACTACATGGATCGTTATATGAGTGTCATAAGTGATTCTCATAGTGATCATGGTATATGTAGTCCTTCGACCTAAGATCATCAAGGTTCCCTACATGTGAGTCACATACTTTGATACTTTCCTTTGTTGCTCGTAACTGAGTGAACTTGAAGGAGGTCATTGGGTATGTCACATATCATGCGGAGGGATTTGTATGATCAAGATGGGATTTGTCCCTCCTATGTAACGAGAGTGATATCTTCGGGCCCCTTGATAGAGTGAGACTTAGAAAATGCATGGCCATGCTTCGGATGAGTTGATATACGATATCAATGTCATCAGTTTAAGTTGGTCTACTCGGTAATCAAGAAACCAAAGATTGGGCTATACGAGAGTGACACATTCCATGTCTCGTGCTTAGTCTTGATATCTTGGACAAAGGGACAATGGCATATATCGGTGATGATCATAAAGGTTTAGTCGAATCATCGACAATCTTGTCACTTGGGTAGCAATGATGTGTTGCTAGACACCGCTCATTGCTTATGATCATAAATGTGATTTATGATCATTGCCAACATGGTAAGAGCCTATTGGGTCGCACACATAGAGCTATTTGGATCATTAGAGTGCATGGGCTAATTATTTGGGTTATGGTTTCACTTTAATTTCGTATTAATAATAGGCCCAAGAGTTGAGCCATTATTAAGCCTGAAATTAAATCCTAATTGGATTAGGGCTTTGAAACCCATTAGGCCTGGAAGTTGAGTTTCACTATAAATACAACTTTTAAGTGAGAAATTCGCAGGTCTCCTTGCGCTAGCCTCCAAAAAGGACAGCCACACTCTTCTCTTGCAATTCCTTGGAGGACGCAAGCTAGCACTGCGAGTGCAAGAGAAACGCATCTGGCAGGACGTGGTGGAAGCGTGGTGATCCCGAGAGGCTCGTGTGGATACCATAGAGAGCCTGAACACGTCAACTGTTCAGGTTTTGTGATTCGACTCTACAGTTGAGTGAGAGATCTCAACCGAAAATTAGGTATGAAAATTTTTGAACACCCGGTTTACCCCGTTTCACTTGGATCCTGGAGGGTTTCGATTAAATTCCACTGCGCTGTTTGGCTCCCGAAACCCATCAGTGGTATCAGAGCTACTGGTGAAACCCTAAATTGGGATTGAGTGTTGAATCGCATGATGCTATGTGTTCGGTTGCTTTTCGGCCATGATTAATTAGATTGATTCATGATGCATGAAACTGGAACTCTTAATGAACATATGACATATATGAAGAAACGACACTAATTGGTTAATGAGATTAACTCGAAATTGATAGGTATGAGATACCTATATGGATTAGGATTCTTGCAATAGTTGCAGAAACCCTAGCTTGGTTCGGATTCAGCCTGTTCAGGCACTGAAAGTAAGGTATTTTTGGTGGCTCGAATAGAGGAGTCTCGGGTGGCCTAATTATTTAAAGCATCTAGCAGTAAGATTTTTTTGGTTGCTCGAATGGAGGAGTCTCGGGTGCCTACTTGCTCGGACCCTATAACACTTTAGTACTAGCTAAGCAATTCTTATTAAAGGTTAAGTGCCGGGTGCTCGCAACCCGCTACAAGGGCTAGCACCTTGACCCTGTCCGCTGACCGGTCAGTCGGAACCACCACCCACTGACCGGCCAGCGGGACCGCCGTATGCGAAGCGCCACATAAATAAAAACTGGTTAATCAACGCACGAAAATTGGCATGCATTTGTTGAATGAGATTTGACATGATATGCTGATTGATGTTTGAAGCATGGTGCATGGTTATAGCCCTTGATTGGTTGTACTTGTAAATACGGCCTGCGAGTCGTGCCTTCTCTTGTTACTCTCATTGTACATTCTCTTCTCACCTTACTCCCCTCGAATGTAACTCGAGGTTTCTATTATTAATGTAATGGTACATTATGGGATCATCCAAGGTGGTATGTCCAAGGATCATCCAAGGTGGTATGTCCAAGGAGGTGACAACAAAAGAGCAACCAAGAAAGGAAGATAAGGAGCTTGTGAAGACTCTTTTCTTTTCTTAGGCTTTTATGATATTCTCATTGGCTTGAGAATATCGCATAGTTTGGGCTATAACCATGTCACGTTTACTTTCTTGTAAGCATGAGATGCATGTTTTATATTTGTATGTGATGCATGTATAAGACAACCGGAGATAACAAATTGGTGAGATCAAAAGAAAAATCCCTCAAACAAATATTAAGTCATTAAATGTGATGCCTTCCAAATGTTGGCACTCGTCAAGACTTTGATCAACATTAGGTGGGTTTGCCAAAGCAAAGCACCTATGTTCATCTTGGTAAGGCGCGATGGGATAATAGTGATATCCAAATTGCTAACTTTGGGTCTGACTTAACTAAGTCATCCTAATAGGATTAGGGACTTAGAGGCATAGAGTTGGGCTTAAGTTCATGAGATGAGCTTGGACAAGTGTTGTTCACCCAACTATCCAAGAGTTGCATAAGATGCAATTGGCAAGGAGTTGCCTACCTAAATAGCTGTAACTTGAGAGAAAAGCCAAAGCTGACTCAGGTTGTGGTCAAATATGGATCTTGGCCCACTAGAATACCTTAGCGCCGAGGTGTTCCGAAATAATATCGAGGGTTATTATTTTGAGGAAAATAGTGGGAGTATCGTTTAATAAAAGTCCTTATTAAATGAATTAAAATACATGACTCTTACACTGCATATTTACTGTTGTAGATAACCATGGCACAAAACACATCGACACTTTCGTTGCGATCGATCCTTGAGAAGGAAAAACTGAATGGGACCAACTTTCTCAAATGGTACCGAAACTTGAGGATAGTCCTCAAGCAAGAGAGAAAGGCTTATGTCCTAGAGCAGCCCATTCCGAATGAGCCTGCTGCCACTGCTCCAAGAGCTGAAAGGGATGCTCACAAGAGGCATTCTGATGATGCTTTGGATGTTGCATGCCTCATGCTTATTACCATGGAATCTGAGCTTCAGAAGCAACATGAGAACATGGGGGCGTTCAATATGATCGAACATCTCAAAATGCTTTTCCAAGAGCAAGCTAGGCATGAGAGGTTTGAGACCTCTAAGGCATTGTTTCAGTGCAAGATGTCTGAGGGAAGTCCCGTGGGTCCTCATGTGCTCAAGATGATTGGGTACATTGAGAATCTTGAGAATTTGGGATTTGCTCCTCAAAAAGAGTTGGCTATCGATGTAGTCTTGCAATCGTTGCCTGAAAGCTACAGTCAGTTCGTCATGAACTATAACATGAACGACCTTGACAAGTCCCTTCCTGAATTACTCAACATGTTGAGAACTGCTGAGCAAAACCTTAAGAAGGCTAAGCCCATTTTGATGGTTCAAAAGGGCAAGGGAAAGGGAAAAGCCAACAAGAAGAAGGATAAAGCTAATGGAAAGTCCAATGCTAGTTCTTCTTCAGCTGCACTGAAACCAAAGGGTGGTGTGGCAAAGGAAGGGGAGTGCTTCCATTGTAAGCAACCTGGACACTGGAAGCGCAACTGCAAGCTCTATCTTGAAGAACTTGCTAAGGAAAAGGGAAGTAAGACTTCCACTTCAGGTATTTTTGTTATAGAGGCTAACTTTTCTACTTCCTCATCTTGGGTATTGGATACTGGATGTGGATCTCACATTTGTGCAAATGTGCAGGATCTAAGTAGAAGTAGAAGATTGGCCCGAGGTGAAGTGGACCTACGTGTTGGAAATGGAGCAAGGGTTGCTGCCTTAGCCGTAGGGACTTATGTTCTCACTTTACCTAGTGGATTAGTTTTAGAATTAGACAACTGCTACTTTGTGCCTACTATTAGTAGAAATTTGATTTCTATTTCTTGTTTGGACAAGAAAGGTTTTTCATTTATAATAAAGGACAAATGTTGTTCTATTTATTTGAATGAAATCTTTTATGGTAGTGCTCAACTTAGCAATGGGTTGTATGTTCTAGACCTCGAAGATCCAATCTATAATGTGAATACCAAGAAGGTCAGATTAAATGATTCAAACCCGACCTATCTCTGGCACTGTCGCTTGGGCCATATAAATGAGACCCGCATATCCAAGCTCCATAAGGATGGACTCTTGGACTCATTTGATTTTGAATCATATGAGACATGTGAGTCATGTTTGTTGGGCAAGATGACCAAAGCCCCATTCACAGGGCAAAGTGAAAGGGCTAATGACTTACTAGGACTCATACATAGTGATGTATGTGGCCCTATGTCTACACATGCTAGAGGAGGTTTCCAATACTTCATTACCTTTACTGATGACTTCAGCAAATATGGCTATGTGTATCTCATGAGACACAAGTCAGAATCCTTTGAAAAGTTCAAAGAATTCAAGAATGAAGTAGAGAATCAACTCGGGAAGAGTATCAAAGTGCTTCGATCAGATCGAGGTAGAGAGTACTTGGATCGAGAATTCCTTGACTATCTGAAGGAGTGTGGTATAGTATCACAACTCACTCCACCAGGTACACCTCAATGGAATGGTGTATCTGAAAGGAGAAATCGAACTCTGTTAGACATGGTTCGCTCCATGATGAGTCAAGCTGACCTTCCAAACTCCTTTTGGGGACATGCTCTAGAGACAGCCGCTTTTACACTAAACCGAGTTCCATCTAAATCGGTTCAAAAGACACCATATGAGATATGGAGTGGGAGGCATCCCAATTTGTCTTTTATGAAGATTTGGGGCTGTGACGCTTATGTGAAACGTCAATCCTCTGACAAACTAGGGCCCAAATCTCAAAAATTCCTTTTTGTTGGGTATCCCAAAGAAACAAAGGGTTACTATTTCTACAATCCTTCTGAGCAAAAAGTGTTTGTTGCTCGAACTGGTGTCTTTTTAGAGAAAGAGTTTATCTCTAAAGAAACTAGTGGGAGGAAAGTAGAACTTGAAGAAATTCAAGAACAACAAGGAGACATCGAACCTGAAATGGAACCTGAACAGACACCACAAGATGTTGTGGTTCAAGAGTCTGTTCCTGTAGCACAGAGCCCACGTAGGTCTGGTAGGATTCGGCGTGAGCCTGAGAGATATGGATTTCTCATGACTCACACTGGTGATGTGATGCTCATGGATCAGGATGAGCCCACAACCTACCAACAAGCTATGTCGGGGCCTGACTCTGAGAAGTGGCTAGTGGCCATGAAATCCGAGATGGAATCCATGTATGAAAACCAAGTATGGACTTTGGTTGACCCACCTGAAGGGGTAAAACCCATAGGGTGCAAATGGGTTTTCAAGAAGAAAACTGACATGGATGGTAATGTGATTACCTTTAAGGGACGATTGGTTGCAAAAGGTTTCAAGCAAATTCATGGTATTGACTATGATGAAACTTTTTCACCAGTTGCTATGCTTAAATCCATCCAAATTTTGTTTGCTATTGCTGCACACTATGATTATGAGATATGGCAAATGGATGTCAAAACTGCATTCCTAAATGGAAAGCTACTTGAGGATGTGTACATGACACAACCTGAGGGTTTTGTCACTCCTGAGAATGCCAATAAAGTGTGCAAGTTGCAAAGGTCCATTTATGGACTGAAGCAAGCTTCTCGAAGTTGGAATCTTCATTTTGATGAAGCAATCAAAGAGTTTGGTTTTATCAAAAATGAAGATGAACCTTGTGTCTACAAGAAGGTTAGTGGGAGCGCTATTGTCTTCTTGGTGTTGTATGTAGATGACATACTACTCATCGGGAATGACATTCCTGAGCTACAGTCTGTGAAGACTTGGCTGGGGAAATGTTTCTCTATGAAGGACTTGGGTGAAGCAGCCTATGTGTTAGGCATCAGGATCTATAGAGATAGATCTAGAAAGCTTCTTGGCCTAAGTCAAAGTACATACATTGACAAGGTGCTAAAGAGGTTTAGCATGCAAGATTCCAAGAAAGGATTCTTGCCCATGTCACATGGTATAACTCTTTCTAGATCTCAGTGTCCGAGTACACCCGAGGAGAGAGAGCGCATGAGTAAGATTCCATATGCCTCAGCAATTGGATCTATCATGTATGCCATGATATGTACTCATCCCGATGTCTCATATGCCTTGAGCATGACGAGTAGGTACCAATCGAACCCCGGTGAGAGTCACTGGACAGCTGTTAAGAACATCCTTAAGTACTTACGAAGGACTAAGGATGCATTCTTGGTCTTTGGAGGTGAAGATGAGCTCGTTGTAAGGGGTTACACCGATGCAAGCTTCCAATCCGATAAGGATGATTTTAGATCGCAATCTGGTTATGTGTTTTGTATTGGTGGTGGTGCTGTGAGCTGGAAGAGTTCAAAGCAAGAGACAGTAGCTGACTCTACAACAGAATCTGAGTACATTGCCGCCTCTGATGCTGCGAAGGAGGCAGTTTGGATCAAGAAGTTCATCACTGAACTTGGAGTGGTTCCAAGCATTGCCGACCCGATAGAGCTCTATTGTGACAACAATGGAGCAATCGCACAGGCTAAGGAACCTCGATCTCACCAGTGATCCAAACACATACTCCGACGCTATCATCTCATCAGGGAGATCATCGAGAGGGGTGATGTAAGGATATGCAGGACTTCGACAGACAGCAACATTGCTGATCCACTGACAAAGCCCCTTACGCAGCAGAAGCATGATAGCCATTCTAGGTCCATTGGTATTAGATACATGGATGATTGGCTTTTAGTGCAAGTGGGAGATTGTTAGTGTTGTGCCCAAAAGCCAATCATGAGATGATTGTATTTTTTGCACATTGAGTCATGATATTTTATTAAGGCATTAATCCAGCAATTATGTTTGTTGTTTTGTTTCTGCGTAACGTAATAAACATAATTGTAACCCTAGAATAATGATATTCTCAAACGTCCCTAGTCTAGTATTATTGTGGAGTGGGTTGCAATAATACATAACGACTAGCATATGTGGAGACTAATATGAGATATGTAGTCTACATATGGGTACAAGTTGGAGAACTTGTGTACTGGACCGACCCACCATGAGAACACTACATGGATCGTTATATGAGTGTCATAAGTGATTCTCATAGTGATCATGGTATATGTAGTCCTTCGACCTAAGATCATCAAGGTTCCCTACATGTGAGTCACATACTTTGATACTTTCCTTTGTTGCTCGTAACTGAGTGAACTTGAAGGAGGTCATTGGGTATGTCACATATCATGCGGAGGGATTTGTATGATCAAGATGGGATTTGTCCCTCCTATGTAACGGGAGTGATATCTTCGGGCCCCTTGATAGAGTGAGACTTAGAAAATGCATGGCCATGCTCGGATGAGTTGATATACGATATCAATGTCATCAGTTTAAGTTGGTCTACTCGGTAATCAAGAAACCAAAGATTGGGCTATACGAGAGTGACACATTCCATGTCTCGTGCTTAGTCTTGATATCTTGGACAAAGGGACAATAGCATATATCGGTGATGATCATAAAGGTTTAGTCGAATCATCGACAATCTTGTCACTTGGGTAGCAATGATGTGTTGCTAGACACCGCTCATTGCTTATGATCATAAATGTGATTTATGATCATTGCCAACGTGGTAAGAGCCTATTGGGTCGCACACATAGAGCTATTTGGATCATTAGAGTGCATGGGCTAATTATTTGGGTTATGGTTTCACTTTAATTTCATATTAATAATGGGCCCAAGAGTTGAGCCATTATTAAGCCCAAAATTAAAGTCTAATTGGAATAGGGCTTTGAAACCCATTAGGCCTGGAAGTTGAGTCTCACTATAAATACAACTTTTAGTGAGAAATTCATGGGTCTCCTTGCCCTAGCTTCCCAAAAGGACAGCTGCACTCTTCTCTTGCAATTCCTTGGAGGACGCAAGCTAGCACTGCGAGCGCAAGAGAAACACATCTGCCGGGACGTGGTGAAAGCGTGGTGATCCCAAGAGGCTCGTGTGGATACCAGAGAGAGCTTGAACATGTCAACTGTTCAGGTTTTGTGATTCAACTCTACAGTTGAGTAAGAGATGTCAACCAAAAATTAGGTATGAAAATTTTCAACCACCCAGTTTACTCCGTTTCACTTGGATCCTAGAGGGTTTCAGTTAAATTCCGTTGCGCTATTTGGCTCCCGAAACCCAACAGTAAGAGCCTACTGGGTCGGACACATAAAGCTATTTGGATCATTAGGGTGCATGGGCTAATTATTTGGGTTATGGTTTCACAATAATTTGGAGTTAATAGTGGGCCCAAAAGTTGAGCCATTATTAATCCCGAAATTGAAGCCTAATTGGATTAGGGCTTTGAAACCCATTAGGCCTGGAAGTTGAGTCTCACTATAAAGACAACTTTTAGTGAGAAATTCGTTATTTCTTGCCCTAGCCTCCCAAAAGGACAGCCGCACTTTTTTTTTTGCAATTTCTTGGAGGACGCAAGAAGAGAAATGCATCTGCCGGGACATGGTGGAAGTGTGGTGATCCCGAGAGGCTCGTGTGGATACCATAGAGAGCTTGAACATGTCAACTGTTCAGGTTTTGTGATTCGACTCTACAGTTGTGTCAGAGATCTTAACTGAAAATTAGGTATGAAAATTTTTGAACACCCGGTTTACCCCGTTTCACTTGGATCCTGGAAGGTTTCAGTTAAATTCTGCTGCGCTTGTGTGGCTCCCGAAACCCGACAATTACAACATTCCCCTCCTTAAGAAATTGGGTCCTCCAAATTTCCTAGGAGCTTAGGGAACGTATCTGGATAATTCTTAAGCATTTCAGCTTCAACCTCCCATGTGGGCTCCTCCTCATAATGGTTAGTCCATTGGACTTTCACCATAGATATCCACTTATTTTTTAGCTTCCTAGTGTCCCTTGCCAATACCCGAATTCGTTCTTCTTCGTAGGTGAGATTTTGGGTAATGGGAACACTAGCGACATATACAACTTGTTTAGGACCAGAGACATACTTCTTCAACAAACTTACATGGAAGGTGTCATGTACATGTCCCAGCTCAGGGGGTAGCTCTAACTTGTAGGCTACGTTTCCTACTCTTGCGAGTATTAAGTATGGTCCTATATACCTCGGGGCTAGTTTTCCCCACTTGCTAAACCTCATTACTCCTTTCATAGGAGATACTTTTAACCATACCCGGTCTCCTACCTGGAACTCCAGGTCCCTTCTTTTCTTAAGGTTGGCATATGATTCTTGCCTATTGTTGGCAGCCTTAATCCTTTCTTGGATTAGCTTAATTTTCCCAGTAGTCTCTCTTATGAGTTCTGGGCCTATTTCCAACTTATCTCCTGGCTCATGCCAGCAATGTGGAGTTATGCACCTTCTTCCATAGAGTGCCTCATAAGGTGCCATGCCAATCACTGAGTGATGGCTATTATTGTACGAAAACTCCACTAAAGGCAAATGCTTATCCCATTCTCCTTGGAAGTCAATAACACAACACCTCAACATATCTTCCAAGGTTTGGATGGTCCTCTCAGTCTGTCCATCCGTTTGAGGATGGTATGCAGAGCTGAACTTTAACTTGGTACCCAAGGCATGGTGCAAGGACTTCCAGAATCTGGAAACAAATCTTGGGTCTCGATCTGAGACAATATCATCTGGTACACCATGTAACCTTACTATCTCCTTAACATATAGTTGGGCTAACTTCTCCAGGGAGTCTGTAAGGTTTATCGGCAAGAAGTGGGCTGCCTTGGTCAATCTATCCACTATGACCCAGATTGCATTACACTTTCTTCGGGTCTATGGCAAACCCACTACAAAGTCCATGGATATGGATCCCCATTTTCTTTCTGGTATAGGCAAGCTCTGTAATTTACCACGAGGTCTCTGGTGCTCCACTTTGACATGTTGACAAGTCATACACTTAGCCATAAAAGCACCAATCTCTTGCTTCATATATGGCCACCAGAAATGGGATCTCAAATCCTTGTACATTTTTTGAGCTCTAGGATGAATACTCATCAAGCTGAAGTGGGCTTCTTCTAGGATTTGTTGCCTGATTCCATCCTTATTTGGCACATAAATCCTATTTTGGAAGTATAATATTCCAACCTTAAAGGAAAATTCTTGATACAATTTCCTTTTTTTTTGCCCAGAGATCCAAGGAATCTCCACATCTCGAAGTTGAACTTCCTGAATTAGGTCTTTCTACTCAGATCTAATAGTTAGGAAACTTTACTTGGTCCATTTCCCACTATTCCCGTTCTTGGGCTAACTCAGCTACACTGAGTGCCTCTACCTCAGTAGGCTCTCCAGTGGCTTTGAGGAGTCCCGTGTACTTCCTACTGAGAGCATCAGCTATGACATTGGCTTTCCTGGCTGTATACTCGAAGACACACTAAAAATCTTTTAGGTACTCGAGCCATCTTCTCTGCCTCATGTTTAGGTCTTTCTATGTGAACAGGTACCTTAGACTCCTGTGGTCTGTGAAGACTTGAAATTTGCCTCCAAGTAGGTAGTGCCTCCACTGCTTAAGAGCAAAGATCATTGCTGCTAACTCCAGATCATGAACTGGGTAATTCTTCTCATGAGGCCTTAGTTGCCTTGACCCATCGGCTATTGCTTGCTTCCCTTGCATTAAGACACAGCCCAGCCCTACTCAAGAAGCATCAGTGTAAACTATATACTCCTTAGCAGGGTCTGGTAAAACCAGTATTGGGGCTGTAGTCAATCTTTCCTTAAGTTCTTGGAAACTAGCCTCACATTGCTTACCCCACTCAAACTTTTGGTCCTTTTTTGTCAATTGATTGAGTAGAGCTACTAGCACAAAACATTTGGGCACAAATCTCCTGTAGTAGCCAGCAAGCCCTAGGAAGCTTCTTATGTCCCTCACAGTCTAAGGTTGTTTCCATTCCAAGATAGCTTTAATTTTCCCGGGATCAACAGCTAAACCATGCTCATTGATCACATGTCCAAGAAATCCAATTTCCTTAGCCCAGAATTGGCACTTACTTAGTTTGCCATATAACTCATGTTCCTTTAACAGGCTTAGCACCACTCTCAGGTGCTCCTTATGGGCTTTTTCATTCTTTGAGTACACCAATATGTCATCAATAAATACCACAACAAAGTGGTCCAAATAAGCCTTGAACACTCTTTGCATGAGGTCCAAGAAAAAGGCTGGAGCATTAGTGAGCCCGAATGGCCTCACCGTGTACTCCAAGTGACCATATCTGGTCCTGAAAGCTATCTTTGGGACATCTTCTTCCTTAACTCTCAGCTGGAAGTATCTAGATCTAAGGTCTATATTGGAAAAGACCTTAGCTCCCTTCAATTGATCAAATAGATCCTCAATCCTTGGGAGCGGGTATTTATTCTTAATGGATAGTGCATTGAGCTTCCTATAATCAATGCACAACCTAAGGGTTCCATCTTTCTTCTTTACAAAAAGTACAGGTGCTCCCCAGGGAGATGTACATGGCCTTATGATCTCAACCAACTCATCCAGTTGCTTTCTTAGCTCCACCATTTCAGGAATAGCCATCCTGTAATGAGCAATAGATGCTGGTGCAGCTCCTGGCACCAATCTGATTTCAAACTCAACCTCCCTTGCTAGAGGGAGTCCTGGAAGATCTATGGGGAACACTTCAGGGAATTCTCTTATTATGGGTTTTTTATCCAGCTCTATTTCTACTTCAGTTCCATTTAACCCTATGTATTCACCTTTTATTAGCAAGGGTTTGTGTTCCAACACCTTTAAGAGATTTTTTTGGGACTAACCCAGATGATTTTTCTAGAGATTGGGGTTTGTGCCCAGGCAGATAAATTTTCCTGGCATGGTAGTCTATGACTACCCAGTTGGCACTAAGCCAGTTCATACCTAGTATGAT
Source organism: Aquilaria sinensis (assembly GCA_005392925.1). Classification (NCBI taxonomy): domain Eukaryota; kingdom Viridiplantae; phylum Streptophyta; class Magnoliopsida; order Malvales; family Thymelaeaceae; genus Aquilaria; species Aquilaria sinensis. The sequence continues at coordinate 93,477 of SMDT01001268.1, forward strand.
GTCACATCCATGAGTATCCAAGACCATCAGGTTAGCTCTAAGCTCTAGTTCACCAAGCCTAAGCATGCAATTTTTCACCACATGGTATGTTATCATAACGTCATTCCCAGCAGCTTTAACCAGGTACATTTTATCCGTATTGCATACTTCAAGGTTCATATGTTTGACTAGCTTAGAGGATACTATAGATAAAGAAGAACCAGTATTAAATAAAACTGATACCTTATAACCATTAATAATAATGGTACATATCAGGGTTTTCCTAACCAGCCTGGCCTGGTCCATTTCTTCCTCATCATCCGCAGCTTTTTCGGCTTCTTGGTCCTTTCGTGTTTTCATCAAAGCCTCAATCTGGAATATTCTGTTAGTGTTGTGCCCAAAAGCCAATCATGAGATGATTGTATTTTTGCACATTGAGTCATGATATTTTATTAAGGCATTAATCCAGCAATTATGTTTGTTGTTTTGTTTCTGCGTAACTTAACAAACATAATTGTAACCCTAGAATAATGATATTCTTAAACGTCCCTGGTCTAGTATTATTGTGGAGTGGGTTGCAATAATACATAACGACTAGCATATGTGGAGACTAATATGAGATATGTAGTCTACATATGGGTACAAGTTGGAGAACTTGTGTACTGGACCGACCCACCATGAGAACACTACATGGATCATTATATGAGTGTCATAAGTGATTCTCATAGTGATCATGGTATATGTAGTCCTTCGACCTAAGATCATCAAGGTTCCCTACATGTGAGTCACATACTTTGATACTTTCCTTTGTTGCTCATAACTGAGTGAACTTGAAGGAGGTCATTGGGTATGTCACATATCATGTGGAAGGATTTGTATGATCAAGATGGGATTTGTCCCTCCTATGTAACGGGAGTGATATCTTCGGGCCCCTTGATAGAGTGAGACTTAGAAAATGCATGGCCATGCTCGGATGAGTTGATATATGATATCAATGTCATCAGTTTAAGTTGGTCTACTCGGTAATCAAGAAACCAAATATTGGGCTATACGAGAGTGACACATTCCATGTCTCGTGCTTAGTCTTGATATCTTGGACAAAGGGACAATGGCATATATCGGTGATGATCATAAAGGTTTAGTCGATTCACCGACAATCTTGTCACTTGGGTAGCAATGATGTGTTGCTAGACACCGCTCATTGCTTATGATCATAAATGTGATTTATGATCATTGCCAACATGGCAAGAGCCTATTGGGTCACACACATAGAGCTATTTGGATCATTAGAGTGCATGGGCTGGTCATTTGGGTTATGGTTTCACTTTAATTTCGTATTAATAATGGGCCCAAGAGTTGAGCCATTACTAAGCCCAAAATTAAATCCTAATTGGATTAGGGCTTTGAAACCCATTAGGCCTGGAAGTTGAGTCTCACTATAAATACAACTTTTAAGTGAGAAATTCGCAGGTCTCCTTGCCCTAGCCTCCCAAAAGGACAGCCGCACTCTTCTCTTGCAATTCCTTGGAGGACGCAAGCTAGCACTGCGAGCGCAAGAGAAACGCATCTGCCGGGATGTGGTGGAAGCGTGGTGATCCCGAGAGGCTCGTGTGGATACCATAGAGAGCCTGAACACGTCAACTGTTCAGGTTTTGTGATTCGAGTCTACAGTTGAGTGAGAGATCTCAACTGAAAATTAGGTATGAAATTTTCGAACACCCGGTTTACCCCGTTTCACTTGGATCCTGGAGGGTTTTGGTTAAATTCCGCTGCGCTGTTTGGCTCCCGAAACCCATCATATTCTTTTAGTAGCCTCAGTTTGTCTCTTCTCGCCCAAGGGCATGCTAGGGCCCTAATCCCTTCTCGGTGTAGATGGAGGCATATTTGGCCTCCTTATGCGCAATTACCTCTATGCCCATTTGTTATTAAACCCTCCTGGGGTCCTCTGTTCTTCTCCCTTCGCAGGACAGTCTTTTACCTAGTGGTCTTGGGCACTGCACTTAAGGCATCTAGAGGTGAGCCTATAACATGGCTTCTGGCCATGGAACTTCCCACATGTTTCACATTGGGGTCCATAAGGGGATGTTTTCTTCTTTCTTTTATCCTTTCTTGGTTGATATGCCAAGCCTTCCCTGCCTCTTCTCTTAGAGGGCTTTTGCATCCTGCTAGTGCTTTCAGGGCCATTCATGGTTTGCCCCCCTAAATTCTTACTCCAGGGCCATAGCCTTTTCTACAATGTCGTGGTATTTTTGGGCTTCTATTGCTCTGACTATTTGCCTCAGCTTTGGCCTTAGTCCTCAAAGGAACCTCTTGGCCTTTAGATCTTCTCGGCCATCATACTATAGGCCTACCGCATGAGGTTACTAAACCTCTGTTCATACTCCAACACTAAGAGCTCCTTTTACTCATGCAGGTCAAACTCAACCTGCTTCTGATCCTTCAGTGCTTCACTGAAGTATTATCATTGAAACACTTGCTGGAATTCAGCCCATCTCATTGCCCTTCGTCTGTGAGTGGGCCTTCTAGCATTCTTGCTGGTGTAAGTCCTGTGGACTGCTCTACACCATAATTCAGCATTGCCCTCTAGCTTGAAAGTTGCCAATAAGACTTTTTTAGACAAGGAAACTTGCATCCTCTCAAAGATCTTCTCAACCTGGTTTACCCAGAATTCTGCCTCCTTTAGGTCATAACTCCCCCTAAACACCGGGGTTTTCAGGGCATGGAACCCTTCTAGTTGGCCTTCTCTTAGGCCTCCATCATTGTTAGGATTGGGCCTCTCCCTTTGGGCCCTCACTGTTCCAGTGGTGACAGTGAGTTGGGTAGGCCTCTCAATGTCTTCTATGTCCAGCTCTTCAGCATCTGGACTTTCTTCCTATTCTTCTCTCAGTTCTTGTCTGATCTCAGACCTTATCCTTCTAGTTCTTGGATTTCTCCTTTCTTCATCATCATCATCACAATTCTCACTAGCCTGGTCATCTAGCACAGGTTCTTTCCCTAGCCTTCTTCTCATTGATGGTGCTCTTTGCTGCCCAGTAGGTTCTGGGACTTGTGCCTGACCCCTTGCTAGCATCTGCATGCTAGTGACTAATTGGGCCATACTTGCCTGCATGGCCTCCATCAAGGCTTCCATTCTTCCATAGGCATCAAGGCTAGGCCCAGCAAAATTTTACCTATTAGGCTCAGTAGCCCAAACTTATTTATCATGCATATGTTTTGCATGCTTATGTGTCTTGGTGATCACCAGTGCACATAGTCACTTAATTCCTTTAGATGCAACTTATTACTTATGCATCCATTAATTCACCTACACGCACTTAATTTCTTTAGAAGCCATTCTTTAGCACATGCATCCCATTTCATGCTTCTCGAAGTTTACTTGCATGTTCTTCTTTAAGTGCAATACATAGCCAAACATTACATGCTTCCAACATAAACATAGGCTTGTAGTTTTTTTTGTACTTAAACATGACATATGGCTGAATTTACCAAAGAACATATTCAACTTGTCCAAGTTCTTATTTATGCCCAAAACATGCATTTAGGTCCATTTTTCATCAAGCTTCAAGTTTCATGAAAACATACATCCCATAAATTGTGCATGGGCCTTAGTAAGTCCACCAAGCAATAAAAATCCCAAAAAAAAGTCCAAAGTCCAAATACGAGCCCATAATCCAAGTTTGGACAAAATTATTAAGTCCATAGATTTGGTCACTAAAGTTAGACCAACAAAAATACATGCTCATCAAGCAAGCCATAAATCCACAATGCCATGGAACACAAGTTTCCACCTTAATAGACCTTGTTCCCAGTAGCTCTAAGATACCTTGTCCTCCACATAAAGTCCACACTTATTAGCTCAATTACAAGCAGCTTAAAAAACTTAGAATACTTGAATATTTTGAGCAATACCATACACATGCCCAACCCTTAACACAACAGAAAGAGTATTCCAATACTCTTAGCTTGATCTTTCAAGCAATGCTTTTCCTACAAAAGTATAGTAGGGTGGGTGAGTTATAAAACTCAATAAGGATTTCGGTGGCTTCCAAGGCCTAACATATGCCAAGAACGTAATGGCAATATTTATCACATACTCATGCAAAGAAGACACTAAGACAAGGAAAACACAAGATACATGCATATACAATTATAATCATAATTGGGGGTTAGCATGCACAACCAATCAAAGAAGCACACAAACACACACACCGCTTAACACCTTATTCACAGAAGAGCAGCAAGCATCCCTCGTATTTTAGTTCATTATTTCATTTCTATAATGTTTTCAGAGAGCTCACTTAGCATAGGAATTAAGGTGGCCGCCTTAACTCCTAGCCCATAATGCTTGCTTAACTTAACTTAGCTCATGAGCACAACAGAATTACCAAAGCAATAACACAACTTAAGCCCTCTTAGCACTCCTAAGATCATATGGTTACAATGACCATCACCTAGGGGCCCGAATACTCAAAGAGTATAGGAATCCTTACCCACAATATCGAAAGCTTTAGGAGCTTGTTCTTCTTTTTTTTTTCCTTACTTGTTGACTCTAGAAATTGTTTTCTAGTACAAGGACCAAAATGGTCAAATTTATTAGTAAGCATAACCTTGCTTTTCTTAACATAAAATATCAAGAACACTTGGTGATTAGCTCAAATAACACAAAATACCAAGAACACTTGGTGTACACTTACGGAACCTCACAAAGGAGGAAAGTCCAAATTTTTGAGCTTGATCTTCTTCAAGTTTCTTCTTGATTCCTTGCTTCCAATGGCTTAGAAGCTCATGCATGCAAAGAGCTCCTTGATTGGAACTCAAGACCACTAAGAAATGATGATGGCCAAAACTTCCTCCTTAATTTTCTTAGATTTCTTCACTTGATCCTTGCTTTGTATGGCCTTGATATTCACCAAGAACACTTGGTTTTTGTTTGAGGAAGCTTGTATTATTGCTATAGACAAATGGTTTATGGAAGAGAAGAGTTGGAAGAGTGAAGAGAATGGCAAGAACTTGTTTTGGTCGAAAATGAGAAAGGAGAGGAGAGTTGAGAGCAAATGACTTGTTGGAGTGAGATGAAGTGCACACATGAGGGGGGAGGTGTGATGGCCGGCTATACCCATTCAAAATGGGTGGGAGACAATTTTAGTGGAGGCAATAATCATTGTTAATGGGAGACAAGAGTGGGGGACAAAGTGTAAGAGTAGTATGGGCTTTAATAAATAGCAGGTGACTGTGGGGGACAAAGGTGAGTTAAGGTATGGGTTGGGTGAGTGGAGGATTATTAAATGTGTGACTGTAGGGTGAGTGGAGCATTATTTTAATGGGGAAATGGCGGTGGCCGGCCATGGCCTTTCTTGCCATGCAAATTGGGCTACTTCCCCCTTTAGTCCTCCAATCTTTTGAGTTTGGGCAATTGAGCCCAACCACTAAAATCCCCTTTGTCCAATTGAGTCCCTCACCTTTAAAATCCATCATTTTCACCACTAATTCTCTTGCCCTAAGCCAAGCTTAATTTCAAGAGTGCCCGTCACTCACTTATGCCCATGCCATACTTAATTCAGTATCCCCTCAAATTAATTGAGCTTAATTCCCAAATTAGGAAAATTCTTATGTCCTTAATCCACTTATCCGGGGTCTTAATCACTTAGGATTTTTCAGGCATTACACTGGTAGCCTCCCCCTCCTAGCCTTATCAGATCATCATTCAGTCTCAATGGCTAAACGGCGTCTTGCCTCCGATAAGAATTTGGTGCACCAAATTCCTATTGTACGCAGCCACATTCTTCATGATTGTGCTATTTTCATTCTCGTCTTCCTTGGATAGCCTTTAGGGTTTTGTGCAAGTTATTGCCCTTGCAGTCAATGTTGAAGCCCGATCCAATGCCAACCTTATTTCATGACCCAATCTACGACTCATTTCCATGGAGCATGGTAGGGGGGAAGGACGAAGGGATTGAATGATGGAGGATAAATAGTGATGATGGGAGGATAAAAAGCTATAATTTTTTAATCAGCCACCATGTACAGTGGTCGGAAAAGCTACAATGACGATGATAGAGAGATTATAGAGCAAGAGAGCAATTAATTACAACACTTGAAGTTTGTTAAAACTTACATTATCATCCTGAAATTTTAAAACATCCAAATTTTAACATTTTCCATTAGTTTTTTAATGGACAGTGGCATATTCACTCCCAATTTGAAACTTTAGTGCATACTAGAGCCAATTTTGAAACAATAATGGGAGATTAGGCAAAAAAAACATAGTGGCAGATTTGGACCCAGACTTAAACAATTTATGAATGTTTCCATACCAAGCAAATTATGAATTTTTTTATTTCATTCAAAATAAGTTGTCAATGTTTCCATTTTACTCTAAACAAGTTAAGAATGTTTCTATTCCAAAACAAGTTGTGACTGTTTGTATTTTTTTTTCAACAAGTTGTGAATGTTTCCATTTCATCATAAACAAGTTGTGAATGTTTCCATTTCATTCTAAATAAGTTGTGAATGTTTCTATTTGGCAAAAGTGTAAAATCTGTGACTATGTTTAGGTCTGGGTTTGAATTTACCATTATAGTTTTTTTTCCCAATCACCTACTAATGTTTCCAAATTGGCTTAAATATGCCACTGCCCGTTAAAAGATAACAGAAAATGGTAAAAATTATAGATTTTGAAATATTGGGTTATTATGTACCTGTCAAAGAATATGTGGACCTTTGTGACTTTTGCCCGATCCCCATTTGCCTTCACTGTTGAAGGTCATCGACATCTCTCCTAGATTGATCGGTTGGCAACCTAGTACCCTCCACCTCCCAGCCCATCGTTCGCCACACGATATGTTCCATGTCTTGCTCTCTGATCTACCCTCGTTCATTGGTAAATGGTGGCAATGGGAGGATAAAAAGTTAGAAGTTTTTTAATCAGCCGCTACGTATGGTGGACGTAAAAGCTCCGGTGACAGTGATGGAGAGATTATAGAGCAAAAGACTAATTACTTAAGATATTTGAAGTTTGTTAAAACTTACATTATCATCCTAAAATTTTGAAATGCCTAAATTTTAACATTTTCTGTTAGTTTTTTAATGGACAGTGGCATATTCACTCCCAATTTGAAACTTTAGTGGCATACTTCAACCAATTTTGAAACAATAATGACATATTGGGCAACAAAAACTGTAGTGGCAAATTCAAACCCAGACTTAAACAATTTGTGAAAGCTTCCATACCAAGCAAATTATTGAATGTTTCTATTTCATTCAAAAACAAGTTATGAATGTTTCCATTTCATTCTAAACAAGACAAGAATGTTTCCATTTGAAACAAGTTGTAAATTTTTCCATTTCATTCAACACAAGTTGTGAATGTTACCATTCCAAATAAGTTGTCAATATTTCCATTCCAAAAACACATTGTGAATATCCCAATTTTACTCTAAACATGTTGTAAATGTTTCCATTTCATTATACACAAGTTGTGAATGCATCCATTCAAACAAGTTAGGAATGTTTCTATTCCACTCTAAACAAGTTGTCAATCTTTCCATTTCCCTCTAAACAAGTTATGAATGTTTTGATTCCAAACAAGTTCTGAATGTTTCCATTCCATACAAGTTGTACATGTTTCCATTTTAAACAAGTTGTGAATGTTTCCATTTAATTCTAAAGAAGTTGTGAATGTTTCTAATCCAAACAAGTTGTGAATGGTTCCATTTCATTCTAAACAAGTAATGAATCTTTGAATTCCAAACAATTTGTGAATGTTTGCATTTCATTCTAAACAAGTTGTGAATGTTTCCACTCCTAACAACTTGTGAATGTTTTAATTTCATTCTATAAAAGTTATGAATGTTTTCATTTCGAATAAGTTGTGAATGCTTCTATTCCATTCCAAATGAATTGTGAATCTTTTCATTTCATTCTAAACAAGTTGGAATGTTTTGATTCCAAACAAGTTGTGAATGTTTTCATTCCAAACATGTTGTTGATGTTTCCATTTCATTCTAACATAGTTTGTAAACATATTGTGATTATTTAAACAGTTGTGAATGTTTTTATCTAAACAAGTTGTGAACATTTGCATTTTATTAAAGAACTTGTGAAAGTTTCCATTTTATTCTAAACAACAGTTGTGAATGTTTAGATTCCTAATACAAGTTTGAATGTTTCTATTTTCATTGTCAAGAACGCATGAATGTTTCCATCCCAAACAAGTTATGAGTGCTTCTTTTTTCATTCTAAACAAGCTATGAAATTTACATTCTAAACAAGTTATGAATGTTTCCATTTCATTCTAAACAACATATGAATGTTTCCATTCTTAGCAAGTTCTGAATTTTTCTATTTCATTCTATACAAGTTGTTAGTGTTTCTATTTCATTATAAACAAGTTGTGAATGCTTCCATTCCAAACATGTTGTGAATGTTTCTATTTCATTCTAAACATGTTATGAATGTTTTCATTTTGTTTTAAACTAGTTGTGAATATTTCCTTTCTAAACAAGTTGTGAATGTTTTCCCTCTAAACAAGTTTGGATGTTTCTATTTCCTTCTAAAGAAGTTGTGAAATTTCCCATTTCATTGGTAAACACCAAGTTGTGTAAATGTTTCATTTCATTTCGAAGATGTTGTGAATCATTCCATTCTAGAAAAAAGTTTGAATGTTTCCATTCTAAACAAATTATGGAAAATTTTCCATTCCAAAACATATTGTAAAAGTTTTCCATTCTGAACAAGTTGTGAATGTTTTCCATTTCATTCTAAACAAGTTATCAATGTTTCAATTTGAAAAAAAAGTTGGTGAATATTTACATTACAAACAAGTTGTGAATGTTTTAATTTCATTCCAAACAATGTTATTGAAGGTTTCCATTTCATTACAAACAAGTTATGAATTTTTCCATTTATTCTAAGAAGTTGTGAATGTTTCTATTCCAAACAAGTTGTGATATTTTGAACAAGTTGTAAATATTTCCATTTCATTCTATACAAATTGTGATTGTTTTCATTCCAAACATGTTGTCAATGTTACTATTCCATTCCAAAAAATTTGTCAATGTTTAAATTTCATTCTAAACAAGTTGTAAATTTTTTTATTCGAAACAAGTTATGATTGTTTTGATTCTATACAGGTTGTGAATGCTTCCATTCCAAACAAGTTGAGACTGTTTCTTTTTTTACTCTAAACAAGTTTTGAATGTTTGCATTCCAAACAAGTTGTTAATACTTCCATTTCATTCTAAACAAGTTAGAAATATTTCCATTTCATTCGAAACAAGTTGTGAATGTTTGCATTCCAAAGAAGTTATGAATGTTTTCATTTTATTCTAAAACAAGTTGTGAATGTTTTCACAATGCCAAAACAAGTTGTGAATGTTTCTATTTGCGCAAAAGTAGAATGCCCCACTTTCTATTTGGAATCTGTAAGTATCAAACTTGCCTAAACTCCACACTAATGTTTCCATATTGGCTCAAGCATGCCTCTGCCTATTAAAAGATTATAGAAATAGTTAAAAAAGGAGATTTTGAAATATTGGGTTTTTATGTGCCTTTCAAAGAATATATGGACCATTGAGACTTTTGCTACAACCGCGTTTGCCTTCATTGTTGAAGGTGATCAACACTTCTCCCGACTGGATCGGTTGGTAGCCCAGTGGTTTCCCCTTCCCATCTTTGTCATTCACAAGACACCGTGTGTTCCTTGTCTTGCTCTTTGACAAGCCCTTGAGCACCGGTGCTTTCAGATCTACGTTCAGTCTCAACAGCTCAAAGGTGTCCTGCCTTCGATAAGAATTTGGTGCACCAAATTCCTACTATATGTAGCCATATTCTCCACCCTGGTGTTGTTTTCATTTTTTTCTCCTTTGACAGCCACCCGGTTTTTGCGCGGGACATTGCCTCAACCATCAATGTTAAAGCCCGATCCACTGCTGACCTCATTTTGTAACCCGATCTACAACTTGTTTCCATGGTGTAGGTAGGGGGTGAGGAAAGGAGGGATTGCATCATGAAGGATAACCAATGGTGATGGGGATAGCAAAGTTAGAAATATTTTACTTGGCCGTTGCATATGATGGT
>SMDT01001269.1:0-101182 GCA_005392925.1 Aquilaria sinensis
AGTATCCTCAAGTTTCCTGGCGTGCCGAGCTTGAGTTCTTCGGCTTTGCTCCCAAGGTGTGTAATCCCACCTTTTCCCGGGCAACGTCAGGTTTCCTGGCCGTTCTTTCGGCAGGGAGTTCGGCCAGATAGAGGCGATAGCCCTTTGGCTATCACATGTCCCCCTTTGGAAAGCCGAAGTGACGACTTCAGTTTTGCACTCTTTCCGAGGATGTTCACTGGGAGTCTATAGGGAATAACACCTGTGCCGAAGATACACCTTTTGCCCGAAGTCATGGGTTGTTCGGTCATAGGCTGTCTTTTGGTGTCTTTGAGACAACCTGCTTCTTACCTTTTGCAGGTCTGCGCAGCGTCGCGCCTCATGACCAGACGTGTCAGTCTGAGCGGCGCGTCCCAGCTTTCTAGGGATGTCAGGCGACGTGTCCCCTATTTTCGGGAGGAGGCTGACACGTGGCATGCTGTCATTGGAGGAGAGTCGCGTCGGTTTCAGAGAGCACGTCTCTTTGGGTTCCGGGAGCAGTTATGGCGATGGTTCACCTTCAAAGGGTACTTATGACGACGTTTCGGTTACCCACCCCCGTCCTATAAATAGGCATTTTCACCATAAGTCCCTTTTGTTTTTGCTTCTGCTCTCTTCCCTGTTCTACCACTGTTTTCACGCTTTTTCTTGCTTTTTGCGGCGGTGCTTTTTTAATCAGAGCTTTTTTCGGCAACCTTTCACGACGGCGTCCTCCGATTTTGGCAAGTCGTTTGGTGGGTTTTCGGTTTTTCTAGAGTTTTCTTGATCCCTCAAGTTTTTTCTAAAAGTTGATTTCTTGCCTTTCTTCAAACTCATTTTTCTGTCCCAAAAATGCCTATCCCTGAAAGTTGGCAGCCTCTTTTATCTCATCCCTGTTGCACCACCCCCGAAAAACTAGAGAAGTGGAAGAAAAAATTCTTTCTTCCCTCATATGCCATCACCAGGCTACCACGGGCTGACCACTATGCTTTTTCAAACCATAGTAATGAGGTTACCATTTTCCGAGCCCAGCTGAAGGCCGGACTTTGGTACCCTCCTCCGAGGATGGTTTGCGACTTTTGCCAATTTCATGGTATTGGCGTGAACCAGCTTCCACCGAACTCGTACTGCTATTTTAACGCCTTTCTCTGTATGTGTGGCGTGTTCGGGATAAAACCCCATTTTGTGATTTTTATGCAGTACTATAAGCTCTTTGTGGTCCCGAAAAGGGTGGCTTCTATTTCATGCTACCTCGGGGATCTAGGAGCAAAAAATATATGTTCACCTTTGCCACAAAGGACAGTTGGCGAGGGTGGCAACAGAAATTTTTCTTCCTGAAGATGGATGAGGCCTGGTCGCATGTTCCGACCAAGTGGGCTCTGGGGAGGCTGGATGTTGACGTCGTTGATCCGAGGATACTGCTGACTCCAGAGTTGGCTCCCGTATTCGCGGACTTCGACGGGCGTATTCGCGCCGTCTCCAACTGGGGTCCCGAGGTCTCCTCGCGTTCTCTCTATCCCTTCTTCATTAATTGGAGGTTGATGACCGAAGAGGTCCTTCGGGAGTTAGGGGTGGTGAAGGAGCACGAGACAGACCTCGAGATGCCGGCTCCTGCCATCGCCGGGGAGGATTCCTGGTTGGTGCAGCTCCTTCGGGAGGAAATTTCTTTTGAAACATTTTTCGAAAGTAAGTTATCTTCTACTCCCTTGTAGTTTTTTCCTCGGACTTACGCTGATGTCTTTTTTATTTTTTAGATATGGGCAACGGGACTGCTGCGTTCTACAAGTCCCTTTTCTCCGGCCAGGTAGAGAAGGGAGAACAAACAAAGAAAGCAGTTTCCCGAAGACGGAAGTCCACTAGTGCTGGGCCTTCGGCTAACAGGGCGAAAAAGACCAATCTTCCTCCTCTATTGGAAACTCTTGAGGAGGTAAGTGAGGAGCCCGAGGTTGCCGAGATTCCGGCACCCGAAGTCCCTACCGAAGTGCCTCCTCAGAGCCCTACCGCCTCATAGGCCCTTCCTGATGCCGCAGTAGAGGTTCTTTCTGCCGAGGAGCGGCATAAAAGGAAAGGCAAGGATATTTCCATTGAGGAGCCCCAGGACTCCGAGGACACAGTTACCGAGGTACCGCCAGGTTCGTGTCTTTCGGACGAAGTGTAATAATGCTTTTTACTTTGCTGAAATTTTCTTTGTTTTGACCAGCTTCTCGTTTTTCGTTCAGGGGAGTTACTTACCCCCTCTTGGGCGGCGGAACACGCTCGGAGGCGATCCCTCCGCGATGCCAAAGTCCCGCAAGGGAAGATCCCCAAAGAGCCTTTCTGGACGTTCACAGAGGATATGAACTTGTTCTCCGAGGACTGTCCTCAAATGGCGAAGGAGATCTCGACGAGGGTGCTCACTGATGCCTCCTTCAGGGCTATTGCGGCAGCCCACCCGGGTGATGACACCCTTGCTGCGAAAGTTATCGAGCATGCTGCTCAGGTATGCTTAACTCCTTCCCCCCATTACTCCTAAGTGTTTTTTACTCTTACTGATCTTATGTCTACCTTTCTGCAGCTGCTGGGTTATGCCGGCTACCTCCGAGTTCGGGTGGCCAGGCAGTCATCTTTCCGAGCTTCGGCCTTAGAGGCCTTAGAAAAAACAAAGGCCATGTGCTCGGAGTTGGCCATCAGGAACCAGCAGCTGGCAGATGCTGCAGATCAGGAACCAGCAGCTGGCAGATGCTGCAGAGAGAGAAGTTGCTGCCCTTCGGGAGGAGTTCCGAAAGGAAAAGGAAGATCTTTTAAGGGACTTCTCCCAGAAGATTTCTGAGCTTGGCGAGCGGGTGGCGGGAACGCTTTCTAGCAACGAAGCGCTTCTACAGGATAAGTCAAAATCTGACAATCTTATTCTGTCGTTGGTGGCTGAGAAAACCGCACTGCTAGCCGAGATAGAGTCTTTGAAGAAGGAGCCTGAGAAGAAGAAAAAGCTGAAGGCGCTGAAGAAGGAGGTTGCGGATCTGAGGGACGAGCTCGAGGATCTTGAGATCAAGAAAAATGAATCTGATCAAATGTCGAAGGTCGCCTTCCAGGACGGCTTTTGCCTTGTTCAGCATCAAGTCCTTCAGAGATTCCCAGATCTGGACCTCTCTTTTTTGGAAGCTTTGAACATTCCCGAGGGTCCTCGGTGGTCCTGGTCGAAGATCGAGTACCTGAAGCTGCCTCCTTCAATTACTGCGCCGAAAAAGGGAGCAGAAACTGGTGGCTCTCGGGCTGCCGAGGGCTCTTAGGGTGTTCTAAGGGCTTTGCCTTTTTTCTCCTTCATTTTTCTGTACTGCATATTCGGGCATATTGCCTTTGTAAGTTTATTTTTAATGGAAGATCTTTCTTGGTTAAGCTTCTTTGGTATGACTTTGCATTTCCATTGTCCCGAGCATGTTCGCTTCAAGAGACTTTTTTGGAAGGCCAGCAAAAAAATGTATCTAAGTCTTTTTGCGGGTCCTTTTCCTTTTGTTCCGAACACGTTTGTTCAGGGGACTTCGGAAATTCTGCTTCTGGGTTTTTCGTGGCGGGTACCTTTGCGGAATTCTGATTTGCACAATTCAGTATACTTGAGAAATTTTCTGTACTTAGGATATATTTTTGTATGACAGAATTCTTCCGTGGGGCCTTAAGCGTAAAATTTTTTCAAGGCGTCTGAGTGCCAAGTATTTTTCAATTCTACGCCTTCGGCGGTGCCAAGTCTGTACACGCCCTTTCGTACTTCGGCAAGAACCAGATAAGGTCCTTCCCAGTTCGCGCGAAGTACTCCGTGGGATGGCCTTTGAGGTGCAAAATCAGCCTTTCGGAGAACGAGGTCCCCTTTCTTGATTTCTTTTGGCCTGGCCCGTAAGTTTATAGCCGCGGCCACTCTTTGCTGAAAAGATTTTCTTCTCAGTTCGGCTATTTCTCTGTGTTCACCGATGAGGTCAAGCTTGGTTCTTAAGCCGAGGTTGTTTCCTTCTTCGTCAAATACTTGCACCCGTACTGATGGTCGGACTATCTCGATTGGGATAATGGCCTCTGTACCGAAGACGAGCAAGAAGGGAGTCTCCCCTGTGGCTCTTTGGGGCGTCGTTCGGTAGCTCCATAATACGCTCTGGAGTTCTCCTGGCCATTTCCCTTTTGCTTCCCCTAATCTCTTTTTTAGGCCATCTTTTATGGTCCTGTTAGATACTTCCACCTGCCCGTTGCGTTGGGGGTGAGCTACTGGGGCTAAATGCATCTTTATTCCGAGGTTGCTGATAAATTCCTGGAATCCTTTGTCTATGAACTGGGAACCATTATCAGCTACTAGCACCCTTGGTATGCCGAATCTGCAGACAATGTTTTTCCATACGAACTTCTGCACTTCTTTTGCCGAGATAGTTGCCAAGGGTTCCGCCTCGACCCATTTCGAGAAATAATCTACAGCTACTACGCAGAATTTCATGCCTCCGGGCGCTGTGGGTAGTGGCCCGATAAGGTCTATCCCCCAGACCGCGAAGGGCCAGGGGTAGTCGGCCGAAGTTACCATTTCCGAGGGTGCCCTCTGGATGTTCGCATGTCTCTGGCAACTACCACATTTCCGGACGAACTGCCTTGCGTCCTTTCTCAGGGTAGGCCAGAAGCATCCTTGGCGGAGTATTACTGCTGCAAGCGCGTCGGTCCCAATGTGTGAACCACACATACCTTCGTGAATTTCTTCGAGGATCATTTCAGTGTCCTCTTCGTCTACGCATCTCTACAGTGGATTTGCGTACCCCTACCGGTACAACTCTTCGCCAATTAGGAAGAATCGACTGGAGCGCCTTCGTAGTTTTGTAGCATCTCCGGGGTCTTGGGGTAGCACGTTTTCTACGAGGTATCTTTTTATTGGATCTTTCCATCCTTTTCTCGAGGTTGCTATGCTTAATACTGAGATGCTCGGATGTTATAGCAACTCGGTGTACTTTTTTGATTTTGCCAGGCAATCTGCGTCAGTGTTACTCCGCCGAGCTACGTTTTCTATTTGTACGGCGTCAAACTCTTGAATGAGTCTTGCTACCAGCTCGTGGTACTTTGCCAAGGTTGGGTCCTTCGCCCCGTAGTCTCCGGCCAACTGCCGAACTACTAGCTGGGAATCGCTGTGAGCTTTCAAGTTTCTAACGCCAATTTTTCTCACCAAGCGCAATCCCACTACAAGGGCTTCATACTCGGCCACATTGTTAGTGACTCTGAAACTGAATTTGATAGCCTTCCTTACCTCTAGGCCTTCAGGACCTCTGATAATTACCCCAGCTCCCTGATGTTCGGACCTCGAGGCTCCATCAACATGCAAGGTCCATTCCGACTCACCTTTGTTGAGATCTAAATGGCTATCCTCAGTGGTGGGTATTTCACCGATAAAGTCTGCCAATGCTTGAGCTTTTATGGCCTTCCGAGGTTCATAGGTTATATCGTGCTCGCCAAGCTCTATGCACTACTTGGAGAGCCTCCCCGAATGGTCAACTATCCTCATGACATCCCGTAGTGGTAAACTACTTCGGACAATGATGGGGTGAGCCTGGAAGTATGGTCGCAGCCTTCTCCCTGCAAGCACCAAGGCGTATATAGCTTTTTGCAGCAGAGGGTACCTGACTTCGGCGCCATGTAGGGATTTGCTTACATAGTAGACCGGCCATTGCTTTGGGCCTTCTTCTTTTACGAGGACCGAGCTTACTGCTTTTTCCGTGATGGCGAGGTATAGTACGAGGGGCTCCCCTTCGCGAGGTTGTCGCAGAGTCGGCAGGGTGGCCAGGTAGATTTTGAGTTCTTCCCAGGCCTTTTGGCAATCTTTATCCCAGGGATGATCATCCCTTCCAAGGTTGCCCTCCTTTTTTGTTGCCTTAGTGAGGATTTTGAAGAAAGGTCGACACCGATCCCCGTACCTGGAAATAAACCTGCTAAGAGAGGTTATTCTTCCAGTGAGTCTTTGCACATCTTTCACTGTGGCAGGAGTTCGGAACTCGAGTAGAGCCTTGATTTTTTCCGGGTTGGCGTCGATGCCTCTTTCGGATACCATGTACCCAAGGAATTTTCCCGAGGTTACCCCGAAGATGCACTTTTCGGGATTGAGGCGGATCCCGAAGGCTCTGAGCTTTTGGAAGGTTTCCTCTAGATCTGCAACATGGCTGCCAGGCGTCTTGCTCTTGACTATCATATCGTCAACATACACTTCCATGTTTCTCCCCATTTGGTCCATAAAGACTTTGTTCATCAATCTTTGGTAGGTGGCTCCTGCATTTTTGAGCCCGAAGGGCATCCTGACGTAGCAGTATGTTCCTCCCTCGGTGATGAAGGCGGTTTTTTCTTCATCTTCGGGGTCCATTCTTATTTGATGGTAGCCACTGAAGGCGTCTAGGAAGCTTAGGAGTCCATATTCAGCGGTTGAATCTACCAGTTGGTCTATTGGTGGGAGAGGGTATGAGTCTTTCGGGCAAGCGTCGTTCAAATTTCTGAAGTCGATGCACATCCGGAGCTTGCTACTGCCCTCTTTTGTGGCAATGACCACGTTGCTTAACCATTCAGGGTACTTGACCTCTCTGATGACTTTAGCATCTAACAGGCGCTGGACTTCGGTTTTGACAAAGCTGCTCTTATGGGCTGAGATGCTTCGTTTCTTTTGCCGGACGGGCTTTGCATCCGGGCTTACTTTGAGGCTATGCTGTATTATGCTAGGGTTTACCCCTGGCATGTCTTTCGGCGAGTAGGCAAACAGGTCTTTATTCGTCAGTAGAAAGGATACAATATTTTTCTTGTCTCCTTCGGCCAAGCTCTTCCCTATCCGGGTAGATTGACCTGGGACAAGTTCTACTGCTTCCTTTTCCGCTTTCGCGAGATCTTCTTCTTTGCTCTTCTCTGGCGTTTTTGCCTCTATTGCTTGTGCGAAGTTATTTGTCGGTGCTTTTCGTGCTTTTACAAACACCTTCCTTACTTCGGCTTGATCTATGAAGATCTCTGCGTCTCCATCCTTGGTGGCGAATGTGACAGTCAGGTATTTCACATCAGGGCGGATATGCAAGTTTCCCTGTGTTTGCCTTCCGAGGATGACGTTGTAGGCAGAAGGAACGTCCATGACGATGAACCTTGTCATTGTGGAGGCATACAAGTCAGCTGCTCCATCTGTTGAAGTTCCTTTCAACATCAGGGGGAGATCGATCATTCCGAGGACGGGCAGCTCGGAGGGTCCAACCCCGAAGGTGGGCGAGGTGACAGGTTTGAGCTTGCTGTCGTGGATGCCTAAGTTCGGCAGTAAATGAGAAAATAGGACATCAGCGTTTGATCCATCATCAAGCAGCACTCTTTTGACGTCCCAGTTCCCTATCCTTGCCATGATCAGCAGCGGATCATTATGGGGGAAGATGACGGTGGATCCATCCTTGCGGGCCAGTTTCTTTGCTGGATTTTGATATTCCATGACCACGATTTCTCTGACCTTCCGCTTTCTTTCCGAGGAGGGGAGCCCTGTGGTGATTGTTTGTATTACCCCTGCCGGAGGTGGGGGGCGCCTTTTCGGACTTCGGTTTCTTCGTCTATCGGAGTCATACTCCTCATCTTCGGCCCTTTCTTCCTCGTCTTTTTTCCTTTTCGGAGAAGGCATCCGCAGATATTTCCGAAGTTGGCCTTGTTTGATTAGCGACTCAATGTACTTCCTCAACTGGAAGCAATCTTCGGTGTCGTGGCCGTGGTCGTGGTGAAACTGGCAGAACTTCTTGATGTTTTTCTTGTTATCGGCGGTCATGGCCCTCGGTCGTCGAATCTGCGTCCTTTGCCTTTCCAATGCCATGAGGATGTTAGTCCGCGTGGTGCTGAGGGGTGTGAAGGTTGGGGGTTTCCTTCCCCGCCTCCTCCGGGGTCGACCTGTTTGTTCAGTTTGGTGCCGTGCTTGTCGGTCAGGCCCTTCGGCGTGGGAATAATCGGACTTCGGGACAGCCATTCTCAGCTCTTCGGCCGTCATGTGCTGTTCGGCCCTTCGGTAGAATTCTCCGAGGGTGTCCGGGGGGTCCTTTGAGAACTCGTAAAACAGCTGTGAGTCTCGCTGAAGGCCCCGTGTCATGGCGAGAATGCGTATTTCTGGCCGGAAGTCCGGGACGCTCAGAGCTTCCCTGTTAAACCTTTCGACATAGTCTCGGATGGTTTCTCCGTTTCTCTCTCTATGTCGAACATCTGAACCGGCATCTTCGCCATTGGCCGGCTTCCAATGAATTGCTGTGTGAATGCCGTAGAGAACTCCTGGAATTCAGTAATGGTTCCTGGAGGCAATGAGTTATACCATGTAGTTGCTGGCCCTGTGAGGGTGACTTCGAAGCATTTGCACATGTGGCGTCGTCGGCGCCGTGCATTATCATGCTGCGCCAGTACTTGGTCAGATGGGCCTGTGGGTCCGTTCGGCCATCATAAATCTCCAGCCGAGGTACTCTGAAGTCACCTGGCATGGCTGCCTCAACGACGGCCTGAGTGAATAGGGAGTCATCTTCACAGAAGCTCCCCGTCAATCTGGCCCAGACAGGGTTTCTGGCCACTTGTTTTTCCACCCTATCTAGCCGTGCTAGTATCCTTTCCATAAGGATCGTGGCGTTGGGGCCTTCTTCTGGGAAGGGAGATTGCCGGGGCCTTTTCTGGGAGCGAGTTCGGCGGTGAGGAGACTGAGACCTTGCCTCAGGCGACAAACTCCTTCGCTGTGAGATTTTTGGTCGCTTGCATCCCGCTAGTCCCAAAGGCCGTTTTCCGAGGGGTATGTCTTCAGTAAAAGATTCTTCGCGCGGGTCTCCGCTTCCCGAACTGCTGTGGGCCGACTTGGGGCTTCTCTCCTGAGGGCGTGCTGGCGAGGGAGGTTTTTGGACCTGAGCCTGGTGCGGCCACCTTTGGTTCATCTGTTGCGTCATTTCAGCTATAACAGAACGTTGAAAGTCCTGTAGAAAGCCCATAGTGATTACTAGGGGTCGGTCTTCCTCGGGCACAGAAGTCCCTGGGGGTGTTTGCTCAGCAGCCGGTTCTCAGGCGCGGACGGGGACCTCGGGAGTCCCTTGTCCTTAGAACGCCGAGTTTCAACGACGGCGATCTCAGAGCGGGTTCCCACAGACGGCGCCAAATGATGCCCGATGGCTTCATCGTTGAGGGTCATGTTGAATGGTGGGGAGACTTCCTGCGAGGAAGAATGCCTGGAGGCCAGATCGACGACGGGAGTGCGCCTGAAAAGCTCAGAAAAGGGGGTCAGGAGGTCCCTGGGGTGTTGTTCCGGGGAGGAGCCTCCGACGCCCAAGTCAGTGATGCTGAAAGAAGGCAGAGGAAATAGCACTAGGAGGCTTAGTGGACTCGCCTGGTAGTGTTTTCTCAGAGAGAAAGAGAGAGTCGGATTATTTGTCAAAAAACCCCCCTTTGCCAAGGGTTGTTTCCTGGTATTTATAGTAATGTCCAGCCCGTTCAGATCGTGACATGTGTTCGGTCGGATGTTCTCTGAATTTCTGGACGTAGGGGCAAGTAGCCGGTGGCAGTCTCCTTGAGCCCTGAACCGAGACAGGCAGTGACGTGACCTGAATGGCGTCAGCGTGTCAGACCGCCGCTTGGGCGGTCTGTAGCGTTAGTGGGCGACATGTCAGAGGCTCCTTAAATGTTCCTGCCGTACTCCCGAGGTCCCTGGGCGAGGTCGTACTCAGGTACGGACGATGCCTCTTCGGGAAACATGCTCGTAGTTCGGGGGTTCCCATATTCAGGAGTTCTGCCTTCGGGGAGATCGTGTTCGGCCCGCTATAGCTGGTGCCTCTTTGTCAAAGGCGATTTGCTTAATACCTCCGGGGGGTTAGTAGTATCCTCAAGTTTCCTGGCGTGCCGAGCTCGAGTTCTTCGGCTTTGCTCCCGAGGTGTGTAATCCCACCTTTTCCCGGGCAGCGTTAGGTTTCCTGACCGTTCTTTCGGCAGGGAGTTCGGCCAGATAGAGGCGATAGCCCTTTGGCTATCACTTGGGTTTTGGTTAGAGAATGTAATTTTGATGTTTAGTGCCATTGTTTTGATTGGAATTTAGGTAGAACTTTGGTGAGCTTGGTTGAACGAAAAGAGACTTGATTCTTGCTTGTTTCTTGGAAGTTAAGGTAAAGGAGTTGTGTTTTTAAGTTCATGGAATGCTATTAGCTTGGATTTGCTTGAGAAATTTGAGTGGTTTTAGCTAAGGCATTAAGGAAACGTTTTGATTGAATTATGGTGGACTAGAGGAATTGGGAGGATTGGATTGATGTTACAAGACATCATAGCTTAGCTTTTGATAGTTGGTTATGTTCTATGCAACATGTACTATGTGTGTAAGAAATTTGGAGGCATTCCATGCATGTTTGATATGTGTGGGAAGTGTCCAAAGTTCATAGCAGCAAAATCGGGATTTTTTGGGCATTTTGCAGGTTTGGCGACGCGTCGCCAATCCCCACGAGTTCCCACAATGCGTCGTCAATCTAGAAAAATGTCCCAGAACATCGACAACTGTGGCGACGCGTCGCCGAGACTGCATCTGACACCCGGTTTTGTTTTCAGCATAACTTTTCGCTCGAGTGTCCGATTGAGGTGATTCAAGGTTCCACGCGAAGCTAAGAGGGAGTACTATCACCTCAATGTTTTAAAAACACTTAAATTGTCCCAGTTTTTATATTTATATTAACTTAAAGTGAAGGCAAGTTTTTAAGGAAATTATGTTGCAAATGAACATAATTATCTACCACTAGCTCAGGTGAGAGGTTTATAAACCTTGTCGGCCTAGCCATGCCATAGGCATGAGGTCACAAGGTGAAACCTTGTTCATTTAGTCTACATCAACGAGGCCCTGCGGCCTAGTCTACAAAGTCCCACCATAATTCCCCTGCATAACAACTATGGGAAGGCTGCATGATCGTTTGCAGTAAGCTTCGGCTTGCTAGGAGCGGGTTTAAACTCGCTAGGCGCGGAGTAATACTCCGTGAGGAGGACTACTTGAGGAGAGGTCTTTGGCCTAGTTATATATGCATATATAATAGCACCCACGTCCTGTGTGAGCTCGCAGCAAGAGTCCTAGGGTTTTCTTGCAGGTACATTGAAGATCCCTTACTGAGAATTGTCGAATTATCACTCCCTAGTTTTGTTATGCAGAGTCTGAAGTTGCTGGACCGGGTAATCGCTGAGGATTATCTCGACAGTACTCTTTTGTGTGTACAGTTACGGCAGTTGAGAATCATTATGATTCTAGTCTACGTAAGTGCTTAGTTGGTTTGTTGGTCAGGTAGCAGTACTAACTAGTATCTTCCTTTGGCTGCAGAGCCTAGTAGCACTTGGCAAAGGACTTTTGAGACTCGCCACTGGGACGAGTGTCCGAGGTGGGAGCTAGGGTAAAGAGATCTCAGTAAAGTCTTGTATTTATACAGTACTTTAGTTTGCCTCCATAGTCTATGTTATGAGGAGTCCTTGACTCCAGGATTGCTCTTAGGTAAGGGCATTAGTTGCTTTATGTATGAATGCTTTCACGAGTTGTTTATGTGTAGTAAACCCACACAAATGTTGATTTTTGGTATGCTTTGGCTATTTGTACTCATTTTGTGTAGAAATTACATGGCCAAGTTAATGTTTTAATGTTTTAATTTTTATGGTTTTAATAAACCAAGTCAAAGCATAAGAGCATGCATATTGCATATTCTAGGTTAATCAACTAGTAGCATGGGATTTAACTCGCACACATACACAACTAGCCAATTGCAATCCACCGTGAGACCAACTCTCACAGGGCTTCCTGGGCAGGGGCACGGGCGGTCGTGTCATTAAGACTCTTTTTTAGCTAGGAGAGCCGTCACACCCACTTTGGGGTAGTCCAGTTATGGTCCCAAAACTGTGCATTTAGACTCCCAGGATTGATAATGTTCTGTAAGCCATAAGAACACTACCCTTAGTGTGCATACCCAAGTGGCCCTCTTGGGCACTATGTAAATACATGCATATTGGTCCAACCATCACACACATATTCACATTTCATGCACACCATGGCTGCAAAGAAGGAAAACACTAGCACAAGTCTTAGTTTTGGCTTCCACACATTAGGCAATCTTGTTAAGTTCTAGTGGCCAGCTACTGTACCTATAACTTCCACTAATAAACTATATCATTCTAGCCATATAGCCCCCTATTTTATTTGCTCCATTATCAATTAGATACTTAGATCAAACCAAGGAATTTTGTTTTACATCAATAGCCCATCTATGGGCCAAGTTATGGATTATTGAAGTTGGTTACAAAATTTTGACCAAATGAACAGTAACTCAGCCAATTTTGCAATGTCATATCTTTGGCTACAAGGATCTAAATTCAGAAATTCCAAATCCCAATTAACCCTCGAGATGTCCTCTAGGTTTGGTCAAAATTTCATACTAATATTCATTCTACACAGGGAGTTATTAAACTTTAGGTCCATAGTCAAAATTCTGACAACTTTTGGACCATTTTGCCCATACAATTTTTCCAAACCATGCAAACACTTCATTCACAAGGGGAAAGCCCTCCAAGGCTATCTCATACATGTCTAATACACATATTAATTACATTCTCTTGCATCTAGAAAATTTATGTGGCCAAGACAGAATTTACAAGTAAGCAGCCTATCATTCACACTTAGGCAGCTTTGCACCACATCACTTACATAGCCAAAACATCACTCAAATGTTCACATACTTGTCTCATTTTACATACACTACATGTACATGCATACATGCAATACAATATGGTCTTAACTCAGCTAAATACGCACCCTAGGTTACAGGAGGTCTTGAGAGACAATGGACTCCAAAAACAGGATGCTGGACAGCTGCTGCACAACACAGTAAGTACCACCATTAAAAATACCAAATGTGCTCCTAAAATCACCAAACTTTCTAGATCACAACTAGACATATGGAAGTTCATGTACCTAAAATTTCAGATCAATCAAACCACAAAGGTTAGTTTGAAGGTGATCTTTCAGCTGGACCTGAAATGACAGAATTGAGGGGAGTAAGTTTCATTGAGAAACTTAGTAAGGGTAACACTTGGATTCAATAGGCAATGTGACCATCATTGAAACCTGAATCCAAAGACACTAAAACAAAAAACCACAATGCATATATACAAGATATAACAACCAAATGAAACAGCCAAACACAAACAACAAACACATGAAATGTGGCAGCAACATATACCATAGGTTAGTCCATAAAACACATAATAAACATAACCAAATCACTATGGCAGCCCTCCTCAAGCTAATGCTTGGTCTTAGGAGGATTTTAACAGTAATTAGTACTAACTTTGGGTCCTAGAAACCCTCACTTTACTGCCATCATTGTGCACTTCACACTAGGTCACAAAACCTTCAATAAGTGCACTCCCCTCACTAAGCTTGGTTCATCAAGCTCAGGGCTCTCTTCCAAGCTTAGCCCTAGCTCCATGGATGTTTGAAAATTACAGAAAACAACCCATGAGAGCAAGATATCCCTTACCTTGATGGGTATGCTGAAATTGGAGCTTGATCCTAGGTGCACTCAAGTCTTAGCACCACATAGCTTCCAATTGCCCTTTTTTGCTTTCTTTTGCCTCCAATTTCAATCAATTGCAAGTTTGAAGGTGTGGTGGCTATGGAGGAAGTATGGCTGTGTTCTTGGGCTGGGGGAGGACGAAAATGAGAGAGGGATAAGTGATTTGGCCACTTAAATGGCCTTCAATGAGCTTAAGGGCACCAAAACACACTTAACAAGCTTAACCTTGCTTTATGTCATTTTCCTTCTCACTAATTATGGTTTCTTTGTCTTAAACTCATTGGTACACATGTGCCCAACATTTTTGACTAATTATCAAGTCTTGGCTGCCTCCCCATAGTGGGATAACCCCACAATTCCACCCTTAGACTTAAGTCAAAAGCTTGAACACCTTGAGGTTTACACTAGGATATTTAGGTCCTCATTGCCTTTAGTGTTTCCTTTGTCCAAACTTGTATTCCATGAGCAATTTGGTCCTCCAGTAGCACTTTTGTACCATTCATATCCTTCCCATAACTCTCCAAGTCTCTTTCTTAAGAGTTCTGCAATTGAGTACCCGAATTTCCAAAACCTTACAAAAAAGTCCATAGGTTGCATGACAAACAAGCAATCCTTAAGGCTTTTCTTGGGGGCCAAGTAACCAACTTGGAACACTTTTAAGGAGGTGTTGATCATGCATTTTACCCCCAACACTTCAATCACTATGGTGAGAATTACACAATATAATGGTTTTTAGCCACTATGACACACTTGTAATTCTCCCATTTTGTGAGGTGGTAACAGCTATAGTGATTTGCATATGTTTATTGCATGTTTTATGGACTAACCAATGCATATTGTTGCTGCCACATACATATGGTTGTTCTTTGTGTTTGGTTGCTACATTTGGATGCTCTATATTGGATATTTGCATTGTGTTTTCTTGTGTTTTAGTGACTTTGGATGCAGGTAATACTATGGGTTACATTACCTTAAGAGTATAAGTGTTCTCCTTACTAAGTTTTACAATGAAACTTACTCCCCTTAAATCTGTCATTTCAGGTCTGGTAGAAAGATCACATTCAAACTGACCCTTGTAGTTTTAGTTTTAGTTTTGATCTGAAATTTTAGGTGCTTGAACTTCCATGTATCTAGTTGTAATCTGGAACGTTTGGTGATTTTAGGAGCACATTTGGTTTTTTTAGTGATGGTGCTTACTATACTATGCAACAATTGTCTAGCATCCTGTTTCTGGAGTGCATTGTGTCTAAAGCTCTCCTGTAAGTAGGGTGTGTGTTTTAGTTGAGTTAAGAACATTATGTAGTGCATGGATGCATGTACATGTAAGGCACGTAAAGTTTGGACAAGTATGTGAACATTTGAGGACTATTTTGCTATGTATGTGAATGTGGTCCACAAGCTGTCTAAGTGTAAATGATAGGCTACTTGTTTGTAAATTCTATTTTAGCCACATAAAGTTGCTAGATGCAAGAGCATGTAATTCCTATGTGTATTGGATGTGTATGGGATAGCCTTGGAGGGCTTGCCCCTTGTGAATGAAGTGTTTGAACACTTATGAAATTTCTTATGGGCAAAATGGTCATAAAGTGGACAGAATTTTGACTCTGCACTCAATGTTCTATATCTCCATGTGTAGAATGAAACCTGGTATGAACTTTTCATCACACCTAGAGCACATTTAGAGGTTTAATTGGGCTTTGTAATTTTTGCTTTTAGAGCCATGTAGCCAAAGTTATGACATTGTAAATTTGGCTGAGTTACTGTTCATTTGGTCAAAATTTTGTAACCAATTTAAAAAATCTATAACTTGGTCCATATGTGGGCTATTGATGTAAAACCAAATTCCTTAGTTTAGTTAAAGTCTTGACTTGATAATGAAGGAAAGAAAATAGGGGGTACATGGATAGATTAATACAGTTTTTTGGAGGAAGTTTTGGGTGGAGTGGCTGGTTACTTAAACTTAACAAGATTGCCGAATGTGTGATAGCCAAGATTAATACTTGTGCTAGTGTTTTCCTTCCTTGCTGCCAGTGTGCATAAAATGTGAATATGTGTGTAATGGTCAGACCAATATGTATGCATTTACATGTGCCCAAGAGGGCCATTTGGGTGTGCACACTAAGGGTATTGTTTTGATGGCCTACAAAACATACCAACCCTGGGAGTTTAAATACACAATTTTGGCACCATAACTCGACTACCCCGGAGTGGGTAGCATTTTGGTTTATATGATTATGTGTTTTTCTTATGATTTATCTAGTGTGCTTCGTTACATTGATTAATTGTAGCTAGCATATTAAATTAATGTAGGATGATGAACAAGCGTTAGATAGTATCCGGTGTGTTTGTTGTGGATTACCATTGGATATAGGAATATTATCATAACCGGGAATATAGGTGCAATATAATACTTTCAGACTAAGGAGAAACCTAGTAGTGGGTCGTAGGACTCATAATGCATTCTTAGAAAGTGTAGTAGGTCTAGACACCTTATTGGTAATTTAAGAATAGGGTTAGTGCAATGGGAATAATAAGGAGCTAATCTACATTAGGTAGTACTCTACGGCCCAAGTTAATCACAATCTTGTTAAATCAAAGAAAAAGCAGTACAATGGAATTTTTAGGAAGATTTGGTTTTAAGTATAAGGTTTCTTACTGTTGATTGTCTTAATTGGTTTTCTGTTGCCATTTGTTAGTTAGTAGTTTATTTTACTACATTAGTTTAGTTTAGTTAATTTAGGATAGTGAGTTAAACAAACACTTTTAAATGCAAGTGAGATAATAGAGAGAGGTGGAGTATGGTAGATAACCTCCATTTCTTGGAAAAAATGATCTTAGTACTTGCCACTATTATACTTTGATGATAGATGCACTTGCCTATGAGTTTACATATTTTTTAGTATAGAGAGATTTGACATATTCACATTATTTACTAGTGTTGTGGAAAAGGTTTGTTGTGAACTATGAACACACCAAGTTTTTTGGTGTCATTCCTAGGGAACATTTGTTAAGTTTACTACTTGAAAAAGTTATCTTTATTAATCTAGCAATTTATTTTATTGTTGTATTTCTCTTTGAATTTTTAGTTATCTTTTAGTTTATTGATTTGTTTTATCTTTTCTTCTAGGAATTATGGTATATGACTCGTAATCATCTTGGTGAAGTTGTTGAAGCGGATCTAGAAATTGAGAAAACCTTGAGAAAAATCTTATCTTCAAAGGGTATTGAGTCACAACCATCACATTCTAAGTTGGGGCAACAAGGAGAAAATTAAGAGCAATTAATCATAGAGGACCGCAATCAAGTAAGGACTATGTCAGAATATGCTAAACGTTCTCTTGAAAGGACGGAATTGAGTATGTTAGACCTCCTATCAACGTCAACAATTTTGAGATCAAGCCGAATGTTATTCAAATGATTTAGAATTGTGTTCAATTTGATGGTTTGGCGGATGAGGATCCTAATGCTCACATTGCCAATTTCTTGCAGATATGTGATACTTTCAGAATTAATGGAGCTAGTGAAGATAGCATTTGATTGAGGCTATTTCCATTCTCACTGAGAAGAAGAGCTAAGCAATGGTTGACTGCACTCCCAAGAGGTTCTATTGCCACTTAGAACACTCTTACCGAAAAGTTCTTATTGAAGTATTTTCCTCTAGCCAATACTGCAAAGTTCAATAATGATATTTCTGATTTCAGTCAGATGGATTCAGAAATGTTGTATGAAGCTTGGGAAAAGTTTAAGGAACTATTGAAAAGGTGTCCACATCATGGATTACCTACATGGATGTAAGTGTAAACGTTTTATAATGGCCTGAGTTATGCTTCCAAACAAATGATTGATGTAGTGGTTGGTGGTACTTGGAATAGTACGACTCCTAAAGCAGCCCATGATTTGATTAAGGAGATGGCGTTGAATAATTACCACTGGCAATCATTATCCAGGATTAAGCCGAATAGACCAACTATAGTTCAGAACTCCAATTCTTATTCAACCCTAGCAAGTCAAGTTGAGGTGTTAATTAGAGAATTCAGAAATTTATCGGCTAGTCAGAAACAAGTCGTGATGCAATGTACAGTTTCCGGATAAGGACGTTCAAGTGGTGATTGTTAGATGCCTAATTAGTTGAGCAAAACAGAGCAAGTAGACTTCATTGGAAATCTACCGAGGACACAAAATAATCTGTACAGCAATATGTATAATCCAGTATGAAGGAATCATCCAATTTTTCTTGGAATAATCAGAGGCAACAACTACATGGCTTTCAGCCTTGTTTGTAATAATAAAGAAGGCTGACTATAGAATAATTGATTTCTAAGTATATGTAACACTCTGATGCTAGGATTGATGTAATGGAATCAGAATTGTTGAATATGAGACCAAGAATTCAGAACTTCAAGACCTAATTGGGTCAACCTACTAAGATGCTTTCAAAAAGGCTGAAAGGAGTTTTACTGGCGAATATCGAGCCGAATCCTAGAAGAGTTTATAATCCAGCTTTTCTTCATAAAATAGATAGTCATGCAAATGTTAAAGTTATTGAGAGGAAGGAAGAATCTTCTTGAATTATCAAGGAAGATGTTGGGCCGATGACGTTAAACCAAATGCTTTTTTGGAGGCAACCCAAGCATTAAATTTTCCATTTAACTTTGTTTTCGTTTATTTGGTTTGATTAATAGTAGCTTAATTAGCTTTTGTTTGTCCTATGATCTTATGATTTGCATTGTTGATACAGGAATCTAGAGTATTTTAGGAAGAACCTTGCACTCAAAGTGGGAGAAAAAGAGCTAAATTCAATCTTGAGTAAGTTTTAAAATTTTTATAAGTTTCAGGAGTTAAACACGTTCTTATACACGTTGATGTTCAGGGCCATGTTTATTAATACGATTTCAAATATAGCCATATTTGATTTATTAAAATTGATTTTTGACAAGAAATTTTAATTTTAGGTTTAGTAGCCAAACACGGTTTGTTTGCTAGCCGTGTTACAAAAAGTGTTTATCTTATAAGGTCTCATACACACCCATGTTCTTACTTGCGTTTTTCAAAAGTTTAAAATTTCAGAAGTTAAACACATGCACTTATATCTCCACGTTTTAAAACATGTTTATGTTACATGGTCTCTTGCACCCCCATGTTTGAAGGCATGTTTCACCTCTAAAATTAAGAATTTTTCATTCCAGAGCACATACATGGTCCATACACGACGATGTAGTTCATCCTGTTTCACTAACACAGTTTCAGCTATGCCCATGTTGCTATCCATATTGCTTTTATATTTTTAAAATTTTTGGACTCCATACTTCAAACACGGTCCATTACATGACTATGTTTCAAGTCATGTTAACTATACATGTTACCACCTTCACAAAATGGGAAAATTACATCATAAGGACCTAAACTTATATGCTTTAATTTTTACCATAGTGTAAAGTATTCAATATACCTTAAGTGGCACAAATAATGGTAGTTTGGTCCTTAAGAAAGCATTGGCACATTGCCTAATTTTTAAGTAACCTATGGACTAAATTGTAAGGTTACAAAGGTTGGATACTCAATTGCACAAATTTCCAAAGATGGCTATGGAAAGAACATGGATGGAATTATGAAGAAAGGACATGGATAGAATTAAGGATATTGTTGGGGACCAAAGTGCTCAAGGAGGCAAAGTTAGTCATTTAATGCTTAAGGACACTTAAGGGCTTAAGTATCCCAAACTTTTCTAAAGGTGAAATTGACCCTTGACCAAGGTTAGAAGAGGTCATAAACTGCCATTTTCCCATCCCAAATGTGATAGCCGAAGTGCTATTGCCCTGTTTACCCACCGACCATGGAAAAGAGAGAGCCAGACACCTGAGGCATACGACCTTAGAAAGGACTCTAGAGTGAAGGAAATCGTACGCTTGAGGCGCACAGCCTTGGTAGCTCGCCAATTCCAACTTCGGGAGCCAGCACAGCGCCTCCTTCGGGAAGGCGACCGAACCAGCTTCGGGGGAGAAGGACCAATCACCCTCCGAGGGAGAAAGGCCCCCGAAGATGGAGACACCGAAGTTCCAGCCTGACTCTGGAAAAAGGCTTCTCACCCCGAAGTGAGACATCAACCAAAGGGACCTCGGTTGTACGGCAAGAGCTATCAAGAAGTCTCTGACACTCCGCTCACATACGTCTCCGACATGCCACCTTCAGATACGCTCTGATACGCCATCGTAGTCTAATGTCCTGTCACGGAGGGCTACAGCTCACGGCCCAAGGAGCCTGTAGGTGGCTAGGGGCCCCCACGCCTAGAAGTACGAACACCATCCAACCATACACGTGCTGTACACGTGCCATCATTTGAAGGGGTCACCCTATTCCTTTTATACAAGGGAAATCATCACAGGAAGGGGGCCTTCTGGCGAGAGGACAAAAAGAGAGAGGCCGGAAAACACAGGACGCTCTACTCCCTCCGCATGAAAACTCTCCTTTCGCCTGAATACTCTCCATTCGGCCCTCAGAAAGACATGCCAGGCAAGAGTCTCTTGTGCTTATTACTGAGTATCTCTCTTTCTCCAAGCACTGACTTGGGCGTCGGAGGTTGCCCCCGGAAAACCAGCCCGGGGGCCTCCTAACCCCTGTTTTCTGCGTGTTTCAGCCAGGTCTCCCTGAAGGATCTCCGTCTCTGACTCTTTCCCACACCGGAGGTACCTCCTGTTCTCACCTTCCATGGGACCGAGAAGCTGCCGGCCATCACTTAAGGTGATCCACCCCGGACGCCTTTCTTCTGGACTAACCCTCGCCTCCAGCATCCCCTGCTGTCATCACCACTGCACACAGTGGAGATGTTAGCTCCGCACCACCGGAGCACGCCATCTGGCATCGTCTGTGGGAACACACTCCCAGGTTGCTGAAGTTGAAGCTCAGCGTTCTAAGAAGAGGGGACTCCCGAGGTCCCCGTCCGTGCCAGAGATTCAACGGGCGACCGAATAATGGCAGCAAGGAATTCCCTACCCGAGGGTGAACGCCTTCTAACTATTACCATAGGCTTCCTGCACAAATTCCCACACCCTGGCATGGTCGAAATGATGTAGTAGTCAAGCCAAAGAAGGCCGCAGCTAAATTTGGGCTGAATGCCCTCCTTATCGGTATCTCGACGGGAAGAGAATCCTGTGTTAATTTGCAAGAGTTTGGGAAACAGAGATTTGAGTCCTCAGCGGGAAGTATACCCCCCTGAGTATAACCTACGGGAAAAGCAGGGTCGGGATGACCTAGACCCCCCCTGAAAGAGTTCTGCAGCCGAGGAAAAAATTGCCATCTCCTCAGCAGTGAAGTCAAAACCCATTACCCCGAAAGGTCATCTACGACTTGACGTGAGGGCAGAAGGCGCCGACTTTACTTCCCTAGACACGCTATCGCCGTCCCAAAGGATCCGCCTCTGCGCGACTTGGCGAAAAAGAGTAGAGCATTCAGAAAGGACTATCGAAATGGTGCATCGAACTCAAAGAGTACTACATCGCGCGTAAGCCTAGAAGGGCAGTAAGCGCCCAGGTACTGGCAGACTAGATCACCGAAATCCCAGAAGTAAGGAAGGTTGAAACTAACAAGGAAGATAGAGAAAAGGTAGATCCAGAGTGGAAGCTCCTTGTCAGTGGAACCCCAAGCGTAGAACATCAGGGCGCTGGGATACCCCCTCGGGGGCCCGAAGGCAGGGAGGCCACCAAAACGATCAAATTTGATTACCAAAAGTGTTGGCCCATCCGAGCATGGCAACGCTAGGTATAGTAACATCGCACAAAAAGTGGAAAAATCCTACGAAAAGGAATCTCACAACCAAAGAGTGCCGAAAATCCTCATGAAGAGGCAGAAAGTGCAAAGACGTTCCGGACGATATTTCCTGACTAAGGAAAGACTATGTAGGCAAAGGTACGCAACTCCGTTATAGAAATATATATATATCGGTAAAAAGGGTGCAGGACAATTCGTCCAAGAGGTGTGAAAACGGCAAGAGACATGACAGCACCCAAAAACTGCCTTCGGAGTGGATAACCTCAGAAAGATTGCACCAAGCCACTCCAGACAGCACCCGAAGATATGTGAAGTTCTGCAAGATAGCAGAAGACTACTTCACTGAGTGGGGAAAGACAGAACTCCTAGTAACCATGCCGGCAAAAGGTGCACAAAAAGTTCGTCTGAAAGAACATAATATGCTAATTTGGCATACCGACGGTGACACTGGTCAGTAATGATTTCCAGTCTATGAACAAGGGATTTCAAGAATTCGTCACCGACCTCGGAATAAAAAGGCACTTCGGCCCACTAGTTTAGCCCCCGAGCAACAGATAAGCAGAGTTGCCAAAAGAGCTATAAAAGAAGGACTGTGAGAAATGTAAAGGGAAAATGGCCAGGAGAACTTCCTACTATACCAAGGAGTTATCAGACAACTCCCCAAGGGACCGAGGAGGAGACACTTTTCTCGCTTATCCCTAGTACAGAAAGCCATTATCCATTTGAAGAAGTTCAGCCAGCATACAGATGTTTGACGAAAGAGGAAGTGACCTCGGGCTGAGAACTAAGCTCGACCTAGTTGTCAAACACTAAGAAACGGCCGAGCTCGAAAGGAGGCCTTTTCGGCAAAAGGTGGCCATAAGTGCAAATCTGCATGATAGGCCAAAAGGAACAAGGAAAAAGAGACCTCGCCCCTGAACGGCTGAATTGGAACCCCGAAAACCGTCCTATGGGGTACTTCGTCCAAATGGGAAAGGGCCTTATTGGGTCCTAAACAAGGTCCGAATAGGAGCATACAAGCTTGGCAACATCGAAGAAGGAAAACTGAAAAATACAAGGCACTCGGACGCCTTAAAGAAATTCTACACTTAGAATTTTTGAGACAAGAAATAGTGAAAGCCAGAAATTTGTCTAAGTATAGAAAGTTTTCCCCTGTCTGAGAATGTTTGCCGAACAAAGCTGAAGTATGGACTCCCGAAAGTCTCCTATTCCTTCCGAAGTTAGTTGGGCTATATGCCCAAAAGAGGGCAAGTCTACCGAACACGGCCGACAAAGGGCAGGCTAAAATTTGCCTGAAAAGGAACTTCGCCAACCGTGAAAGACCGCCCGAAGAATGGCTGACGAAAACGAGCAAAGAAAGTACCGAAGTCCCTTGACCGAAAGTGGTCGGGACAAGTGGGAAACAAAAATTGCTCAAAAAGACTTAGCCAAAATAATGAAGGAAAATTCATTGAAGAAGGTCTTGATACAAGGAGAAGATTACAAGAAGAAGAGTACAAAGAAAAAGAAGAAGGCAAAGGTCCTAGAATATCTAAGGGACCCCGGCGTCATGGGAAGCTTCGGCTCCTGAATCTTTCGCTGCCACCTTCGGTGCAGGAGGAGGAAATGGCAGGTTAAGGAACTCGACTCTTGACCACATCCACCGAGGTCCCCCGGGAATATCCAGGGCAGCCAGAAAGGAAGGATCGAGGTCCAGATACTTCTTCAGAAACTGATGACGAGCTAGGCAGAAGCCGTCCTGAAAAGCAACCTTGGACGTCTGGACGGCTTTGCCTCTTTCAATGTCCAACTCGTCCGCCTCATGCTGAAGATCCGAAACCTCCTGCTGAAGGTCGGAAATCTCCTTCTCCAGCTCCTCAGTTTTCTTCTTCTTCTTCGAACCCTCCTTCAGCGAGTCGACCTTGGCCTGGAGTTCAGCATTTTCAGCCATCGCCTTCGCCAAAAGGGCAGACTCCCCTTCTTTTTCCTTTTGAAGGGTCTCGTTGGCCGAAGTCAGGCTGACCAGTTTGCCACCAAGGTCGGACATCTTCTCGAAAAAATCCTTCAAGAGCTCTTCTTGGCCCTTCAAGAATTCCTCCCGAAGACTGGCAATCTTCTCCTTGCATATTTGGCTCAACTTGGTGTTCGTCAGCACCGAGTTGGCACAAAAGACTTTGGCCTTCTCCAATTTGTCTTCAGCCCAAGCTCGGACCGAAGACTGCTTTGCTGCCCAAGCTCGGAGGTACCCACTATACCCCAGAAGCTGCAAAAAAAGAGAAGGTACTTAGCGAAATTTGCACAAGGAAAGCCAAAAACACTTAGGCAAAAAGTGGGAAGGAAAAGTGAAGAGCCTGAAGAGTTACCTGAGCAGCATGCTGGGAAACTTTTGCAGCAAGGGCATCCTCGGAGGCACACTCCTCGGCGACTGCCTTGAAGGATGCCTGAGTAAGCACGCCCCTCGCCATTTGGGGAGCCATTTCCTGACAATCCTCGGAGAACAGATTCATGTCCTCCGTGAAAGACCAGAACGGCTCCCTTGGGACTTTGTCCTTCGGGACATGAGAATCCCGAAGATCCCTCCTTCGGGCGTGCTTAATCTTCCAAGCCAGGGGCGCCGGATCCTCTGCAAAAAGAAACATGCATCTTATCAGGTAAAAATTCCTTGATTATAAAAAATGTAAGTTGATTGCAGGGAAAAAGAGACAAACCTGGTGCGACCTCGGCACAGTCGTCATCAGAGTCACCGACCTCCTCCACGTCGGCAGGAATATGTTTGCCCTTGGCCCTTCGGCGTTTTTCTAAATCTTCAGCAGAAAGATCCGCCAAAGAGCCCACAAGATCTGCCGACGTGGCGGGACTCAGAGGGGCAGGAAGGGCAATCACCCCGGCAGGGACTTCGGCGGCAGTTTCAGGCTCGGCGAAAGTTGCAACCTTGGTAGAAGTTGCAATGACATCGCCAGCCTTAGTGGAAGTAGCAATAACATCGCCGACTTCCGAAACGTCCTCCGGAGGGGGAAGAGGGGTGTCCTTCTTGGCCTTCTTGGCCGAAGATGATCCGCTCCCAGAAGCCTTGCGCCTCTTCTTTTGTTCTCCCTTCTCGGCCTGACCAAGGAAGAGAGACCTGTAGTAGGCGGCAGACTCCTCGCCCATCTCTGAAAAAGAGGGAAGAAATCAGTGTAAGTCCACAGGCACTTATGCTGAAAAAACTTTGAAAGAAACTTACTTTCAGAAAAGGCTTCGTAAGTGAGCTCGCTCCGAAGGAGCTTCACCAGCCAAGAGTTCTTCCCCTCGGTAGCAGGAGCTGGCATGCCGAGATCCGTCTTATGCTCCGTAACCACCCCCAGCTCCCGAAGGACATCCTCGGTCATGAGTTTCCACATGATCGGGAAAGGGTAGAGAGAGCGTGAAGGGACCTCGGCATCCCAGTCGGCGACAGCACGGATTCGTCTGTCAAAGTCCCCAAACCTCGCCGCCAACTCGGGAGTTAGCAGCTTCCTGGGATCCATGACATCCGCCTCCAGCTTTCCCCGAGCCCACTTAGTCGGGACGTGCGACCAGGCCTCCGCCACCTTCAGGAAGAAGAACTTCCTTTGCCACCCTCGCCAGCTATCCTTGGTAGCGAAGGTGAACATAAATTTCTTGCTCCCAGATCCCCGAGGCAGCATGAAATAAAAGCCACCCTTCAGAATCGGATAGAGCTTATAATACTGCATGAACAGGATGAAATGGGGTTCTACCCCGAAGATCCCGCACATGCAGAGAAAGGCGTTGAAATAGCAAAATGAGTTGGGAGGAAGCTGATTCACGGCTATGCCATGAAACTGGCAAAAGTCACAAATCATCTTTGCAGGAGGAAACCGAAGTCCGGCCTTCAGTTGGGCTCGGAAAATGGTAACCTCGTCACCCCGATTCATAAAGCTAAACTGGCCAAGGCGAGGTAACCTTGTGATAGCATACGAGGGAAGGAAAAATTTGGTCTTCCACTTTTCTAATTTTTCAGGAGTGGTGCAACAAGGGTGAGACAAAAGGGGTTGCCAGCTCTCGGGAATAGGCATGGTTGACCGAAAAATGACTTCGGAAAAAGGGAAAAACGATTTCGGAAAGAGGAAAAATGACTTCAGAAAGTGAAAAGAAAAGCAAACACCGAAGGAACTCTAGAAGTCAGAACCCACCAAAAGTCTTGCCGAAGTCGGGGTTTGAGGACGCCGTCGTGAAAGGTTGCCGGAAATCGCTCCGCCGCTAAGACCACCGCAAAAAAGGAAGAAAAAGCGAGAGCAAAGTGAGAGCAAAGAAACACAAGTGAAGAGTATGACAGGAGGAAGGCTTATATAGATCGAGGAAGGGCAGCCAAAAGGGCGTCATAAATGCTGCGCGAAGGCGAAGCGTCGCCATGATTACCCTTTGTGCGCGAAAAGGCATGCCCATCCCAGCTGATGACTGCCACGTGTCGCCCGTCACGAGAAACTAGGACACATTTTCTGACATCCGGAAAACCAGGGCCCATTGCTCGAGACTGACACGCCTAGTTTCAAGACGCGTCGATCCACTAACCTATGGCGGGAAAAGTGAACAAGTTGGGAATCTCGAGAACACCGAAGGGCGGGCAGACGACACCTGTCCGAACAAGGCTTATCACCTAGGTGGCGAAGTGCCTTGCCGGCCGACGTCATACTCCGAGTGTAAATCCATAAGGTCCAGGGTTCAAAGGCTCCGTGCCGCCCTGTTCGACCGAAAACGGACATACTACTACGTGGGCCTCCGGGAGTCCACGAGGTCGTCCTGTCAAAAACTGCCAATTGAGCGATAGACAGACGCCGGAAAAGCTACTTGCCGAAGTCTTCACTTCGACTTTCCAAGGGGGGCATGTGATAGCCGAAGTGCTATCGCCCTATTTACCCACCGACCACGGAAAAGAGAGAGCCAGACACCTGAGGCATACGACCTCGGAAAGGACTCTGGAGTGAAGGAAATCATATACTTGAGGCACATAGCCTCGGTAGCTCGCCAATTCCAACCTTGGGAGCAAGCACCTCATTCGGGAAGGCAACCGAACCAGCTTCGGGGGAGAAGGACCAATCACCCTCCAAGGGAGAAAGGCCCCCGAAGATGGAGACGCCGAAGTTCCAGCCTGACTCCGGAAAAAGGCTCCTCACCCCGAAGTGAGACATCAACCAAAGGGACCTCGGTTGTACGACAAGAGCTATCAAGGAGTCTCTAACACTCCGCTCACATACGTCTCTGACACGCCACCTTCAGATACGCTCTGACACGCCATCGCAGTCTAATGTCCTGTCACGAAGGGCTACAGCTGACGGCCCAAGGAGCCTGGAGGTGGCTAGGGGCCCCCACGCCTAGAAGTACGAACACCATCCAACCATACACGTGCCGTACACGTGTAATCATATGAAGGGGTCAACCTCTTCCTTTTATACAAGGGAAATCATCACAGGAAGGGGGGCCTTCTAGCGAGAGGACAGAGAGAGAGGCCGGAAAATGGAGGACGCTCTACTCCCTCCGCCTGAAAACTCTCCCTTCGCCTGAATACTCTCCCTTCGGCCCTCAGAAAGACACGCCAGGCAAGAGTCCCTTGTGCTTATTACTGAGTATCTCTCTTTCTCAAAGCACTGACTTGGGCGTCGGAGGTTCCCCCCGGAAAACCACCTTGGGGGCCTCCTAACCCCTGTTTTCTGAGTGTTTCAGCCAGGTCTCCCTGAAGAATCACTGTTCCGGGTACTCTCCCACACCGGAGGTACCTCCCGTTCTCACCTACCACAGGACCAAGAAGCTGCCGGCCATCACTCAAGGTGATCCATGTCGGACGTCTTCTTTCCAGACTAACCCTCGCCTCTAGGACCCCCTGCTACCTTCACAACTGCACACATGGAGATGCTGGCTCTGCACCACTGGACCGCATCACAGTTGAGAAAGTACATTGAATCTTTAATGAAGCAGGGGCAACTTTTTCGTTACCTGCAGATCCCGTCTCGCAAAGGAAGAATGGAAGAAGAGAGGAAAGGAGAAGATGAGGACTATGACTCTGACTGACTTTGAAACCAAAGTCCCAGAAAGCATCCACCACCTCCCGCAGGAGTGATCCAAACAATCACCATTGGGATACCCTTGGCCGAGAGGAAAAGGAAAGTCTGGGAAATCTCGATGATGGAGTTCGGAAACCCATTGAACAAGCTTGTTCGGAAAGATGGGTCTACCATGAAGTTCCCTCATGACAACCTCCTCCTAATCATGGCAAGGATAGGAAACTAGGATGTCAAAAGAGTGCTCATCGATGATGGCTCGAATGCCAACATTTTGTTCTTCCACTTGTTGCCAAACTTGGGCATCTCCAAGATTGATTTTAAACTCGTTACCTCTCCTACCTTCGGGGTAGGTCCTTCTGAACTCCCTGTGTTCGGGTGGATCGATCTGCCTTTAATGCTAAGGGGAACTTCGGTTCAGGACAAGAAAGAGCTTTTTGGCTCCACAATGACAAGGTTCATCATCATAGATGTCCCTTCTTTATATAACGCCATCCTCGAAAGGCAAACACAAGGAAATCTTCACATACGTCCAAATGTGAAGTTAGGGGTGAAAGTCGAGTCAAAAATTTCGGGTTCGGGTTGAACCCGACCCGAATTATGCATACTTCTTTCCGTAATCTGTTAACCAAACCCGACCCGATTATTCCAACAACCTGACCCGAACCCGAACCCGAAAAAAGTCGGGTTGGAATGAATATAATCGGGTTAACCCGATTTACTTGCAACAAAAAAAATTTAAGCAAATATTCAACAAACATGTAACATATAAAAACATATAAATAGACCAAATCTAAGTTTGAAGTTGTTACATGGCTACATTTGCCATAATACGTCATCACACATATAAGTTAACATAAACAATCCACATGTTTTGTACACCTTAGAAACTAAAAGAAATCCACATAACAAGCATTGAGCAAAGAAAACCAGCAACAATAATAGTTCTTGATTCAGCAGCTCAAGCATCCAACCAAGCATCAAGCAAACTCAATATCGATAACTCCAGGTGCTCGAGCAATGCCTCCTAGCTCTAAAAAATAGAAAAAAATTCCAAAATTATATAATTCATAATTGAAACCAAACATTTATATGAAATATGGTAAAATAAAATAAGCTAACCTTGTTATTGATTTGGAACTTCATTCATTAATTAATTTCCACATACTTATTATTTTACTTATTTAAATTGACCAAACTAGTTTTATAATCATCATTGAATTTGATTTGATCTCCCAGAATACTAAAATACATAAACAAGTGCACATAAAGGATGACTCCATTTCTTTGTTAATCGTGTTTGGACGACTCCAATTGATATTTGGCACGCAGTAATATGTAAGCAAGAACATCAATAAAGAATGAATGTGTGCAGCAGCAGGACATACTTTAACCCCAAAAGAAACGATCACAACTTTCCAAGAAAACAAAAATACCCACAACGCTATTTCAACAACGCTAGGGGAATTGGGAAAGTGGTGACTTGCTAGAAGAATTAAAATTGCTAGTTGAAATTGTAAACATAGCAATTACCTTACAGACAAGACAATCGGCGAAAGGGGAATATTCGTGGGCCGGTAGCGCGAGTCGCGACGAGGAAGCAGCCGTGCGCCGGCGTCGACACCGTCGAGGACTAGGCGCGAGAAGGTTGCGACTGACGAGAGAGACTAGGCACGCTGCGCGCCGCTGCGATGCGAATTGCGAAGGAGGAAGGAGAACGACCGAAGAACTGCAGAAGGCCGAATCAGCCAAGCAGGAAGATTAGGTTGCGACTTGCGGACAAAAAACGGGCTGGGCTAGTACTAGTAATTAGTAAATTAAGTTGGGCTTGGGGGACTGGGCTACGTTAGGCTAGGCAGAGGGAGGAGTGGAGGTGGGCTAGGCCTAGAGTAAAGGGCATTCAGTCGGGTTAGTCGGGTTTCACCCGAACCGAAATTCCTGTCGGCAGCGAATAATCGGGTCGGGTCGGGTCGGGTTCAAATACACCTTTTTCTCCTAAGAAACTGACCCTAACCCGTTTTTTTCGGATCAGATTCGGGTCAGAATTCGGGTTTCAGGTTTCAATTTCACCCCTATGTGAAGTACCTAATGGTCACATTTGGCACATAGGAAGGAGATGAAGAAATATTCATTGATCAGTCTGAAGTAAGGAAAGTCTTCATAAAGGCAAGACAAAGCCCATTGAAAGTTCATGCACAGACTTTGGAAGAAAAGAGCATGGTCGGTGAAGAGGTAATAGGAAGAGAAAGTGACTCTTAGAAAATAGAAATAGAGGATGTAGAGCTTGTACCGGGCCAAAATACCCGAGTGGGGAAAAAACTAGCCGAATGTGACAAGGAAAAGCTTGCGTCCCTTGTATTAATGAACAAAGGTCTGTTTGCTTACTCTCCGAGTAATATGGCTGGGGTGGATCCGGGTATAATCCAACATTGTCTTAGAGCGTGTCTGGAGGTGAAGCCTATTTGGCAGAAAAAAATGTAGCTTCTCAGCGCATAAGAACAACTTCATTAAAATCGAAGTCCAACGACTAATGAAGGTAGGATTAATAAGGGTGGTCAAGAACCCCGAATGGCTAAGCAACGTAGTTGTTACGACAAAGGAGGGGAGCGATAAACTCCAAATGTGTATTGACTTCCGGAACATAAATGACGTCTGACCGAAGGACTCTTCCTCTCTACCACCAATAGACCAATTGGTAGACTCCACTGCCGAATATGGTCTGCTTAGCTTCCTCGACGCCTTCAGTGGATATCACCAAATTCGGATGAATACCGAAGATGAGCAAAAAACCGCCTTCATAACTAAAGTTGGTACCTACTGCTACGTGAGATTGCCCTTCGGCCTTAAAAATGCTAGAGCAACGTACCAAAGGCTGATGAACAAGGTATTCAGCTCCCAAATTGGGAGAAATAGGGAAGTATATGTCAATGATATGACAATCAAGAGCAAATAGCCTGGCAGTCATATCGTAGACTTGGAAGAAACATTCTGCCAACTTCAGAAATTCGGGATCCATCTTAACCCCGAGAAATTTGTGTTTGGGGTTATGGTTGGCAAATTCTTGGGTTTATGGTATCTCAAAGAGGTATCGATGCCAACCCAGAAAAGGTTAAGGCCCTGCTAGGATTTTGAACTCCCACAATGACCAAGGATGTGCAAAGGCTTACTGGGAGAATCACTGCCCTTAGTAGATTCATCTCCGGATACGGGGACCGGTGCCGACCTTTCTTTAAAGTGCTTGCCAAAGTAGCAAAAAGGAAGGAAATTTTGGTCCCGAGGAACACCCTTGGAATGATGATTGCCGAAGGCTTGAAAGGAACTCAAAAGCTACCTAACCTATTTACCAACACTCCAGCAGCTGCGAGAAGGAGAAGCCCTCATCCTCTACCTCACCGTCACCAAAAAGGCAGTAAGTTTGGTGCTTGTAAAGGAAGAGGGAGGAAAGCAATGGCCAGTACACTATGTGAATAAGTCCCTGCATGGTGCCTAAGTTAGATACGCTCTTCTACAGAAGGCCATCTATGCTTTAGTGCTGGCAAGTAGAAGGCTACGACCTTACTTCCAAGGGCACCTAATCATTGTTTGAAGTAACCTTCCTCTTCAGGATGTCATGAAGAAGGTAGACCATTCAGGAAGATTATCAAAGTGATGCATCAAAATTGGTGAATACGACATCACCTATGAGCCAAAAAAGGCAATAAAAGCCCAAGCGCTGGCAGACTTTATCGCCAAAGTAACTAAAACCAAAGGTAGTCCAGAAAACCTCAGAATGATGAGCCTGAATGGAAATTATTCATTGATGATGCCTCAGGATCCAAACACCAGGGAGGTGGAGTAATCCTCCATGGACTTGAAGGTATAGAAGCTATGAAGGCTATCAAATTCAAATTCAATGTCACCAACAATGTTGCCAAATATGAAGCCTTTACAGTAGGCTTGCGGCTGGCAAAAAGAGTAGGTGTGAGGAATCTAAAGGCCCATAGTGATTCTCAACTAGTGGTCCGACAGATGGAAGGGGACTACGGGGCAAAGGACCTAAACTTGGTAAAGTACCATGATCTCGTTAAAAAGCTCATTCAGGAGTTTGACACGGTACATATAGAAAACGTGCGGTGGTGAGATATTATGGAAGCAGATACTCTGGCCAAATCAATGGAGTCCATTGAAGTACTATATTAGCCAAGCATAGTGATGATGTGTATAACAACCTCAGGTATAGGGTGGAAAGATCCTATCAAGAAATACCTCACAACTTCAGAACTTCCCGAAGCTCCTCTTGAAGCTGTGAAAGTGCAAAAATGCTTAGGAAGATACTCCCTGATTGGAGAAGAGTTGTCCCGACAAGGGTACGCAAGTCCATTACAGAGGTGTGTCAATGAAGAAGACGTGGAGACGGTCCTTAAAGATGTCCATGAGGGGGCCCGTGGTTCTCACATAGGAACTGATGCCTTTGTCGGGGTACTACTCTACCAAGGATATTTCTGGCCTACCATGAGCAAGGATGCAAGGAGGTTTATCCAGAAATGCGAAAAATGCCAGAGACACACACCCATCCTGAGACTACCCTTGGAAGTGATAACTTCGGCAAACTATCCTTGCCATTCATGATATGGGGCATTGACCTCATTGGGCCTTTCCTAATAGCTCCAGGAGGAGTGAAGTTCTACGTAGTCGTAGTAGACTATTTTACCAAATGGATCGAGGCAGAGTCTTTAGCAGCAATATCGGTGAAGGACATACACAGATTTGTCTGGAAGAACGTCATATGCAGATTCCGCATACCAAGGGTGATAGTAGCTGATAATAGTTCCCAGTTCACTGATAAAGGTTTCTAGGAATTCATAGCCAACCTCAGGATAAAATTGTGTTAGTGTTGTGCCCAAAAGCCAATCATGAGATGATTGTATTTTTTGCACATTGAGTCATGATATTTTATTAAGGCATTAATCCAGCAATTATGTTTGTTGTTTTGTTTCTACGTAACATAATAAACATAATTGTAACCCTAGAATAATGATATTCTTAAATGTCCCCAGTCTAGTATTATTGTGGAACGGGTTTCAATGATACATAACGACTAGCATATGTGGAAACTACTATGAGATATGTAGTCTAAATATGGGTACAAGTTGGAGAACTTGTTACTGGACCAACCCATCATGAGAATACTACATGGATAGTTATATGAGTGTCACAAGTGATTCTCATAGTGATCATGGTATATGTAGTCCTTTGACATAAGATCATCAAGGTTCCCTACATGTAAGTCACATACTTTGATACTTCTCTTTGTTGCTCATGACTGAGTGAACTTGAAGGAGGTCTTTGCGCATGTCACATATCATGCGGAGGGATTTGTATGATCAAGATGGGATGTGTCCCTCCTATATAACGGGGTGATATCTTTGGGCCCCTTGATAGAGTAAGACTTAGAAAAATGCATGGCCATGCTCGGATGAGTTGATATACGATATCAATGTCATCATTTTAAGTTGGTCTACTCAGTAATCAAGAAACCAAAGATTGGGCTATACGAGAGTGACACATTCCATGTCTCGTGTTTAGTCTTGATATCTTGGACAAAGGGACAATGGCATATATCGGTGACGATCATAAAGGTTTAGTTGAATCACTGACAATCTTGTCACTTGGGTAATAATGATGTGTTGCTAGACACCGCTCATTGCTTATGATCATAAATGTGATTTATGATCGTTGCCAACATGGTAAGAGGCTATTAGGTCGCACACATAGAGCTATTTGGATCATTAGAGTGCATGGGCTAATTATTTGGGTTATGGTTTCACTATAAGTTCTTATTAATAATGGGCCCAAAAGTTGAGCCATTATTAAGCCCAAAATTAAAGCCTAATTGGATTAGGGCTTTGAAACCCATTAGGCCTAGAAGTTGAGTCTCACTATAAATACAACTTTTAGTGAGAAATTCATAGCTTTTTGCCCCTAGCCTCCCAAAAGGGCAGTCGTACTCTTCTTTTGCAATTCCTGGAGGATGCAAGCTAGCACTGTAAGCATAAGAGAAACGCATCTGCCGGCACATAGTCGAAGCGTGGTGATCCTGAGAGGCTCGTATGGATACCATAGAGAGCTTGAACATGTCAACTATTCAGGTTTTGTGATTCGACTCTACAGTTGGTTGAGAGATCTTAACCGAAAATGAGGTATGAAAATTTTTGAACACCCGGTTTACCCTGTTTCACTTAGATCCTAGAAGATTTTGGTTAAATTCTGCTGCGCTTGTTTGGCTTCTGAAACCCAACAAATTGCACTTCGTCTCGATTGCCCACCCTTAGAGCAATTGTCAGGACCACCATTCAGTACTTGGCTAAGGCCAAGAAAAATGAGAAACATACAATTAAATACAAGAGGGACTCAATTGAACATGGTAATAGTGATGTGAATACTACAAAACTATGTGCCTTAAGTGCACTTAAATGGAAGACTATGTTGAGTTTGGCAAGAAATAAAGTTGGAGGACTGCATTGCACACTTAAACTAGTGATGCAAGTGAAACTACAAACAAGGAATGGACAACACCAGCCATGCATTTTTGTGTGAGGGCTAGTGTGGAGTTAGGCCATCTTTATGGACTTTTGGTCCATGGCTGGCCATGATAAAATGATAAACAAGTAGGATTTGGCTAGTGGAGGCAATATATTAATGAGTTAGTGGAGGAAGATAATAATAGTTTAATGGGGAAGCATTTGTTTAATGAGATGGTGGAGGGTTTTGAATTGTTTAATGGGTTATTGAAGGAATGTTGGGCGGCCATCCTTAAGCAACTTTGACA
This sequence comes from Aquilaria sinensis, assembly GCA_005392925.1. Lineage (NCBI taxonomy): Eukaryota > Viridiplantae > Streptophyta > Magnoliopsida > Malvales > Thymelaeaceae > Aquilaria > Aquilaria sinensis. The sequence goes on from SMDT01001269.1 coordinate 34,113, forward strand.
TTCCTTTCACTTGGCATTTTCCTTCATTTTCATGCTTGGAGAGTTCTTGGCCGAAACACCTTGTTCATCATTGTTCTTCACTTGTTCTTGAGTGTTCTTGACCGAAACTTGAGTGTTCTTGAGAGTTTATGTAAATTCCTAGCCAAAATCATGAAGATGTCTTGTTATTCATGAAGATTGAAGCTTGTTCTTGAAGAATCAAAGCTTGGCTGAATATGTTCTTGCCATGTTCATGACATTTCCTTGAAGTTCTTGAAGTTGCATGGTGTTCAAGAAGGTGGAAGTGCAAAACTGAATTTTGGAGCTTTGTTCTTGAGGTAATAACTCAAGGCTACTTGAATCCATGGTATATTTTCCATGAACAAGTGTTTATGATGATTAAATGAAGGTTGTATTGTGTTAGGCAACCTTGGATTGAAAGTTTGAAGCTAGCCATCAAAGAACACAACATGGCCAAATGTTGTTCATGAATGTTCTTGTGTGTTCTTGGTGAGTTCATGGTGTTCTTGGCCTAGAATTGGTGAGTTCATGAGCTTACTTGAGTGCTATGTGTGTAACTCATGATGTTTATGTCCATGGCCAAAAATGAAAGGTTATTTGGACTTGGAGATTGAAGCTTGGAAAGAAGCATTCAAGCTTGTGTTGGTGAAATTAGCCAAAACACCATTGAAGTTGAAGTTTAAAGCTTGGTTTTAAAGAAATCCAAGGAAGGCCAAATTGACTCAAGCTTAAAAGTGTGGTAAGGGTTCATGTATTACTTGATTTCTTGTTACTTTTTCCATGAGCAAGTAATTAGAGCTACTAAGTGATGGTCAAGATATACTATATGATCTTAGTATGCTTGAAGGGCTTTGGTGGAACTAATGGTTCTATGGTTGGCTAGCTAATCAATAATGGCAAGTGTTAGAGTCCATGGTGGGTTTGGCCAATCTACCATGTACTTGGAGCTAAAGGGGAATGGAGAATGCAATGGAGAAGAAATTGTGTGCAAATGCACATGGACACTTGCTAGTGGCCTTTGGCCGAATATGGAAGGTGGTGTGTGTGTGAGTTTGTGTGCTTTTGTTGATTGTTTGTGCATGCTAACCAACTTATTATTGATATATGTTGATCATAGGCTTCGGCCAAACTGTATTTTCTATGTCTTTGTGTCTTTGGATGTAGGTAGATGCTTGATTATGGAGGTTAAGCTTATGCTTAACTAAATAGACTCCTTTGGAGTTGTAGTGAATCCTTACTGAGTTGTAAAACTCACTGCCCTTATTGGTTGATTTTTCAGGAAAGGGTAAAGAGTTTGAGTAGTTGTGCTTGTGTTTGGACTTCTTGGGTTTTGTGTACCAAGTTTGCTTGTTGTCCAAGGTATGTGTGCCAACTTAATCTTGGCTTGAAAATGTGCATATATATCCAAGTCTTATGTAGGCCGAATTTAATGGCTTGAGTTTTGCAGGAGTTTAGCTGTGGGACTTGTGTTAGGAGGTGATGGTTGTGAGGACTTATGGCATTTGAGGTTGTGTGTACTTTGGAGACCATTAGTTTGGTTATTTGGACTTGTACCTATAGTGCACCTTTTGTAGTACCTTTGAGCATTATGCGTAGTATGTGAATTTTTATGGGTTGTGAGACTTGGACTTGTAAGTTTTGGACTATTTTGCATCCTTGGCATGTTGCCATGTAGTTGATGCTAGGTTGTTGGACTTGTGCACTTTTCATCTTGGAAGGCCTTTGTATGTTGGACTTACGTTGGTTGCTTGTGAGCCAAGTTTCCTTGGCTTTATGACTATGAGTATGTTGTTATGGACTTGAAATCCTTGTGTACTATACTTGACCGAATGCTCATGAACATTTATTTATGTGGTTTCAAACTTGAAAATGGATATGGGCTTCTTTGTTGCCATGCATATGACTAGTACACTTGATGTGCACACAAGACAAACACTTAAAGGAAAAAGTGCAAGTATTGCTTGGTTTGCAAGCTAGTGGGTTGGGCTTTGCTTAAGCTACAAGTAATTAAACAAAACTTAATCAGAGCCTCCTGGGCCACCTCCCAGGCCCATAAAAAGAATGCCTAAACTCTACCTAAAGAAAGTTGGCTAATTAAACTCTGATAACAACACTTAGAAACCTAAGTGTCCTTGACTTTCTGGGTAGTGGATGGTGAGTGGTACTGAGTGTGCATGGGCTGGGGCCTGTGTGGGGTGTGAAAGCAATGGACAAGTTGAAGTGTCCAACAAAATGATAAAAGATGGTCTTAAAAAGAGGTTGAAGGAAGCAAAGGGAAAATGGCCAGGAGAACTTTCGGGTGTGCTGTGGAGCTATCGAACAACTCCCAAAAGGGCCATGGGTAAGACACTCTTCTCACTCGTCTTCGGTACGGAGGCCATTATCCTTATCGAGGTCGTACAGCCATCGATGAGGATACAAGTGGTCAATGAAGAAGGGAACAACCTTGGTCTAAGAACCAGGTTGGATCTGATTGATGGGCATAGAGAAATGGCCAAGCTCAGAAGAAAAGCTTTTCAGCAGAGAGTAGCCATTGCTTCAACTTGCATGTCAAGCATAAAGGAATCAAGAAAAGGAACCTTGTTCTCCGAAAAGCTGAATTCAAAGCCAGAAGACCATATCATGGAGTACTTTGGGCAAATTGGGATGGACCTTATTTGGTCCTTGAAGAAGTTTGGCCAGGAGTCTATAAGCTCAGTAACACCGAAGGTGGAGAATTGAAAAATACGTGGCATTCAGACTCTTTGAAAAAAATTCTACACTTACAAAAATTTCCAAGAGTAAAATTGTGCAAAAGACGCCGAAGGTGGTAAACCGAATGTGGTTGCTTTCGAAGGTGCATAAGTAATATTGTACAATATTTGACCGAAGGATATCAACCGAACATGGTTGATCTCGAGGGAGGCAAACCAAATATGGTTCTTTCCGAAGGTGGATAAGTAGTATTTTACCAAAGGTTATCAACTGAATATGGTTGGTACCAAGGGAAGCAAACCGAATATGGTCATTTCCGAAAGTGCATGAGTGAAATTGTATAATTTTTTCCAAAGGTGATCGGCCGAACATGGTTGGTCCCAAGGGTACTTAAACTATTTTTCACAAAAATGAAGTTTCACCAAAGGTGGTCGACCGAACATGGTTGGTCCAAAAGGTGCTTAACTATTTTTGAAGGAGAAGTCTTCCAAAGAAGGTTGGCCAAAAATTCTTGTAAAACTTTTAAAAAGACTAAGGTTGTAAACCCTTAAAGGATGACAAGACTCATTGCCAAAGATGGTTAAATGCCGAAGGACAAAGATAATGTCCGAAGTCATACCAATTAGGGACTTAGCCAAAATTTCAAAGTAAGATAGAATTTCATTCATTGCAAAAGTACAAAGTACAAAGTACAAAAAAAAAAGTTTATTGGTTGTCCATACCACTTTTGGGCTCCTCGGAATCTTTGGTGGAGTCAACTTCAGCATCATCTTCATTGGCACCAACATCAGTAGCCGAAGGAGGAAGAATGGGAAGATTGAGATATTCTACTCTCGACCATTCTGAAGTTGGTCCTTTGGGAATGTCGAGTGCCCGAAGGAAGGAGAGGTCCAAGTCAAGATGCTTGGAAAGGACCTAGTGATGGGAAGGTAAAACCCATCCTAGTAGGAGGACTTAGTCGCCTCATCCGACTTCACCTTCTCAGCTTTTAGGTCCTCTATCTCCTTCTTCAGCACCTCCACCTCCTTCTCAAGCTTATTTTTCTTCTTTTTCTTCTCCTCCTTTAGCCGATCGATCTCGGCTAAGAATTCAGCATTGAGCCCAGCATCTTCATAAGGTCGGCATTGGCTTCCTCCTTCTCCTTTTGGAAGGCTTCATTCACCGAAGTAAGGGCCACTACCATCGATCTGAGGTTCATCACCTTGGAAGAGAAGTCTTCCAACAGCTCATTTTGGCTTTTTACCACCTCTTGCCAAAGGCTAGCCAGGTCCTCCTTTGCAATTTTATTAAGCTCGCCATACTTAATGACTGAGCTAGCAAAAAGTTCTTTGGCTTAGGGAAGCTCTCCTCCGACTGGCTTCGGACTGAAGATTGCTTAGCTGCCCAAGCCCAAAGATACCCATTGTATGCCAACAACTGCAAAAAAGGAGGATTCTAAATAAGGGTCAAAAAGCAACAAAAGCGTAGAATTTTTCTAAGTCCTAAAGGGTTAAGGTTTACCTGGGCCGTGTGTTCACACATCCTCGCGATGAGGACTTCCTCATTGGGGCAGTCTTCCGTCAGGGACTGGAAGGTGGCATTAGTCATAATGCCCCTCGCCATCTGAAGGGCTATCTTCTGGCCATCCTTGAAGAACAAGTCCATGTCCTCCATAAAAGTCCAGAAGGGCTCCTTTGGAACTTTGTCTCTTGGGATTTTTGAGTCCCGAACGGCCTTCTTCTGAGCTTGGTCCTCCACCCATGAAGCTTGTGGTTTTTCGCCTGCAAAGTCATGCTGAAGTTCCATTAAAACATTATCCCTTAGCCATTCATCTACAAGGTCTAAAATACCAAAAATTCCCAAACTCATAGATGAATGGCTAAGGGAAAAACCTGGGGGGAGTTATGCTTTATCTCCCTTAAAGTCGTTAACATTTAGGACCTCGGGGGGAACACCTTTGCCCTTTTTCTTCCGGCGTTCTTTCAGTTCTTCGATCAAAAGCTCCCCAACAGAAGTCCCCAACGTCTCGACAACTGCATAGGGACTGAGAGGGGTTGAACAGATGGCCGATTCCAAAGATGGGTCGGCACAAACGGGAGTTTGACCAAGCACCTCCACTTCCCTTTCAGGTAGAGGTGGAAGGGAGTCCTCCTTGGCCTTCTTCGACTTTGACGCTGAAGATGGTCCAGCCAGCGCCTTTTTTCTCTTCGGCGCCTTTTTCTTTTGTTGCTCCCCCTTCTTAGCCTGGCTGAGGAAGAGACTCTTCTAGAAAGCAACAGATTTATCATCCATCTCTACAAAAAGGATAACATCAGTGTAAGTACATAAAGGCATAAATAACAAAATTGCAAAGGAGCTTACTCTCTTTTAGTGCCGAATACATAAGTTCTCCCGAAGGAGCTTCACCCACCACGCATTCTTCCCATCAACCAAGGGCTTCGGCATACCTTCATTGGTAACGTGTTCCTTAACTACCCCAAGCTCTTGAAGGACCTCTTCGGTCATTAAACTCCATCTGATGGGAAGGGGTATGGAGAATGAGGAGGGACCTCAGGATCCCAATCCGCGATAGACTGAATATGGCTTTCAAACTCTTCAAACTGGGACTCTAGCTTTAAGGTTAAGAGCTTCCTCAGGTCTACTACATGAGTATCAAGAGTCCCTGAAGCCAATTTGGTCGGCATGTCCTTCCACTGCTCATCCACCTTCAGAAAAAAGAACATCTTCTAGCACCCTTTCCAACTATCCTTTGTTCCAAAGGTGAACATATATCTCTTGCTCCCAGATCCCTGGGGAAGCAAGAAATAGAACCCACCCATCGAAATGGGGTGGAGTTTGTAGTATTGCATGAAAAAGTTAAAGTGGGGCTTTATGTTGAAGGCCCCACAAATGCAAAGAAAAGCGTTAAAGTAGGAGTAGGAGTTCGGGAGAAGTTGCTTGATGGCTATGCCATGAAATTGGCAGAAGTCACAAACAATCTTCGGAGGGGAATATTGAAGTCTCGCCTTCAACTGAGCCCTGAAGATGGTAACTTTATCTGAATGAGGAGCATAGCTAGGCATACCTAGACTAGGTAGCCTGGTGATGGCATAGGAAGGGAAAAAAAATTTGGTCGACCACTTTTTCACATTAGCCGAAGTGGCACAGCTTGGATGAGAGTCAAGTGGGAGCCAACTCTCAGGAATGGGATGAGCTTCTATTTGGTAAGAAGACATGTTCGGGAACAGAGGAATCCGACCTCGAAAAGGTGAAGGGAAAGGAATTGAAAAAAAAAAGAACTTCGGAAGGTAACCCACCTAGTTCGGTTTGAAGACAAGGACTTCAGAAATCAGCACAACTCGTCGAAATCACCCCGCCACTAGCACCACTGCCAAAGAAAGATGAAGGAGGAGAAGAAATTAGAGAGCAAAAAGAATGAAAATTAAGAAGTATGGAAAACTTTAAAGGAAGAGGGGCTTATATAGATTGAACGAGGCAGGCAAAGCGTCGCCATAATGACCCTTCACAAGTAAAGGGACGTAACTGATGTAACGGATGCAACCATTCGCCAGTCACCTAGTGACACGTGTCACCCAATGTGAGAAACAAGGGCACACATTTTGACTTGGGCAGACCTATGTGATAGCCGAAGTGCCTATCACCCATAAGCTCGGATAAGGCACCACCCTTGAAAAGAAAAGCATTGACTCTAAGGGACGCGAGCATCGACTTCGGAAAGGAAGGTGTCTGGGCTCTCTTGCATCCGACCTCGGTAATCCTTCATCGCCCTTGGAGACGACAATACCAACCTTGGGAATACGGTCCATCACCACCCGACTACTGAAATGATCTTGAAAAGAAGTCCACCTGCTCCGAAGAGCTCTCTTCTACCGAAGGGACCTCAGGAGTATGGCAGAAACAATTAAGGAGCCTCTGACACACCATACCCGTATGATCTCCGACACGCGGCCACCAGACACGCTCTGACACGCTGCCCTCGTACGGCCTAGGCTCCTGACCAGGCGGCCTGTGGTCGGCTACACGCTCCCACTCCCCTCGTAGGTATTGATCACATCTGACCGAACACGTGTCATGATCTAGGCCGGCTATGTCAAACGAACTTCTACTGTTCACCTCTTTATAAATAGTCAGTAAGCATCCCAGGTAAAGGGATTGGACTTTAAGGGGAAATCTCTCCACTTTTACTTACTCTCCATTTCCAAACGCTGACTTGGGCGTCAGATGTTCCTGCCCGGAAAAACACTCCGGGGACCTCCTAACCCTTGTTTTTCTGAGTCTTTGCAGTCTTCCTCCCGCTGGAGCTTATTCAGCCAGGCATTTTCTGACCGGCAGTTTCTGCTCCAGGCTCACCATGTCACACAACGATGATGCCAGAGGCCATCATTTGGCGCAGTCTGTGGGAACAATCTCCCAGGTCGCCGTCATAGAGACTCGGCGCTCATAGGACAACGGGCTGGAAGACTTCTACGCTAGAAGACGATCACCCTCTTACAGTAACGATGAACTTCTTGCAAGACTTCCAGCGCTCCATCATCGCCCAAATGACTCGACAGCTCGATCAGAGATTGCCCTGGCCTCCACCGGGCTGAAGGACCTCCCCTTCGACAGTACCCCAAGAGAGACGCTCAAGGTCCACCCACCAGAGCTCCGGGAGTAAGGACTCTTTTGATGCATCTTCTATGGAGGACATGCCCCCTAGGGCGTGAGCCCCCGGGGAACAAGCCCCAAAGGAAACTAGTGCCTCCTCTCAGCGAAGTCCACCCCCCTACCGAAGGTCTCAGTCTCCTCATCGCCGAAGTTATTCTCCGAGAAGGAGAAGAAGTTCGCCATTGCAAATGACCACCAGGCAACAAGAGGAAACTAACACGGCTACCCTTATGGAAAAAAACCTGGGATGATTCAAAAAGTTGAGAGGCAGATCTCTCGAAAACCAGTCCAGTCGAGATTGTCTGACACTTATAACGGAGAAGAGTCACCCTTTGTGCGGGAAGTGGTGGAGGTGCCCATGCCCAGTGACTTTAGGGTGCCACGCTTAGGAACTTACGACGGGCATAGTGACCCCCAGGCGTACATCACAAAGTACAAACGAAGCATGGTGCTCCACGGCACCGATGATGCCACCCTCTGCAAGTGTTTTGAAGTGACCCTCTCCGTTCCAGCAACGACATGGTATAACTCCCTGGCTCATGGAACCTTTCTAAGTTTCCAGGAGCTGTCTACTGCCTTCACCCAGCAGTTCATTGGCAGCAGGCCGACAGCCAAGATGCCAGTACAGATGGTCGACATAGTGTAGCGGAGTGGGGAAACCATTCGCGACTACGTTGAAAGGTTCAACCGAGAAGCACTAAACGTGCCAGAGTTTCGGCCCGAGATCCATATCCTTGCAATGATAAGAGGACTTTGGAGGGACTCCCAGCTCTTCCATGAGTTCTCTAAGGACCCTTCAGACACGTTGGGGGAGTTCTACCGAAGGGCCGAATAGCACATGACGGCCGAAGAACTCAGAATTGAGGGACCAAAGGTGGAACACCCTCGGTCCAAAGGACTAAGTCACCAGCCTCAACACTAGAATGAGGTTGGAGGAAAGCCCGGAAGGCAATGGGGTAAAAGGCCAATGGCATTCACTCCCTTGAACGCCACAAGAGCTAGCATTCTTATGGCCTTGGAAAGGCAAGGGACTATAGTTCCAAGGCCAAAGGTTATGACCTCGGAAAATAAGAAAAACATCAAGAAGTTCTGCCAATTCCACCAAGACCATGGCCACAACACTAAAGATTGCTTCTAGTTAAGGTGGTACATCAAGTCCCTGATAAAACAAGGCCAACTTCGCGCGGTACCTGCGGATGCCTTCTCCGAAGGGAAGAAAGGAGGAACAAGGAAGGGGGGACGAGGAGGACTATGATTCCGACAGACGTCGGGACAAAAGTCCTCGAACGAATCCACCGCCATCGGCAGGGGTCATTCAAACCATCACTGCAGGGATACCCTCGGCCTAAAGAAAAAGGAAGATAAGGGAAATCTCCGTAATGGAGTATGGGAACTCGTTGAACAGGCTTGTTCGCAAAGATGGGTCCACTATAAAATTCCCCCATGATGACCCACTCTTCGTCACAGCAAGGATAAGGAGTTGGGACGTCAAAAAAGTACTCCTGGACACGGCTCCAACACCGACATCATCTTCTCGCATCTACTGCCTAAATTAGGCATCTCAAGAGGTGGCCTCAACACAGTCAATTCCCCCACCTTTGGGGTTGGGCCATACGAGCTCCTAGTTCTTAGATGCATCGATCTACCTCTAATGTTGAAAGGGACATCGCCTCAGAATCAGGAAGAATTATTTGCCTCTGTTATAACAAGATTCAACGTCATTGATGTTCCCTCATCATACAATGCCATCCTCAGGAGGCAAACTCAAGGCAATCTCCACATCCTCCCGGATGTAAAATACTTAATGGTCACCTTCGCAACCAAAGAAGGAGATGCAGAGATCTTCATTGACTAAGCCGAAGTCAGGAAGGTCTTCACCAGGGCTAGACAAAGCCCGGCCAAGGTCCAAGTATAGACTTCAGCTACGGAAAAAGCAGTCACAACAGGCGAAGCAACCATGAGGGAAGAAACAGAAGAACTGGAGAAAGTAGAGACGGAAGACGTAAAGTTGGCCCCCGGTCGGAATAGCCAAGTAGGGAAAAAATTGGCATTGATGTTCCCTCATCATACAATGCCATCCTCAGGAGGAAAACTCAAGGCAATCTCCACATCCTCCCGGATGTAAAATACTTAACGGTCACCTTCGCAACCAAAGAAGGAGATGCAGAGATCTTCATTGACTAAGCCGAAGTCAGGAAGGTCTTCACCAGGGCTAGACAAAGCCCGGCCAAGGTCCAAGTATAGACTTCGGCTACGGAAAAAGCAGTCACAATAGGTGAAGCAACCGTGAGGGAAGAAACAGAAGAACTAGAGAAAGTAGAGACGGAAGACGTAGAGTTGGCCCCCGGTCAGAATAGCCGAGTAGGGAAAAAATTGGCCAAAAGTGACAAAGACAGGCTTGTATCTTTCTTGTTAATGAACAAAGATCTATTCGCCTACTCTTCGAAAGACATGCCTAGGGTTGACCCCAGCACAATCCACCATAGTCTCAAAGTTTGCCCGGATGCTAGGCCGGTCAGGCAGAAAAAATGAAACCTATCATCTCATAAGAATTCCTTCGTTAAAGCCAAGGTTAGGCTCCTAATTGAGGCAAGGGTAATAAGAGAAGTTAAATACCCTGAATGGCTGAGCAACGCGGTCATCACCACAAAGGAAGGGAATGACAAGCTCCGAATGTGCATCAATTTTCAGAACCTGAATGATGCTTGTCCAAAGGACTCCTGCACTTTGCCAGCCACAGACCAACTGGTGCATTCAACCACCGAATATGGTCTTCTCAATTTCCTCGATGCCTTTAGTGGGTATCATCAAATTCGGATGAGCCTTGAAAATGAAGAGAAAATAGCCTTCGTCACCGAAGTTGGTACCTACTGCTACGTCAGAATGCCCTTCGGGCTTAAAAACACAGGGGCTACCTATCTGATGTCGATTGGCATGTTCGTGGAGTGACATTGAGACTTGTAGAGGGACTTCTTGAGAGGGAGACCGCCTGGAGTCCCGAACTGCCTAGGGGAGCGTTCCTGAAAAGCTCAGAAGAGGGGTTCAGAAGGTCCCCGGGGTGTGTTTCTGGGGAGGAGCCTCTGACGCCCAAGTCAGTGTCCTGAAAGAAAATAAGGGAGGAGCACTGAAAAGTAGAAAGGCCTTACCCGTTTGTGCTTTCTCAAGGAGAGGAGTCTACTCAAGGATCCATCCCTTGCCCAGGTTTATTTCCTAGTATTTATAGGAGTATCCAGCCTGTTCAGATCATGACACGTGTTCGGTCAGATCTTTCCTGAATTTCTGGGCGTAGGGGACAAGTAGCCGGTGGCAGGTTTCTTGAGCCTTGAACCGAGATAGGTCGTGACGGGACCTGGATGGCGTCGGTGTGTTAGACCGCCGTTTGGGGCGGCCTATAATGTCTGTGGGCGACATGTCAGAGGCTCCTTAAATGCTCATACCGAACTCCCGAGTCCCTGGACGAGGTCGTCCTCTGGCGTGGATGATGCCCGTTCGGGAAATATGCCCGTAGCTCAAGGAGTTCCCTGATCAAGGTTCCGCCTTCAGGGAGATCCTCTTCGGCTTGCGATAGCTGATTCTTCATCTCTGAAGGCGATCTGTTTAGTACCTCGGGGGGGCTAATAGTATCCTCGAGTTTCCTGACGCTCCGAGTTTGGGTCAGATAGAGGCGATAGCCCTTCGGCTATCGCATGCCCCCCTTTGGAAAGCCGAAGTGGAGACTTCAGTTTGAAGTTTGTCCGAGGATGCTCTTTGGGAGTTTTTAGGGAGTAAAACCTGTGCCGAAGATACACCTTTTGCCCGAAGATACGGGCTGTTCAGCCATAGCCTGTCTTTTGGTGTCTTTGAGGCAATCTACTTCTTTCCTTTCTCCTTTCGTAGGTCTGTGCAATCGTCGCGTTTCATGAGCAGGCGTGTCAGCCTGGAGCGGCGCGTCCCAGTTTTTTAGGGGTGTCAGAAGACGTGTCCCCTATTTTGGTGCGGCGGCTGACACGTCGCACACTGTCATTGGAGGAGAGTCACGTCGGTTACAGAGGGCGCGTCTTTTCGGGTGCAGAGAACAGTTATGGCGACTGTTCTCCTTCAAGGGGTACTTATGACACCGGTTCGTCTACCCACCTTCGGCCTATATATAGCCCATTCCATCATATGTTCCTTTTTTGGTTTTACTTCTGCTCTTTTCCCTGCTTGCAACTGTTTTTTTGCCTGCTTTCCGCGGCCACGCTATCTGACAGAGGTTTTTCCGGCGATCTTTGACGACGGTGACTTCAAACCCAGATTTTGGCAAGTCTTTTGGTGGGTTTTTGATTTCTAGAATCCTCTGATTTTTAGAGTTTTTCTAGAAGTTGCTTTCTTTCCTTTTTCTGAACTCGTTTTTCAGCCAACATGCCTGTTCCCGAGACCTGGCAACCCCTTTTGTCTCACCCATGCTGTACCACCCCCAAAAAACTAGAAAAATGGAAGAAAAAGTTCTTTCTTCCTTCGTATGCCGTTACGAGGTTGCCACGTTCTGACCAATTTTGCTTTTCGAACCGTAGTAATGAGGTTACCGTTTTCCGAGCGCAACTGAAGGCCGGACTTCGGTACCCTCCTCCGAAGATGACTTGCGACTTCTGCCAATTCCATGGCATTGCCGTAAATCAACTTCTGCCGAACTCGTACTGTTATTTCAACGGCTTTATCTGCATGTGTGGCGTCTTCGGAATAGAGCCCGACTTTGTTATTTTTATGCAGTACTACAAGCTTTTCGTGGTCCCAAAGGGTGGCTTTTATTTTATGCTACCTCGGGGATCCGGGAGCAAAAACTATATGTTCACCTTTGCCACCAAGGACAGCTGGTGAGGGTGGCAGCAAAAATTTTTCTTTCTGAAGATGGAGGAGGCCTGGTCGCATGTTCCGACCAAGTGGGCTCAGGGAAAGCTGGAGATGGACGTCGTAGATCCGAGGATAATGCTAACTCCAGAGTTGGCTCCTATCTTCACGGATTTCGACGGACATATCCGCGCTGTCTCCGACTGGGGTCCCGAGGTCTCTTCGCGCTTTTTCTACCCCTTCCCCATCAATTGGAAGCTAATGACCGAGGAAGTTCTTCGGGAGTTTTGGGTAGTGAAAGAGCAGGAAACGGACCTCGAGATGCCGGCTCCTGCCATCGCCGGGAAAGATTCCTGGACCAACGTCCCTCCTCAGAGCCTTACCTCGTCGCAGGCCCTTTTGGATGTCGTGGTAGAGGTTCCTTCTGCCGAGGAGCGACGTAAACGCAAAGGCAAGGGGATCTCCACCGAGGAGGCCCCGGACTCTGGCGATGACGTCGTCGAGGTACCGCCAGGTTCGCATTCTCAGGAAAAGTGTGATGTCTTCACTTTTTGAATTTTGGGATGTACTTGCCTTGACCAGCTCCTTGTTTTTGCCATGCAGGGGAGTCACTTACTCCGAGTTGGGTGGCCGAACACGCCCGGAAGCGAGTGCTCCGCGATGCTAAAGTCCCGCAAGGGAAGATCCCGAAGGAGCCTTTCTGGTCGTTTACGGAGGACATGAATTTGTACTCCGGAGACTGCCAGCAAATGGCCAAAGAGATCTCGAAGGTGATACTTACTGAGGCTTCCTTTAGGGCCATTGCGGAAGCTCATCCGGGCGATCACTCCCTCGCCGTGAAGGTTTCTGAGCACGTTGCCCAGGTATGCTTCACGCCTATCTTTTTCCCTTCAATTTTTTCTAAGTGTTTGGCTTTCTCTTTGTCTTACTGACCTCGCCTTTATCCCTTTGCAGCTGCTGGGGTACGCCGGCTACCTCAGAGTTTGAGTAGCCAGGCAGACGGCATTCCGAGCCTCGACCTTAGAGGTTATTGAAAAAACTAAGGCCATGTGCTCGGAATTGGCTACCAAGAACCTGCAGCTGGCTGATGCTGCAGAGAAAGAGGTTGCTGCCCTTCGGGGGGAGTTCCAGAAGGAAAAAGAAGAACTTTTAAAGGACTCATCCCAGAAGATTTCTGACCTCGGCTCCCAGGTGGCGGAGCTGACTTTGGCAAACGAGGCACATTTAAAGGAGAAGTCGAAATCTGAGGCTCTCCTGGCGAAGGCGCTTGCTGAGAAGGCCGAGCTCCAAGCTGAGGTCGATTCTTTGAAGAAGGAGCCGAGGAAGAAGAAGATGAAGGCACTAAAGAAGGAGGTCACAGATCTGCAGAACGATCTTGAGGAACTTGAGGTCGAGAAGGACAAGTCTGACCAGATGGACAAGGTCGCTTTCCAGGACAGGTTTTGCCTTGCTCGGCACCAAGTTCTTTAGAGGTTCCCTGATCTGGACCTCTCTTTCTTGGAGGCTCTAAACATTCCCGAGGGGCCTCGGTGGTCCTGGTCCAAGATTGAGCACCTGAACTTGCCTTCTTCTATCCCGGCGGCAAAGGTGGTGGACAAGGACGTAGGGGCTGGTGGCTCTCGGGTCGCCGAGATTCCTTAGTTTGTCCTAGGACTCCTTACCTTTTTCTTCTTCTCTGTAAGCCGACTCACCTTAATGAAGATTTTTTGGCTAATTCTTTTTGCGAGATGTTTCATTTTCCCCTTTGTCCCGAACATGATCGCTCAAGGGACTTCGAAAAATCATATCTGCGCTTATTTCAGCGAGCACCTTCGCGAGATTTTTTGTTTCCCATTTTTCCCGAACGTGATCGCTCAAGGGACTTCGGGAAATCGTATCTACACTTATTATGGCGAACACCTTCGCGGAATTTTGGCTTGTACACTTTTTACACTTGAGAACTTTTCTAAGAAACTTCTGTACTTGGCATATTTTCCAAATTTGTACAACACAATTCTTCCGCGAAACCTTAAGCATAGAATTTTTTCAAGGCATCGGAATGCCAGGTATTTTTTAATTCTACGCCTTCGGCGTGGCCGAGTCTGTAGATGCCTTTTCGTACTTCGGCAAGAACCAGATAAGGTCCTTCCCAATTTGCACGAAGTACTCCGTGGGAGGGCCTTCGGGGTGCAAAGTCAGCCTTTCGGAGAACGAGGTCTCCTTTCTTGATTTCCTTTGGCCTGGCTCACAAGTTTATAGCCGCGGCCACTCTTTGCTGAAAAGCTTTTCTTCTCAGCTCTGCTATTTCTCTGTGTTCGCTGACGAGGTCAAGCTTGGTTCTTAAGCCGAGGTCATTTCCACTTTCATCGAATACTTGTACCCGTACCGATGGTCGCACGACTTCGATTGGGATGATGGCCTCTGTACCGAAGACGAGTGAAAAGGGGGTTTCTGCTGTAGCTCTTCGGGGTGTCGTTCGGTAACTCCATAACACGCTTTGGAGCTCCCCCGGCTATTTCCCTTTTGCTTCCCCTAGTCTCTTTTTCAGACCATCTTTTATGGTCCTGTTAATACTTCTACCTGCCCATTGCTTTGGGGGTGAGATACTGGGGCGAAGTGCATTTTTGTTCCGAGGTCATTGATGAATTCCTGGAATCCTTTATCTGTGAACTGGGACCCATTATCAGCTACAAGTACCCTTGGTATGCTGAATCTGCATACAATGTTTTTCCATATGAACTTCTGCACTTCTTTTGCCGAGATAGTCGGCAGGGGTTCTGCCTTGACCCATTTTGAGAAATAGTCTACTGCTACCACACAGAATTTTACGCCTCCGGGGGCTGTTGCGAGCGGCCCAATGAGGTCTATGCCCCAGACTGCGAAAGGCTAAGGATAATTAGCCGAAGTCACCAATTCTGAGGGTGTCCTCTGGATATTTGTGTGTCTTTGGCAATTACTGCATTTCCGGACGAACTGCCTAGCGTCCTTCCTCAGGGTAGGCCAAAAGTATCCTTGGCGAAGTATTACTGCTGCAAGGGCGTCGGTTCCGATGTGCGAACCACAAGCGCCTTCGTGTACTTCTTCGAGGATCATTTCAGTATCCTCTTCGCCTACACACCTCTGCAGTGGGTTTGCATATCCCTGCCGATATAATTCTTTACCAATTAGGAAGAATCGGCCGGAGCGTCTTCTGATTTTGGCAGCTTCACTGGGTTTGCGGGGAGCGTAGTGTCGGTGAGATATCTTTTTATCGGGTCTTTCCAGCCTTTTCCCAAAGTTGATATGCCCAGCACTGTGATGCTCGGGTGGCTTAGCACCTCGGTGCATGCTTTTGATTTTGCCAAGCAATCTGCCTCGGCATTATCTTGCCGAGGCACATTTTCGATTCGCACGATGTCGAACTCCCGGATGAGTTTTGCCACCAATTCATGGTATTTTGCCAAGGTTGGGTCCTTTGGCCCGTAGTCTCCTCCTGTTTGTCGTACTACCAGCTGAGAATCGTTCTGGGCTTTCAGGTTTCTTATGCCGATTTTTCTGGCCAGGCGCAATCTTGCTATGAGGGCTTCATACTCCGCCATATTGTTGGTGACGTCAAAGCCGAACTTGATAGCCTTCATCACTTCCAGGCCTTCGGGACCCCTAATGATCACGCCAGCTCCCTGGTGTTTGGACCCCGAGGCTCCGTCGACATGAAAAGTCCATTCGGGATTGCCTTCACCAGGATCCGGATGGCTGTCTTTGGTGGTGGGTACTTCGGCGATGAAGTCTGCCAGTGCTTGAGCTTTTATGGCTTTCCGAGGTTCATAAGCGATGTCGTGTTCACCAAGCTCTATACACCACTTGGACAGCCTTCCGAAATGATCAACCTTCCTCATGACATCTCGAAGTGGTAGACTACTCCGGACGATGATAGGGTGAGCCTGAAAGTATGGTCGTAGCCTTCTCCCTGCCAGCACCAAGGCATATATAGCTTTTTGCAACAAAGGATACCTGACTTCGGCGCCATGTAGGGATTTACTTACATAATAGACCAGCCATTACTTCGGCCCGTCTTCTTTCACAAGGACTGAGCTCACAGGCTTTTCTGTGACGGCGAGGTATAGCACAAGGGGCTCTCCCACGCGAGGTTGTCACAGAGTGGGTAGGCTGGCTAAGTAGATTTTGAGTTCTTCCCAGGCCTTTTGGCAGTCTTCATTCCAAGGATGATCATTATTTCTGAGGTTGTTTTCCTCTTTTGTTGGCTTAGTGAGGACCTTGAAGAACGGTCGAAACCTGTCTCCATACCTGAAAATAAACCTACTAAGAGAGGTTATCCTTCCGGTAAGTCTCTGCACATCCTTTATTGTGGCAGGAGTTCGGAACTCGAGCAGAGCCTTGATTTTTTCTGGGTTAGCATCAATGGCTCTTTCTGAAACTATGTACCCAAGGAATTTTCCCGAGGTCACTCCGAAGATGCACTTTTCGGGATTGAGACGGATCCCGAAGGCTCTGAGCTGGTGGAAAGTTTCCTTTAGATCTGTGACGTGGTCATCAGGCAGCTTGCTTTTGACTATCATATCATCGACATACACTTCCATGTTTCTCCCTATTTGGTCGTTAAAGACCTTGCTCATTAACCTCTGGTAGGTGGCTCCTGCATTTTTAAGCCCGAAGGGCATTCTGACGTAGCAGTATGTTCCTCCCTCGGTGATGAAGGCGGTTTTTGCCTCGTCTTCAGGGTCCATCCTTATTTGATGATACCCACTGAAGGCGTCTAAGAAACTTAGGAGCCCATATTCGGCAGTTGAGTCTACCAATTGGTCTATCGGTGGGAGGGGGTATGAGTCTTTTAGGCAAGCATCGTTGAAGTTTCTGAAGTCGATGCACATCTGGAGCTTACTACTTCATTCTTTTGTGGCAATAACCACGTTGCTCAACCATTCGGGGTATTTGACCTCCCTGACGACACCAACGTCTAACAAGCGCTACACTTCAGTTTTGACAAAGTTACTTTTATGGACCGAGATGCTCAGTTTCTTTTGCCGGACAGGTTTTACCACGTCATGTCTTTCGGCGAGTAGGCAAATAGATCTTTATTTTCCAGTAGAAAAGATACAAGTTTTTTCTTGTCACCTTCGGCCAAGCTCTTCCCTATTCGGGTAGATTGACCTAGGACAAGCTCTACTGTTTCCATTTCCGCTTTCACGGGATCTCCTTCCTTGCCTTTCTCTGGTACCTTTGCCTCCATCATTTGTGTGGAGTTGTTTGCCGGAGCCTTTCGTGCCTTTACAAACACCTTTCTTACTTCGCCTTGATCTATGAAGATCTCTGCATCTCCATCCTTGGTGGCGAAAGTGATAGTCAAGTATTTCACATCAGAGCGAATATGTAGATTTCCCTGTGTCTGTCTCCCAAGGATGGCGTTGTACGATGAAGGGACATCCATGACAATAAACTTCGCCATTGTGGAGGCATAAAGTTCAGCGGTCCCTTCTACTGAAGTTCCTTTCATCATCAAGGGGAGATCGATCCATCCGAGGACAGGCAGTTCGGATGGTCCTACCCCGAAAGTAGGCTAGGTGACGGGTTTGAGGTTGATGCTAGATATGCCCAAGTTCGGCAGTAAGTGTGAGAACAGGACGTTAGCGTTCGATCTGTCGTCGAGCAGCACTTTTTTGACGTCCCAGTTCCCTATCCTCGCCCTGATCAGCAGCGGATCGTCATGGGGAAAGATGACGGTGGATGCATCTTTGCGGGCCAGTTTCTTTGTCGGTTTCTGATATTCCATGACTGCTATTTCTCTGGCATTCCTCTTTCTTTCCGAGGATGGGAGCCCCGTCGTGATTGTTTGTATTACTCCTGCCGGAGGTGGAGGGCGCCTCTTCGGACTTCGGTTTATTCGCCTGTCAGAGTCATAGTCCTCATCTTCGGCCTTTTCTTCCTCATCTTTTCTTCCCTTCGGGGAAGGCATCCGTAGATATCGTCAAAGTTGGCCCAGTTTTATTAGCGACTCTATGTACTTCTTTAGTTGGAAGCAATCTTCGGTGTCATGACAGAACTTCTTTATGTTTTTCTTGTTATCAGCGGTCATGGCCCTTGGCCGGCGAATCTGCGTCCCCTGCTTTTCCATCGTCATGAGGATGTTTGTCCATGTAGTGTTCAGGGGTGTGAAAGCTGGGAGTTTCCTTCCTCGCATTCTCCGAGGTCGGCCCGCCTGTTCGGTTGGATGCCGAGTTTGCTGGTTGGACCCTTTGGCGCGGCCATGATCGGACTTCGGCCCACCCATTCTCAGCTCCTCGGTGGTCATGTGCTGTTCGGCCCTTCAGTAAAATTCACCGAGGGTGTCCGGGGGGTCTTTAGAGAACTCATAAAACAACTGCGAGTCCCTCCGGAGGCCCCGTGTCATGGCGAGAATGCGTATTTCGGACCGAAAATCCGGGACGCTCAAAGCTTCCCTGTTAAACCTTTCGACATAGTCACGGATGGTTTCTCCATTTCTTTGCTCTATGTCGAACATCTGTACAAGCATTTTCGCCGTTGGCCGACTTCCAATAAATTGCTGTGTGAAGGCCGTGGATAACTCCTGCAACCCCGTGATGGTTCCTGGAGCCAATGAGTTATACCACGCAGTTGCTGGTCCGGTGAGGGTGACCTCAAAACATTTGCACAAGGTAGCATCATCGGCTCCGTGCATTATCATGCTGCGTCTGTACTTTGTCAGATGGGCCTGTGGGTCAGTACGGCCATCATAGATCTCCAGCCGAGGTACCCTGAAGTCGCCTGGCATAGCTGCCTTAACTATAGTTTGGGTGAACGGGGACTCATCCTCGCAGAAGGTTCCCGACAGCCTAGCCCAGACGGGTTTGCGGGCTACCTGTTTCTCCACCCTGTCTAGTCTCGCTAGTATCCTCTCCATAAGGATCGTGGCGTTAGGCTCTTCCTCTGAGAAGGGAGATTGCCAGCGCCTCTTCGGGTAGCGAGCTCGGCTTCGAGGGGACAGGGACCTTGCCTTAGGCAACGAACTCCTTCGTTGTGAGACTTTGGGTCGCTTGGACCTTGTTTGTCCCGCAGGCCGTTTCCCGAGGGGTATGTTTTCCGTAGAGGACTCACCACGTGGGTCCCCGCTTCCCGAACTATGATGGGTCAATTTGGGGCTTTTCTCCCGAGGGCGTCCTAGTGAGGGAGGCCTTTGCGCCTGAGCTTGTTGTGGCCACCTTCGGTCTATCTACTATGTCATCTCAGCCACGACAGAACGCTGAAAGTCCCGTAGAAAGCTCATAGTAATGACTAGAGGGTGGTCTTCCTCGGGCGCAGAAGTCCCTGGGAATGTTTGCTCAGCGGCCGGTTAATCCTCAGGCGCGGATGGGGACCTTAGGAGTCCCTTGTCCTTAGAACGCCGAGTTTCAACTACGGTGACCTCGGAGCGGGTTCCCACAGATGGCGCCAAATGATGCCGGTTAGCATCTTCGTGGAGTGACATTGAGGCTTGTAGAGGGACTTCTTGAGAGGGAGACCGCCTGGAGTCCCGAACTGCCCAGGGGAGCGTGCCTGAAAAAGCTCAGAAGAGGGGGTCAGAAGGTCCCCGGGGTGTGTTTCTGGGGAGGAGCCTTCGACGCCCAAGTTAGTGTCCTGAAAGAAAATAAGGGAGGAGCACTGAAAAGTAGAAAGGCCTTGCCCGTTTGTGTTTTTTCAAGCAGAGGAGTCTACTCAAGGATCCATCCCTTGCCCAGGTTTATTTCCTGGTATTTATAGGAGTATCCAGCCCATTCAAATCATGACACGTGTTCGGTTAGATCTTTCCTGAATTTCTGGGCGTAGGGGACAAGTAGCCGGTGGCAGGTTTCTTGAGCCTTGAACCGAGACAGGTCGTGACGGGACCTGGATGGCGTCGGTGTGTTAGACCACTGTTTGGGGTGGCCTGTAACGTCTATGGGCGACATGTCAGAGGCTCCTTAAATGCTCATGCCGTACTCCCGAAGTCCCTGGACAAGGTCGTCCTCTGGCATGGATGATGCCCCTTCGGGAAATATGCCCGTAGCTCGGGGAGTTCCCTGATTCAGGGTTCCGCCTTCGGGGAGATCCCCTTCGGCTTGCGATAGCTGATTCTTCATCTCCGAAGGTGATCTATTTAGTACCTCGGAGGGGCTAATAGTATCCTCGAGTTTCTTGACGCTCTGAGTTCGGGTTAGATAGAAGCGATAGCCCTTCAGCTATCACTATCAGAGGTTAAGGAATAGAGTGTTTGATTCTCAAATTGGGAGAAACATGGAGGCATATGTCGATGATATGATAGTTAAGAGCAAAATGCCTAGTAATCATATCGACGACTTAAGCAAAACCTTTCAATGTCTTCAGGAGTTCAGCATTCGCCCCAATCCCGAGAAGTGCGTGTCTGGGGTGAGTGCAGGTAAGTTCCTCGGGTTTATGGTGTCGGAAATGGGAATAGACGCCAACCCTGAAAAAGTTAAAGCCCTGCTAGGTTTCTAAACGCCTACAACCATTAAAGATATACAATGGCTTATCGGAAGAATCACTTCCCTTAGTAGGTTCATTTCTAGGTACGGCGACCGATGTTGATCATTCTTCAAGTGCTTGCTAAAGCACCCACAAGTAAAGCCAACTCCAGAACTGAGGAGCACCCTTGGAACCCAGAATGCCAGAAAGCTTGGGACAAGCTTAACAGTTACCTAATCTGTCTGCCAACACTACGGCAATCGCGGGAAGGAGAACCTCTCATCCTTTACCTCACCGTCACTGAAAAAGATGTGAGTTCAGTCCTAGTGAAAGAAGAAGGAGGGAGGCAGTGGCCAGTATATTATGTGAGCAAATCCTTGCATGGTGCCGAGGTCAGATACCCATTGCTCCAAAAAGCCATCTATGCCTTAGTGCTAGCGGGTAGCAGGCTATGGCCCTACTTTCAAGGACATCCCATCATTGTCTGAAGCAACCTACCTTTACGCGACATAATGAAAAAGGTAGAGCATTCGGGAAGGCTTTTAAAATGGTGTATTGAGCTCGGAGAGTATGACATCACTTATGAGCCAAGAAGAGCAATAAAGGCCCAAGCATTGGCAGATTTCATCATCAAAATTCTAGGAATCAAGGATGATGAAGTCACCTCGGAAGATTTGATAAGGATTGAACCCGAGTGAAAACTCTTCGTCAATGAAGCCTTAGGCGCTAAACACCAAGGCCCTGGCGTGCTTCTTCAAGGGCCCTAAGGCATGGAAGCCACCAAAGCTATCAAATTCATTTTTGATGTCACCAACAACATTGCCGAATATGAAGCCCTTATAGCAGGACTAAAACTGGTTAGAAGAGTCGGTGTAAGAAACCTTAAGGCCCACAGCGACTCGCAGCTAGTAGTCTGACAACTGAAAGGAGATTACGCGGCAAAGGACCCAACCTTGGAAAAATACCATGACCTCGTCAAGAAGGTTATTAAAGAGTTTGACTCGGTGCAAATAGAAAATGTGCCTCAAAGAGATAACGCTCAAGCCGATACCTTGGAGAAATCCAAGGAACCCACCGAGGTGCTAAAACAACCTAGCACAGAGTTAATGTGTATAGCAACCTCAGAGGAAGGATGGCAAGATTCCATCAAAAAATACCTGGCAACTTCGGTACTACCTAAAGACCCTACCGAGGCCGCAAAGGTGCGAAAGCGCTCCGGGAGATACTTCCTCATCGGGGATGAACTGTACAGACAAGGGTATGCAAGTCCCCTGCAGAGGTGCATAAGTGAAGAGGATGTCAGAACAGTCCTCAAGGAAGTTCATGAGGGGGCCTGTGGTTCCCACATCGGAACGGACGCCCTTGCCGGAGTGATACTTTGCCATGGTTACTTCTGGCCTACCCTAAGAAAGGATGCAAGACAATTTGTCCAAAAATGTGACAAGTACCAAAGACACGCCAACATGTAGAAGTTACCCTTGGAGTTAATAACCTCGGCCAGCTATCCCTGTCCATTTGCAGTATGGGGTATTGACCTCATCGGGCAGTATGGGGTATTGACCTCATCAGGCTGCTCCCGACTGCACCTGGAGGAGTGATGTTCTACGTGATTGCAGTAGATTACTTCACTAAATGGGTCGAGGCAGAGCCCCTGGCAACAATTTCGGCAAAAGACATACAAAAATTTGTTTGGAAGAACGTCATATGTTGATTCGGCATACCGAGGGTAATAATGGCCGACAATGGCACCCAGTTTACAGATAAGGGGTTCCAAGAATTCGTGGTTGACCTCAGCATTAAGCTACATTTCACCGCGGTAGCCCATCCTCAGAGCAACGAGCAGGTAAGTATCCAATAGAACCATAAAAGATGGCCTAAAAAAGAGAATAAGGGAGGCAAAGTGAAAATGGCCAGGGGAACTTTCCAGTGTGCTATGGAGCAACAGGACAACACCCCGAAGAGCCACAGGTGAGACGCCTTTTCACTCATCTTCGGCACAGAGGCCATTATCTCCATCGAGGTAGTCTAGCCATCGGTCAGGGTACAAGTGTTCAACAAAGAAGGGAATGATCTCGGAATGAGAACTAAGCTCAACCTAATTGACGAACACTGAGAAGTGGCCGAGCTCAGGAGAAAAGCCTTCCAGCAAAGAGTGGCTATGGCCGCGAACTTACGTGTCATGAAAAAGGAAATAGAAAAGGGAGACCTCATTCTCCGAAAGGCTAAGTTTGAACCCCAAAGACCGTCTCACGGAGTACTTCAAGCTAACTAGGAGGTACCTTATTTGGTTCTTGACGAAGTTCGGAAAGGAGTCCACAAGCTCGGTGATCCCGAAGGTGGAGAACTGAAAAAAACTTGGCACTCAGATGCCTTGAAGAAGTTCTACACTTAAAAACTTGTCTGGAAATTGTACAGTTAGAAATTTTCAGGAAGAATAACTCCACCTAAGGAATCCTACCGAACAAGATGCAGATAAGGACTTGCGAAGATGACATATTTCCTCCAAAGTTGGTTGGCTCATTTTCCCTGAAGGGTGCATCGACCGAACATGGCTGCTGAAAATAAGTCAAAAATTAACTTAAGGAATTTGTCGAAGTTAGCATTTCCCCGAAGATGGTCGATAAAAAGTGCAAAAAGTATCTTGCTAAGGGTCCCAAACCGAAAGTGGTCAAGACAACCCTTGGAGACAAAAATTATTAGGGACTTAGCGAAAATTTAAAAGCAGGAAAAGTGTTATTGAGAAAGCCTTTTTACAAGGAGGAAGATTACAAAGAAAAAGAAGAAGACAAAGTGAAAACCCTAAGACATCTAAGGGACCTAGGCATCATGAGATGCTCCATCCCCTTTGTCCTTAGCCGCTGCCATCGGTGCCGAAGGTGGGGCAAATGGGAGGTTTAGGAACTCGATCTTCGACCAGGTCCAGTGAGGACCCTCGGGGATGTTCAGGGCAGCTAGGAAGGAGAGGTCGAGATCTGGATGCTTGGCCAAGACTTGGTGTCGAGATAGGCAGAAACCATCTTGGAAGCCAACCTTGGTTGCCTGGTTAGCCTTGTCCAGCGCGACCGTCAATTCTCCCACTATGCTTTCCAGATCAGGCACCTCCTTATCCAACTTCTTCATCTTCTTCTTCTTCTTTGTTTCCTTCTTCAAAGCCTTAACCTTGGCTTGAAGGGCAACGTTGTTGGCGAAGGCCTTCACCAGGAGATCGGAGTATTCCTCTTTATACTTTTGATAAGCCTCGTTAGCTGAGGTCAGGTTGATGACCTTCGCGCCAAGGTCAGACATTTTCTAGGAAAAATCCTTCAGGAGCTTTTCTTGGCCCTTCAGAAATTCCTCCCGGAGTTTGGCAACCTCCTCCTTAGCTATCCTGCTCAACTCGGCGTTCTTGACGACCGAGTTGGCACAAGAAACCTTGGCCTTCTCCAGGCGATCTTCGGCCTAGGTTCGAACCGAATACTATTTTACTGCCCAAGCTTTGAAGTATCCACTATACCCCAGGAGCTGCAAAAAAGGGAGAAAAACACTGGGTAAAAATTGCACAAGGAAAGCCAAAACACTTAGAAAAAGTTGGGAGAAAAAATCATAAAGGGCCTAAAGGGTACCTAGGCAGCATGCTCGGACATCTTGGCGGTGAGAACCTCCTCATTCACTCATTTTTCGGCAACCGCTTTGAAGGAAGCCTAGGTGAGAACCCCCTCGCCATCTTAGGGGCCATCTGCTGGCAGTAATCGGAGAACAAATTCATGCCCTCCATGAAAGCCCAGAAAGGCTCCGTCGGGATATGGGAATCTCGAAGGGCCCACCTTCGAGCATGCTCCACCATCCATGACGAGGGCACCAATTCCTCTACAAAGTCAAGGCAAAGTTCTATTAAGACATTGATCCTCAAGTCACAAAATTGAGAGCACTAAAGATTGTCTAAGGGACAAACCTGGTGGCACCTCGGTGACGTCGTCGTCGGAGTCCTAAACCTCCTCCACCTCGGCAGGGATGTGTTTGCCCTTACTTCTTCAACGCTCCTCAAGATCCTCAGTAGAAGGACCTTCTGCCACAGAGCCTAGAAGATCCACCGAAATAGCGGGACTCTGGGCAATAGGGCTGACGGCAGGCTCCGGAGGCAGGACGACTTGGACCTCGGGCAGATCCTCGGCCTCTGCAACATCCTTGGGAGGCCAGGGAAAGGGGTCCTTCTTCGCCTTCTTAGCTGAAGAAAGGCCGGCCCCAGATGTTTTCCGCCACTTTCGGCCCCCCTTCTTCGTCTGCTCCCCCTTCTCGGCTTGACCTAGGAAGAGGGGTTTATAGAAAGCAGCTGACTGGTCGCCCATCTCTGAAAAGGCAGGAAAATATCAGTGTAAGTCGAAAAGGACACTAATACTAAAAACTGAAAAGAAACTTACTTTCAAAAAAGGCTTCAAAAGAGAAATCTCCTCGAAGGAGCATCACCAGCTAGGACTTCTTCCCGTCGACAGCACGAGCTGGCATGCCGAGGTCCGTCTTATGCTCCTTGAGCACCCCTAGCTCCCGAAGGACCTCCTCGGTCATGAAGTCCCACCTAATGGGGAAGGGATACAAGGAGCGAGGTGGAACCTCGGCATCCCAGTCGGCGACAGCCCGGATACGACTATCGAAGTCCTCAAATCTTGCCACCAACTCAGGAGCTAGCAACTTTTTGGGGTCAACGACGTCCGTCTCCAGCTTTCCTCGAGCACACCTAGTCGGCATGCCCGACCATGCCTCTGCCACCTTTAGGAAGAAGAACTTCCTTTACCACCCTTGCCAACTATCCTTAGTGTCGAAGGTGAACATATATTGTTTGGTCCTCGATCCCCGAGGTAGCATGAAATAGAAGCCACCCTTCGAGACCGAGTAGAGCTTGTAGTACTGCATGAAAAGGATGAAGTGGGGTTTTACCTTGAAAACCCCATACATGCAGAGAAAAGTGTTGAAGTAACAGTAGGAGTTGGGCAGAAGCTGATTCACGGCTATGCCATGGAATTGGCAAAATTCGCAAATCATCTTCGGCGGAGGGAACCGAAGTTCGGCCTTCAGTTGGGCACGGAAGACGATATTCTCATCCTTATTGTTCATAAAGCTAAAGTGACCGGGATGAGGTAGTCTGGTGGTGGCATAAGAGGGAAGAAAGAACTTGGTCATCCACTTCGCTAACTTTTCCGAAGTTGAGCAACAGGGGTGAGACATGAGAGGTTGCCAGGTCTCAAGAATAGCTTGAACAGACATAAGAGGAACAAGGGAAGACATGTATGGCAAAAGGAAAATGAGTTCGGGAAGTAGAATCAAAGGACTTCGGGAAGAGAGGAAGAAGTTTCGGGGACTAGAAAAAACAGAAACTGAAACAACCGAAGGACCTCTGAAAAATAAACCCACCAAAATGTTTGCCGAAGTCTGGATTAGAGGACGCCGTCGTAGATGGTTGCCGGAAATCGCTCTGCCACTTGCACCGCCATGAAAAGAGGAGGAAGAAAAGGGAAAGCTCAGAAACATATGAAAGCAAAAGAAGAATAGAAGAGAGCAAATGAGGGGAAGAAGGGTTTATATAGGCCGAACAAGGGTAGCCGAATCATCGCCATAACTACCCTGCGAAGCCGAACCGTCGCCATAATTGCCCCACAAAGGCGAAAGGATGCAGCTGGTGTAACCGACGTGACTGCCCCCAACCATCGCGTGCCACGTGTCATCCAATGTGAGAAACTGGGACACGCTTTCTGACACCGCGAAAACCTAGGCACGCCTACCCAAAACTGACACGCCTGGTTATGTGACGTGATGGTTCACTGACCTGCAGCAGAAAAAGTAAAAATAAATGGAGTACACACCCCGAGATCGCCAAGGGGCTGAGTGATGATGCCTCGACTAGGAAGGAACCCCTTTGTGTGACGAAGCGCCTCCTTGAATAGTGACTCACTCGAAGTCTGGCAAAATGTCCTCTAGGAGACTAGAGCTGAAGTCTCCATTTCGACTTTTCAAGGGGGGCATGTGATAGCCGAAGTGCCTATCACCCGTAAGCTCGGGTAAGGCACCACCCTCAAAAAGAAAAGCATCGACTCTAAGCGACGCGAGTACCAACTTCGGAAAGGAGGGTGTCTGGCCTATCTTGCATCCAACCTCGGTAATCCTTCATCGCCCCTGGAGATGACAGTACCAACCTCGGGAATACAGTCCATCACCACCCTCGGTAAGACGACCGAACCACCTTCGGCAGGGAAGAATGTCTTCGAACAGGACCACCCTTGGCAAAGATATTCCCGGATTACTAAAATGATCTCGAAAGGAAGTCCTCCTGCTTCGAAGAGCTCTCTTCTACCGAAGGGACCTCAGGAATACGGCAGAAACAATTAATGAGCCTCTGACACATTGTACCCGTATGATCTCCAACACCCCGCACCTTGACACGCTCTAACGCGCCTCCCTCGTACGGCCTAGGCTCCTGACCAGACGGCCTATGGTCGGCTACTCGCTCCCCTTCTCCACGAAGGTACGGATCGCATCTGACCGAACACGTGTCATGATCTGGGCTGGCTATGTCAAACGAACTTCTACTGTTCACCTCTCTATAAATATTCAATAAGCATCCCAAGTAAAGGAATTGGACTTCAAGGGGAAATCTCTCCACTTTTACTCACTCTCCATTTCCAAATGCTGACTTGGGCGTTGGAGGTTCCTCCCTAGAAAAACACTCCGGGGACCTCATAACCCCTATTTTTCTGAGTCTTTGCAGTCCTCCTCCCACCGGAGCTTCCTCAACCAGGCATTCTCCCACCGGCAGTCTCTGCTCCAGACTCACCATGTCAAACAACGATGATGCCGGAGGCCATCACTATGTAAGCCTAGCTCGAAGTGACGTGACAATTCATTAGCAGGCAATAGAAAACAAAAAACTTAGGGGAGGAATATTTTCACCACCCGAAGGTACAACTTCAGGAACATCAAAAGTTGGCCAAAAGGTGAGGAGTCCGACCTAGTGCCAAAGACACTACCTTGGCCAAAGGAGGCACCTTGAACCAAAGAGGTGCCCACTCCGAAGAAGGTGACCTTGGATAGAGGTTAGCTATGCTAATAGGGATAATTGTAACCTCCAGTAAAGATCTCCATGTCGTGCTCTCAAAGGCTTAACGCCGAAGATACTACTTTAGCTTCCCGAGGGGGGCATGTGATAGTCGAAGGGCTATGTGTTGGGTTTCGGGAGCCAAACAAGTGCAACAGAATTTAACCAAAATGCTCCAGGATCCAAGTGAAACGGGGTAAACCGGGTGTTCAAAAATTTTCATACCTAATTTTCGGTTGAGATATCTCAGCCAACTGTACAGTCGAATGACAAAACCTAAATAGTTGACATGTTCAAGCTCTCTAATGTATCCACACAAGCCTCTCGGGATCACCATGCTTCCACCACATCCCGGCAGATGCATTTCTCTTGCGCTCGCAGTGCTAGCTTGCCTCCTCTAAGGAATTGCAAGAGAAGAGTGCGGCTATCCTTTTGGGAGGCTAGGGAAAGAAGCTACGAATTTCTCACTAAAAGTTGTATTTTTAATGAGACTCAACTTCCAGGCCTAATGGGTTTCAAAAGCCTAATCCAATTAGGCTTCAACTTCAGGCTTAATAATGGCTCAACTTTTGGGCCCATTGTTAATTTGAAATTATCATGAAACCATAACCCAAATAATTAGCCCATGCACTCTAATGATCCAAATAGCTCTATATGTGCGACCCAATAGGCTCTTACCACGCTGGCAATGATCATAAATCACATTTATGATTATAAGCAATGAGCGGTGTCTAGCAACACATCATTGCTACCCAAGTGACAAGATTGTCGGTGATTCGACTAAACCTTTATGATCATCACCGATATATGCCATTGTCCCTTTGTCCAAGATATCAAGACTAAGCACGAGACATGGAATGTGTCACTCTCGTATAACCCAATCTTTGGTTTCTTGATTACCGAGTAGACCAACTTAAATTGATGAGATTGATATCGTATATCAACTCATCCGAGCATGGCCATGCATTTTTCTTATTCTTACCCTATCAAGGGGCCCGAAGATATCACTCCCATTACATAGGAGGGACAAATCCCGTCTTGATCATACAAATCCCTCCGCATGATATGTGACATACCCAATGACCTCCTTCAAGTTCACTCAGTTACGAGCAACAAAGGGAAGTATCAAAGCATGTGACTCACATGTAGGAAACCTTGATGATCTTAGGTCAAAGGACTAGATATACTATGATCACTATGAGAATCACTTATGACACTCATATAACGATCCATGTAGTGTTCTCATGGTGGGTTGGTCCAGTACACAAGTTCTCCAACTTGTAGCCATATGTAGACTACATATCTCATATTAGTCTCCACATATGCTAGTCGTTATGTATTATTGCAACCCGCTCCACAATAATTCTAGAGTAGGGATGTTTGAGTATATCATTATTATAAGGGTACAATTATGTTTATTACATTACGCAGAAACAAAACAGTAAACATAATTGCTGGATTAATACCTTAATAAAATATCATGACTCAATGTGCAAAAAATACAATCATCTCATGATTGGCTTTTTGGGCACAACACTAACACTATGGCCCTTAAGATCCCCTAATCAACTAATCGAAAACCACCTTCAGTGTTAGCTTAGCCCCGACCTCGGGGCACCCTCAACACCACCCTCGGAAAGGTAACGTGACCAACTTCGGGAAAATGTGTCTTCCACTACCCTCGGATTTATGAACCTACAGACCTTGGAAAGGTAGATCCACCATCCTTGACAAAGGAAAACGTCTTCTGAAGGTGACCCATTCTGCTAAAAGGCTTTCCACATTAGCCCTCGGAGAAAAGTCTCTAGCTGAAAGGGTCTCACACCCCAAAAGGGGCTTTTAGAAATATGACAAAAATGGTTAAGGAGCCTCTGACAGAGAGTCCCTGCACGTGCCCCTATGCTCTGACCAGAATGGCCTACGGCCAGTTAGGGATGCCTACCTCTGAAGGTATGAATCAGATTTGACCGAACACATGTCATGATCTGAACAAGCTGTGTCAAACGACCTCCTCCCTCCACCACCCTATAAATACTTAGGAGGGACCTTGGTAAGAAAGCAAGAGAATTTTTCTTTAAGCTCCACTCTTTGTTCTTTACTAGTACTCACACAAATATTGACTTAGGCGTTGGAGGCTCCTCCCCCAGAAACACATTCCGGGGAGTCACTAACCCTTGTTCTTCAAAGTCTTACAGACACCTTCACACTGGAAGTCTCTCCTTCAAGCCAGCATGTCATACAACAAGGATGCCAATGGGCATCACTATTGCTACGTAAGAATGCCGTCCGGCCTTAAAACTGCTAGGGCCATATATCAGAGATTGATCAACAAGGTGTTTGACTCCTAGATTGGGAAGAATATGGAAGTATATATAGATGACATGATAGTTAAAAGTAAACTATCAAACAATCATATCTCAAAGTTGCAAGAAACCTTCTACTAGCTCCAAACATTTGGAATCTACCTTAACCGCAGAGATTGCATATTTGGGGTAACACCTGGCAAGTTCCATGGTTTTATGGTTTCTGAGATAGGCATACGCCAACCCAAAAAAGATTAAGACACTGCTTGAATCCCAAACACCCACAACTATCAAGGATGTATAGAGGCTCATTAGAAGGAAACAACACTTGGCAAGTTCATATCCAGGTATGGGGATCAATGCCAACCTTTCGTCAAAGTACTAACCAAAGTGTCCAAAAGTGATGGCCGCCCAGGCCCCAAAAAACACCTTTGTAATGAAGAGTGTCAGAAAGCTTAGGATGAGCTTAAAAATTATCTTTCCTGCTTACTGACACATTGGCAACCTAGGGAAGGAAAACCTTTCATACTCTACCTTACAATTTGTGAAAAACCAAGAAGTTTAGTTATTATCAAGGAAGAAAAAGGAAAAAAGTGGCCTATATACTACGTCAATAAGTTCTTTCATGGGGATGAAGTAAGATACCCGACATTGCAAAAGGTAATTTACGCCTTAGTCATGGCAAGTAGATGACTTTGGCCTTACTTCCAAGGACACTTCATTACCATGCACAGTAATCTACCTTTAGTGAAGATCTGAAATATATTACTTAGTAGGTAATGTCTCCACTGTTTCAAGGCAAAAATCACAACTACAAGTTCTAGGTCATGCACTGGATAATTTTTCTCATGTGGTCTCAATTGCCTTGATCCATAAGCTATGGCTTGTTTTTCCTGCATTAATACACATCCTAATCTTACAATGGATGCGTTTGTGTAAACCTCAAAGGGTTTATTAGGATTAGGTAGTATCAGTACAGGAGTGGAAGTGGGCTTGTTCTTAAGCCCTTAAAAGCATTCTTCACATTCCCTAGACCATTCAAACTTTTGGCCATTTCTTGTCAGGTTAGTTAAGGGAGCTACCATTATAGAAAATTTTAGTACAAATCTTCTATAATAGCCTGCTAGACCCAAGGAGCTTCTTATTTCTCTAACATTTTGTGCTTGCTTTCACTATAAGATAGCTTTAATTTTTCCTGGGTCTACAGGCATTCAATGCGCATTTATTACGTTACCCACTCCGGGGTAGTCCAGTTGTGGTGCCAAAACTGTGCATTTAAACTCCTAGGTTTTGTGTATCCTGTAGGTCATCAGAACAACACCCCTAGTGTACATACTCAAGTAACCCTCTTGAGCACTATGTAAATACATGCATATTGGTCTAACCATAACACACATATTTACATTTATGCACACTATGGCAGGTAAGAAGGAAAACACTAGCACAAGTCTTAGTTTTAGCTTCCACACATTAGGCAATCTTGTTAAGTTCTAGTGACCAGCTACTGTACCTGTAACTTCCACTAATAAACTGTATCATTCTAGCCACATAACCCCCTATTTTCCTTGATCCATTATCAAGTAGAGACTTAGATCAAACCAAGGAATTTTGTTTTACATCAATAGCCCACCTATGGACCAAGTTATGGATTTTTGAAGTTGGTTACAAAATTCTGACCAAATAAACAGTAACTCAGCCAACTTTGCAATGTCATATCTTTGGCTACAGAGCTCTGAATCCAGAAATTCAAAATCCCAGTTAATCCCATGGATATCCTATAGGTGTGTTAAAAATTTCATACCAAGATTCAATCTACACAGGGAGATATTAAGCTTCAGGTCCAGAGTCAAAATTCTGGCAACTTTTGGACCATTTTGCCCATACAATTTTTCCAAACCATGCAAACACTTCATTCACAAGGTGAAAGCCCTCCAAGGCTAACCTATATATATCCATTTCACATAATAATTACATTCCTTTCTTTTAACAACTTTATGTGGCCAAAACAGAATTTACAAGTAAGCAACTAATCATTCACACTTAGGCAGCTTTGCACCACATCACTTACATAGCCAAAACATTACTCAAATGCTCACATACACTACAATATGGTCTTAACTCAGCTAAATACGCACCCTAGGTTATAGGAGGTCCTGAGACACAATGGACTCCAAAAACAGGATGCTGGACAGCTGCTGCACAACACAATAAGTACCACCATTAAAAATACTAAATGTGCTCCTAAAATCACAAACTTTCCAGATCATAACTAGACAAATGGAAGTTCATGTACCTGAAATTTCAGATTAAAACTCAAACCACAAAGATTAGTTTGAAGGTGATCTTTCAGCAGGACCTGAAATGACAGAATTGAGGGGAGTAAGTTTAATTGAAAAACTTAGTAAGGGTAACACTTGCATTCAGTAGGCAATGTTACCCTCATTAAAACCTGCATCCAAAGGCACTGAAACACAAAAACCACAATGCATATATACAAGATATAGCAACCAAATGCAGCATCCAAACACAAATAACAAACACATGAAATGCAGCAGTAACAATATACCATAGGTTAGTCCATAAAACACATAATAAACATAACCAAATCACTATGGCAGCCCTCCTCAAGCTAATGCTTGGTCTTATGAGGATTTTAACAGTAGTTAGTACTAACTTTGGGCTTAGAAACCCTCATTTACTGCCATCATTGCGCAATTCACACTAGGTCACAAAACCTTCAATAACTGCACTCCCCTCACTAAGCTTGGTTCATCAAGCTCATGGCTCTCTTCCAAGCTTAGCCCTAACTCCATGGATGTTTGAAAATTGCAGAAAACAGTCCATGGCAGCAAGAGAACCCTTAGCAAAGTGGGTAGGCCAAAAATCAAGCTTGATCCTTGAAGTATCCAAGAAATAGCTCTAGTTTGCTTCAAATTGCTTCCTTTTGCCGTCAATTTCAATCAATTGCAAGTTTGAAGGTGTGGTGGCTATGGAGGAAGTATGGATGTGTTCTTGGGCTGGGGGAGGACGAAAATGAGAGAGGGATAAGTGATTTGGCCACTTAAATGGCCTTAAATGAGCTTAAGGGCACAAAACACACATGTACAAGCTTAACCTTGCTCTATGTCATTTTCTTCCTCATTAGGTATGGTTTCTTTGTCTGCCTTAAACTCATTGGTATACATGTGCCCAACATTTTTGACTAATTATCAAGTCTTGGCTGCCTCCCCCATGGTGGGATAACCCCACAATTCAACCCTTAGACTTAAGTCAAAAGCTTGAACACCTTAAGGTTTACACTAGGACATTTAGGTCCTTGTCGCCTTTATTGTTCCTTTTGTCCAAACTTGTCTTCCATGAGTAATTTGGTCCTCCAATAGCACTTTGATACCATTTATATCCTTCCCATAACTCTCCAAGTCTTTTTCTTGAGACTTTTGCAATTGAGTACTCGAATTTCCAAAACCTTACAAAAAAGTCCATAGGTTGCTTGACAAACAAGCAATCGTTTAGGATTTTCTTGGGGGCCAAGTTACCAACTTGGAATACTTTTAAGGAGGTGTTGACCATGCCTTTTACCCCCCCACACTTCAATCACTATGGTGAGAATTACACAATATAATTGTTTTTAGCTATTGTGACACACTTGTAATTCTCCCATTTTGTGAGGTGGTAACAATCCTCCCTCCCTTAAAAATTTTGGTCCTCCAAAATAGCCTTTAGCTTTGGGTATTCTTCAGGATAACTTTCCATACGGTCTTTTTCAGTTTCCCAGGTTGCTTCTCTTTCAGAGTGGTGTGACCATTGAACTTTTACCACGGGAATATGTTTGTTTCTTAACCTTCTGGTATCCTTGGCTAAGATAGCTATAGGTTTCTCTTCATATGTCAAGTTAGGTTCGAACTGTATGTCTTCCACTACAATAGCATGCTTTGTGTCCAATAGACACTTCTTAAGCATACTGATGTGAAAAACATTATGAACACTTGACATGCTTGGCGGTAGAGCTAACCTGTATGCTACCTTGCCAACTCTGTCCAAGATCTCATAAGGATCGATGTATCTTGGAGCTAACTTGGTTCTCCTGCCAAATCTGATAGTGCCTTTGGTTGGTACAACTTTCAGCCAAACATTGTCACCAACCTCAAATTCCAAATCTTTCCTTCTTTTGTTCACATAGGCTATGGTCCTTTAGGCACATAGATTCGGTCCTTGAAGTACAGTAGTCCTTGCTTGTAAACAAAGGATTGATACAAGGAACCTTTTTCCTCTCCTGATATCTTTTACAGTCTTTGGTCTTTCCCACTCTTACACT
Organism: Aquilaria sinensis; assembly: GCA_005392925.1. Classification (NCBI taxonomy): domain Eukaryota; kingdom Viridiplantae; phylum Streptophyta; class Magnoliopsida; order Malvales; family Thymelaeaceae; genus Aquilaria; species Aquilaria sinensis. Next base: position 68,332 of record SMDT01001269.1, read on the forward strand.
CCCTTGACCTTTTTAGGGTCTGCCTTAAGGCCTTGTGCATCTATGATGTATCATAGGAAAGACATTTCCTTTATCCAAAATTCACACTTGGATAACTTAGCATAAAGCTGAAGTTGCAACAGAGTCTTTAAGACAATCTTCAGATGATGTTCATGCTCATTTTCATCCTTGGAATACACTATGATCTCATCAATGAACACAACCACAAATTTGTCCAGATGTGGTCTGAATACCCTGTTCATCAAGTCCATAAAAGCAGCTGGGGCATTAGTCAAACCAAATGGCATGACTGTGTACTCATAATGCCCATATCTGGTCCTGAATGCAGTCTTAGGAATATCTTCTTCCTTTACTCTCAATTTGAAGTATCCAGATCTCAAATTTATCTTGGAGAAGACCTTAGCTCCCTTGAGTTGATCAAATAGATCCTTAATCTTAGGGAGTGGATACTTGTTCTTGATAGTCAATGCATTAAGCTTTCTGTAGTCAATGCATAGTCTCAACAATCCATCCTTCTTCTTCACAAAGAGAACAGGAGCTCCTCATGGTGAGACACATGGCCTTATGAACCTTTTTCAAGATGTTCATCAAGTTGTTTCTTGAGCTCATTCATCTCTATGATTGGCAGTCTATAAGGAGGTATGGAGATTGGACTAGCTCTTGGTTGCAACTTGATCTCAAACTCAATTTCCCGTAGTGGAGGAATACTTGGCAGGTCTTTAGGAAAGACTTGTGGAAAGTCTCTCACTATAGGAATTCTATCCACTTCTTCTTCACAGTGCAATTGATTCAAGGCATAATGGTAATCATGCTCAGAAATCATAGGTATTTCATCTAATATCTCTGGCTCCTTACCAGGCATTTCATACACTAATTCCTTAGAATTCACTAATGCATGCACTTCACCATCAGACAATATGTTGTGAATCCTACTGAGTTTTTATGCTCATGCCCATATATTTGTGTTTCAGGAAAAGATACACAGCTTGAGTAGTTGTGGTTGTGTGAGTGTTGCTTGTGTGCTAGTGTACCTTGGAGTTCAAGGTAAGTCCTAATGAGTGCTTGGCTTATGATTATAGTTATACATGTACAAGACTTATGTAGTTAGTGTTCGGCCGAGACTTATATACTAAGTTTTGCAGGCTTGGTTAGTGTGGGATACTACTAGGACTGCATCTATGGATGTGTGGACTATTGCTCTGATAGTGGTCTTTACCTTCATGACTATGAACATGGCCTTGTTTTGCAGTGTGTCTTGCTCTATGGCATACTCAAGGTGCTTTTTGGAGAGTAGGTCTCTTGGGTAGTAGCACGACTTGGTGAGTTGGGTTATAGGTTAGCTTGGCTTGTGACCAATTTAGATGCACTTTGGTGGACTACTTTTGTTGTACATATGTATGTGGTGTTGGGTGCACTTTGGTTTTGTTGTACTTGGAATGCTTTGTTACCAAGTTATGTTTGGTTGTTGATGGTTTTGGACAAGTAAATGATGAATGCTTATGGGCCAATGTGTGGCATGTTTATATGAATGTGGGATGTGTTTTATGTTGTGAATTTCTTATGCATTACTCATGGTTGAATGCTCATTTGCATCTAAACTTGGATTTTCAAACCTTATGGTGTCTTGGGATTCTTGGTTGTCATGTACTAAGTAGCACACTTGATTTGCGCACATCCTAGACACTTATTTACATGAGTGTATGCCTTGCTTGTTATGCAAGTTATCAATTACCACCTTGCTTGTTTTGCAAGATAGCAGTATTGGGCCTTACTTCTGCTACAAAAAACTGATTAAGTACCCTTACAAGCCTCCTGGGCCACCTCCCAGGCCAATTAACTTAACAAAATAAGACTTAAAGCCCAATCACAAAGGTTGGCCGAATTAGAAAGATAACAATAACACTCAAGAAACTTGTCAGTTTGTCAACCCTAAACAAGAATGGGTGAGTGTTACATAATGTGCATGGACCAGGGCCTGTGTGGGGTGTGACAGGCTTTGTTTGGTATCAGAGCTTATGATTTAGAGTAGCAGAGTATTAGCCTAGACAGTGTCCCGCATAGGGTTTAGCTTATATAAGACTTGTATCATTGAGTATATGTGAATATCTATATTTGAAGTACAGGATCAGAACAAGAGGCAGGGAAAGAGAATCCCTGAGACACGAGGAAGATACTGTAGCCCATTAGATAGAGGGAATGCAGGTGGATATGCCTGAAAGACAGCCAGATGTTGTTGAGCATGACTTGGCCGAAGGGCCAAATCCCAGGTTACAAGCACTTGGACCAGTAGAGTCAGGCAAGATAGAATGGAGGTAATGATGGAGTCACTACAGGCCACTATGGCTCAACTAGTGGTGGGAATGCAAGCCTTGGCTAGAGGCCAAGCCCAACACTAGGAGAGTTCAAAACCAATAGAGATAGAAGGAAGGAGAAGAAGAAGAAGGCCTGGCAAAGAGCCAATGGAATATGATCAATCCAGTGAAGCTGGAGGGAATCAAGAGGAGGAAGAACCAAATGAAGAAAGGAGGCATCCCAGGGATAGGAGATTGAGGTCAGAAGTTAGACAAGAACCCAGGACAGAAGAGGAGGATGATGAGAGCCTAGACATTGAAGAGCAGGATGCTTATATATACTCTAGGAGAACTGAACCTTTTACAAAGGAGACCACAGCAAGAGGCGGGTCCTCCAGGGACAGGGATGGATCTAGAGGCCTCGAAGTAAGAGAAGTGAGACCCAGGAGAGGAGGACTCAAGGAGGGCCAACTAGAGGGATTCTTGGCATTAAAACCTCCAGTTTTTTAAGGAGGATGTGACCTAGATGAGGCTGAATTCTGGGTATACCAAGTTGAGAAAATTTTTGAAAGAATGGAGGTCACATCCAATCAAAAGGTACTGTTGGCCACCTTCAGGCTAGAAAGGAATGCTGAACTTTGGTGGAGAGCAGTACAAATGAACTACCAAGAGAGAAATCACAGAAGGCCCCTAGCTCGGAGAAGATCTATAAGGTGGGCAGATTTCCTTCAGGTCTTCCACCAACAATATGTCAGTAAGGCCCTAAAGGATCAGAAGTAGGTGGAATTTGATCAATTGGAGTAGGGGGATCTCAGTGTCCTAGAATATGAGCAAAGGTTTAACAACCTGATCAGGTATGCCCCTCAATATGAAGGACAAGAGGAGTTGAGGACCAAGAGATTTATCAGGGGATTTAGGCCTGAGTTGAGACAGATCCTCTGGGTAGTGGGAGCTAGGGATTACTATTCTGTTATGCAGAGTGCCCTGGCATTGGCGCAGGAATTCAAGGAACAATCCAGGGGTGAGCCTAGAAGTAGAATTGAAACCCAGGGAAGCCACCATAAAAAAGGCCTAAGGAAGAAAAGGACCCAAGTGGAGGAAGAAAGGGAAATAAGAAAGAAAAAGGATCATAACCACAGCAGTATGGTCCTCAGTGCAATACTTGTGGAAAATTTCATGGCAATAAGCCATGCTTCAAAACTTCCACTGGGTCTCATAAGTATAGAGCACCAGACCATTGGGTCAGAGACTGCTCAAAGAGAGGTGATGACAACAAAAAGCTGCTGGGAAGTTTTAATCCCAAAGGACTAAGAGGGCAAATCCTTATGCCCCAGATAAGGACCCAAGTGCCAGCCTAAGGAGGGAGGCTAGCACCAAGGGCACCTCAAGAACAAAGGAGACTTGGTGCACCACTAGGTCGGGTATTTCAGCTTGAGTCATCTAGAAAGGTGCAGGAAGCACCAAAGGCCGAGAATGCAGGTGAGAGACTAGTCAGCAAAGGACTAGCATGAGGGCCCTAAAAGGTACTATCTACCTCAATGGCCAGTTAGTATCTGCATTATTTGATACTGGAGCTTCATTGTCTGTAATTTCTAATAGTTTGGTTAAGGCCATGAATCTAGAAGTAAAGTATATGACCAACATGTACTTGGTAAAAACAGCTGGCAATGAAGTTTTATTTATGTACCGCATCGTTGAAAATTGTGAAATCCAGATAGACAAGCTGAAATTGAGAACAAATCTTATAGTGCTAGACACGTATGATTATGATGTGATCTTAGGCATGAACTGGTTAGGAGAGAATAAAGTAGTTATTGATTGTCATACTAGACAATTGATAAGGCCTGGTTGTATACCATATGACTTAGATAAGTCACTAGAATTAGCTATGGACTATCAACTGGAAGTGTTGAAACTAGTAACTCTAGAAAATGAGCATGAGTGCTTGGAACTTAATGACCAGGAAGCATCAGATGAACTTAGGCAGATACCTATAGTTCATGATTATCCAGAAGTCTTTACTACAGACTTACTTGGATTACCACCCATGAGGGAGGTGGAGTTTGAGATTAGACTGGTACCAGGCGTAGCACCAGTATCTATGGCTCCCTATAGAATGGCCCTACCTGAAATGGTAGAGCTGAGAAAGCAATTAGATGAACTGCTTGAGAAAGGGTTCATCAGACCCAGTATGTCTCCTTGGGGAGCACCTGTGTTGTTTGTAAAGAAAAAGGATGGAACTCTCAGACTCTATATCGATTACAGAAAATTGAATGCATTAAACATAAAGAACAAATACCCCCTCCCAAGAATAGAGGATCTATTTGATCAATTGAAAGGAGCAAGAATGTTCTCCAAAATAGATTTGAGGTCTGGATATTTCCAGTTAAGGGTTAGGGAGGAAGACATACCTAAAACTGCATTCAGGACTAGGTATGGACATTTTGAGTATACAGTAATGCCATTTGGGCTTACTAATGCACCTGCATTTTTATGGACCTAATGCAAAGGGTGTTCAGAGCACACCTAGACCATTTTGTGGTAGTATTCATTCATGATATTTTGGTGTACTCAAAAGATGAGGAAACTCATAAAAAACACTTGAGAACAGTGCTTGGCTTGCTCCAAGAAAACAAACTTTATGGGAAACTAAGTAAATGCAAGTTTTGGACTCAAGAGATTGGGTTTTTGGGACGCATAATAAATGATCAAGGTTTGACAGTGGATCCTAAAAAGGTAAGGTCAATCCTGGATTGGAAGCAACCCCAACATGTAAGAGAAGTTAGAAGTTTCTTGGGGTTAGCTCGCTATTATAGGAGGTTTATACCAAACTTTTCTATGATAGCAGCATCCATGACCCAATTGATTAGGAAGAACCAGAAGTTTGTATGGGAACCTAAATGTGAGGAGAGTTTCCAGGAGCTTAAAAGGAGATTGACAACAGCTCCTGTACTGATTCTACCAGATCATGAAAAGGATTATGAAGTGTATACTGATTCATCTCATATAGGACTAGGATGTGTCCTGATGCAGAAAAAATAGGCTATTGCTTTTGGGTCTAGATAATTAAGACCACATGAGAAGAAGTATCCAGTACATGACCTGGAATTAGTAGCAGTGGTCTTTGCCCTTAAGCAGTGGAGACACTGTCTGCTTAGTAATAAATTCCAAGTTTTTACAGACCACAAAAGTCTCAAGTACTTATTCACCCAGAAAGACTTGAATATGAGGCAAATAAGGTGGTTGGAGTATTTGAAAGACTTTGACTGTGTGATTGAATACACAGCTGGAAAAGCCAATATAGTGGCTGATGCCCTAAGCAGGAACTATACTGGAGTACTCAGGGGTGGTGAAACTGAACATAAGGCCGAGAGCCTGAGCCTTACTTGCTTGGCAAGTTAATGGCTAAATAAGGGAAGTGAGCAACTAAATGTACTCACCATTACACCAGAATGGAAGGAGCTTATCAGAGAAGCTCAAACTGGTGATGAAAACATGGGACTAATATCTGGGCAGCAAAAGGGATAACTGTACCAAGGTTTTTCTTTTAAGCAAGGGAGGCTATACTTCCAGAATAGGTTGTATGTGCCTGAAAAGGACAACTTAAGGATTCAAATTCTAGAAGAGGCTCATTCTAGTAAATTGAGCATGCATTCAGGGGCCACAAAGATGTATCACACACTTAGAGTATACTTTTGGTGGCCATATATGAAGAAAGATATTAGCACACATGTAGCTAGTTGTGAAGTGTGCCAACAAGTAAAGATTGAACATCAGAAACCAGGAGGGAAACTGCAAAGTTTGCCTATACCTGAGAGAAAATGGGGATCCATAACAATGGATTTTGTAGTGGGAATGCCACTAACAAGAAGGAAGCATAGTGCCATATGGGTCATTGTAGATAGACTGACCAAGGCAGCTCACTTCCTTCCCATGAATCTCACTGATTCTTTGGACAAACTTGCACAACTCTATATAAAGGAAATAGTGAACTTACATGGAGTGCCTGATGACATAATGTCAGATAGGGATCCTAGGTTTGTTTCTAGGTTTTGGAAGTCCCTACACCAGGCATTGGGCACTAAGCTCAAATTTAGTTCTGCTTACCATCCATAAACTGATGGACAGACAGAAAGAACCATACAGACTTTGGAAGACATGTTGAGATGCTGTATAATTGACTTCCAAGGTGAATGGGATGTACATCTTCCACTAATAGAATTTTCCTATAACAATAGCTATCATTCAGTGATAGGAATGGCTCCATATGAAGCCTTATATGGCAGGAGGTGTATTACTCCTCATTGCTGGCATAAGCCAGAAGACAGACTAGAATTAGGGCCAGACATTATAAAGGAGACCACTGAAAAGATAAAATTGATTCAAACTAGAATCAAGGTCACAAATGACAGGCAGTAGTCTTATGCCAACCTGAAAAGGAGGAGAGACCTAGAATTCTGGGAAGGGGATTGGGTGTGGCTTAAGGTTTCACCTATGAAAGGAGTTATAAGATTTGGAAAGAAAAGAAAGCTAGCACCCAGGTATATTGGGCCATATGAAATACTGGCCAAGGTGGGAAATGTGGCTTATCAGTTGGATTTGCCACCAGAACTTGGTAACATCCATGATGTACTTCATGTAAGCCTACTTAAGAAATATGTTCCAAGTTCTAAGCAGATAGAAGTTCCTGCTAAAGTATCTGTAACACCAAATCTTTCTTACGAGGAAGTACCTACTCAGTTCCTGGCTTGGGATACTAGAAAACTGAGAAGTAGATGGATCTCTATGATTAAGGTTCAGTGGAGTAATCACACTCCAGAAGAGGCAACCTGGGAAGTGGAACAAGAAGTTACCAAGAATTACCCTCATGAATATTCTAGGTTGGTGAAGAATTTGGAGGACCAAATTCTTTAAGGAGGGAGGAATTGTCAGGTTCCTTCCCCAGTGCTTGGCCTAGGCCAAGAAAATGAAAGAAATGTTAGGAAAACAAGAAGGACTTGGTTGAGCATGAGAATAGTGGCGTATGTGCTAATTTGCGAACTTTCAGGTTTCAAATGCACAAATAAAAAAATGGGCATGGAGTTTGTTGCAAGAAAATAAAAGTAAAGGACTTCAATGAAATTAAGAAAAGTGGTGTGTGTGCAAAATCGAGAAGTCTCGGGTTCAATGTGCACATGGAACAATGACTATGTGATAAAGGTGGGAAACAAAGTTTTAGGGCCATTTTGCATTCTTAACCAAGTGATTTAAGTAAGACTATGTGATCTTGAGGAATTAATGGCACCATGCAGATTGAGGGATGACCAAGAAGGGCATTGGATCATTTTTGGTGCCATTTGGCATGTAACCGGCTAGTGCATGGTTCCACTCAAACTTGGTACTCATTACCATCTTTAGTCTCAGATTAACCGAGTTCATAGTGTTCTTGAGAGAAAAAAATGTTGTGCTGCCAAGTTCATGCCGAATTCGTGTTGAATTGAAGCTTGGACACAAAATCAAGCTTGGAGTCTTCAAATTTGGAAGTGGAGACCTTGAGCTTCAAGTCGAAAGCTTGGAATTGAGGAAACAAGGTTCAGCTAAGGGTTGCTTAAGCTCCATTTGAGGTAAAGACTCATAGTTCACTTGAAATTCTTGGTAAATGTCCATGATCAAGTGATTAGGTTGGCTAAGTGATGGCCTTGTTGTGCTAGGCAACCTTGGTTTGGGAAGCTAATCTTGGCCTTAGAGACACAAACTCAACCGAGAGCTCAAGCTTGTTTTTGGAAAGGTAGGATTCATGTCTACTTGATTGCTTGGTATCTTTCCATGATTCAAGTAGTTAGAGTGACTAAGTGATGGTTAATTATGCTAAAGGATCTTAGTTGCTTGATGGGCTTATGGAAGGACTTTTGGGTTCTTGGTGTATTGGCTAGCTAGTCAAGTTAATGGTATGTGTTAGAAACTTTAGTGAGGGAGGCCAACTTATTAATGTTTTGGAGCTCTAGTGGAAGGTGGATTGAAATGGTGAAGTTAGGTGTGCAAAGACACCCCTGAACACATACTAGTGGCTTCAGCCGAGAGGCAATTTGGGAATGTGTGTGTGTGTTGTGTGCTTGAGTGTGTTGTTTGTGTGTGCTAACCCCTGTAGATAGTGTTATTGTTTATTTAGTGTCTCGGTTGAACCATGATGTGAGTATATATATGTATATGTGTATTGTTTTCCTTGTCTTTGTGTTTTTGGTTGCAGGTTCACTTAGCACTAAGGCGGTTAAGTTTTGGACTTAACTAAATAGACCATGTGTGGTCGTTATATGTTGTGAATCCTACTGAGTTTTTATGCTCATGCCCATATATTTGTGTTTCAGGAAAGGATACACAGCTTGAGTAGTTGTGGTTGTGTGAGTGTTGCTTGTGTGCTAGTGTACCTTGGAGTTCAAGGTAAGTGCCAATGAGTGCTTGGCTTATGATTATAGTTATCATGTCCAAGACTTATGTAGTTAGTGTTCGGCCGAGACTTATATACTAAGTTTTGCAGGCTTGGTTAGTATGGGAAACTACTAGGACTGCATCTATGGATGTGTGGACTATTGCTCTGAAAGTGGTCTTTACCTTCATGACTATGAACATGGCCTTGTTTTGCAATGTGTCTTGCTCTATGGCATACTCAAGGTGCTTTTTGGAGGGTAGGTCTCTTAGGTAGTAGCATGACTTGGTGAGTTGGGTTATAGGTTAGCTTGGCTTGTGACCAATTTAGGTGCACTTTGGTGGACTACTTTTTTTGTACATATGTATGTGGTGTTGGGTGCACTTTGGTTTTGTTGTAATTGGAATGCTTTGGTACCAAGTTATGTTTGGTTGTTGATGGTTTCGGACATGTAAATGATGAATGCTTATGGGCCAATGTGTGGCATGTTTATATGAATGTGGGATGTGTTTTATGTTGTGAATCTCTTATGCATTACTCATGGTTGAATGCTCATTTGCATCTAAACTTGGATTTTCAAACCTTATGGTGTCTTGGGCTTCTTGGTTGTCATGTACTAAGTAGCACACTTGATTTGCACACATCCTAGACACTTATTTACATGAGTGTATGCCTTGCTTGTTATGCAAGTTATCAATTACAGCCTTGCTTGTTTTGCAAGATAGCAGTATTGGGCCTTACTTCTGTTGCAAGAAACTGATTAGGTACCCTTAAAAGCCTCCTGGGCCACCTCCCAGGCCCATTAACTTAAGAAAATAAGACTTAATGCCCAATAACAAAGGTTGGCTGAATTAGAAAGATAACAATAACACTCAAGAAACTTGTTAGTTTGTCAACCCTAAACAAGAATGGGTGAGTGTTACAGAGTGTGCATGGGCCAGGGCTTGTGTGGGTTGTGACATAGGCAATTTCATGGCTTCAACAAATTTCCTAGCCACTGTAGACACAGATGCACTAGTATCAAATGGAACACTAACAGACATACCGTTAAGGTAAATGCTACCTCTAAGTGCTCCTCCCTGCTGTGATGTCTCTAGCCTCTCTACTTGGAAGACTGCCAGCTCTCTGCACTAGAGGCTAAGGCACTAGAAGAACTGGCCTCTACTATCCCTCACTTGGTGCTCCACCTCTAGGTCTTGCCTCAATAGCCTTATTAGACCTTGGTCTTCTGGCCTCCTTTGAGCCTGTGGGCAATCTTTGATCCAATGATCCATGGATCCACATCTTAGACACGCTTGGGTGTCAAAATAGGAAGGTTTCTTTCCATGAAACCTCCTACATTTAGGGCACCTTAGGCCAGGGAACTTCCCTTTAACCTTGCCCTCACCACCAAAATGGGAATTGTTGGCAATTCCCTTGCCATGTGGTGGCTTCTTTTGCTTTCCTCCTACCTGACTACTTTCCCCTGGTCCACTGGGAAACTACTTAGTCTCACACTCTTCTTGCTCTACTAATAGAGCTTTCTGCACTGCTTCATAATAAGTCACTGCTCCGAAAGGTCTAACAGCCTTTCTAATGTTTGACCTTAGGCCTTTAACAAATCTTTTGGCCTTCAGCTCCTCTAGTCCATGATACTGAGGAGCATACCTCACCAATTGATTGAATTTGTGCTCATACTCTAGGACACTGAGGTTGTCCTGCCTTAGAGCATCAAATTCAGCTTGCTTCATATCCTTGATGGCATCACTGATGTACTATTCCTAGAATAGCTGTGTGAACTCTAGCCAACTCATCTCAATATCACTTCCTGGCCTTTTCCCCTTCTCGAAAGCATACCTATCTCTGGAATTTCTCCACCACATATCTACACTGCCTACCAAGTTGTAAGTATCCAGTGACACTCTCTTGGTGGAGCTGAGTGGCATCCTCTCAAACATTTTTTCAATGAAGATTAACCACTCCTCAGCTCTCTCTGGCCTAGCTCTTCCATCAAACTGTGGAGGTCTTAGGCCTTGGAACCTCTCTAATAGTCTGACCTCATCTAGGCCTTCTAGATCCTCTGATCTATGTCTCCTAGATTTGTGAGAGCCCTCTGTATGGTGATGCTCTCTATGATCTCTATGATCTCTCTGCCTTCTCCTGGATCTTCTCTCATGGCCATCCTCAATCTCATTCCTAGTAGAGGAATGGTCATAGACTGAGGGATTGATCCTGGATACCTGACCAATCTCAGACCTTAGTCTTCTTCCTCTTGGATTTATCCTATCTTCATCTTCCTCCTCAACAGTTTCATCATTTGTGTCTTCTAAGCTTCCAGAAGGAACATATTTAGATGTGTTCCTAGTAACCTCTTCTGGTTGTTGCTGTGCATCCTGAATTGGTTCTGCTGGAGCTACTTGGACTCCCTGCTGTTGTCCTTGAATCAGCCTCATTAAGTTTTCATTGATTAGAGCTAAGTTCCTGTGAAGCTCTAACCAAACCTAAGGCACTTTAGGGTTTGGTACACCTTGTTGCCCCTGATTCCCTCTATTATGTTCATTTCTTTGTTGCACAAAATCAGTAGGAGGCCTTTGGGATGGTTCCCTTCTTCTTGTGGCAACCATGTTTACTTCTTGCATTGATGATCATCATAGAGCACATATAAAGATCATAGGTATTTCAATGGTACTTGGCACTAGCAGCTGACCAAACTGAGTTCATATATGTAGATGCATGCAATGCAACTATATGCTATGTACATGTATAAACCATGCTCTGATACCAAATTCTGTTACCCACTCCGGGGTAGTCTAGTTATGGTGCCAAAACTGTGCATTTAAACTCTCAGGTTTAGTGTGTCCTGTAGGTCTTTAGAACAACACCCCTAGTGTACATACTCAAGTGACCCTCTTGAGCACTATGTAAATACATGCATATTGGTCTAACCATAACACACATATTTACATTTATGCACACTATGGCAGCTAAGAAGGAAAACACTAGCACAACTCTTAGTTTTGGCTTCCACACATTAGGCAATCTTGTTAAGTTCTAGTGACCAGCTACTGCACCTGTAACTTCCACTAATAAACTGTATCATTCTAGCCACATACCCCCTATTTTCATTGCTCCATTATCAAGTAGAGACTTAGAGCAAACCAAGGAATTTTTTTTTACATCAATAGCCCACCTATGGACCAAGTTATGGATTTTTTAAGTTGGTTATAAAATTCTGACCAAATGAACAGTAACTCAGCCAAATTTACAATGTCATATCTTTGGTTGCAGGGCTCTGAATCCAGAAATTCCAAATCCCAGTTAACTCTACTGATGTCCTCTAGGTGTGGTCAAAATTGAATATCAAGATTCATTCTACACAGGGAGATATTGAACTTTAGGTCCAGAGTCAAAATTCTGGCAACTTTTGGACCATTTTGCCCATACAATTTTTCCAAACCATGCAAACACTTCATTCACAAGGGGAAAGCCCTCCAAGGCTATCCCATATATATCCATTACACATAGGAATTACATTCCCTTTCTTTTAACAACTTTATGTGGCCAAAACAGAATTTTCAAGTAAGCAGCCAATCATTCACACTTAGGCAGCTTTGCACTACATCACTTACATAGCCAAAACATTACTCAAATGTTCACATACTTGTCTAATTTTACATACAGTACATGTACATGCATACATGCACTACAATATGGTCTTAACTCAGCTAAATACGTACCTAGGTTACAGGAGGTCCTGAGACACAATGGACTCCAAAAACAGGATGTTGGACAGCTGCTGCACAACACAATAAGTACCACCATTAAAAATACCAAATGTGCTCCTAAAATCACCAAAATTTCCAGATCATAACTAGAAATATGGAAGTTCATGTACCTGAAATTTCAGATTAAAAGTCAAGCCACAGAGGTTATTTTGAAGGTGATCTTTCTACTGGACCTGAAATGACAGAATTGAGGGGAGTAAGTTTCATTGAGAAACTTAGTAAGGGTAACACTTGGATTCTATAGGCAATGTGACCTTCATTAAAACCTGAATCCAAAGACACTTAAACAAAAAAACCACAATGTATATATAAAAGATATAGCAACCAAATGCAGCAGCCAAACACAAACAACAAACACATGAAATGCAGCAGTAACAATATACAATAGGTTAGTCCATAAAACACATAATAACATAACCAAATCACTATGGCAGCCCTCCTCAAGCTAATGCTTGGTCTTATGAGGATTTTAACAGTAGTTAGTACTAACTTTGGGTTCTAGAAAACCTCACTTTACTGCCATCATTGTGCACTTCACACTAGGTCACAAAACCTTCAATAACTGCACTCCCCTCACTAAGCTTGGTTCATCAAGCTCATGGCTCTCTTCCAAGCTTAGCCCTAGCTCGATGGATGTTTGAAAATTGAAGAAAACAGTCCATGAGAGCAAGAGAACCCTTACCAAAGTAGGTAGGCCAAAAATCAAGTTTGATCCTTCAAGTATCCAAGAAATAGCTCTAGTTTGCTTCCAATTGCTTCCTTTTGCTTTCAATTTCAATCAATTGCAAGTTTGAAGGTGTGGTGACTGTGGAGGAAGTATGGCTATGTTCTTGGGCTGGGGGAGGACGAAAATGAGAGAGGGATAAGTGATTTGGCCACTTAAATGGCCTTAAATGAGCTTAAGGGCACAAAACACACTTTAACAAGCTTAACCTTGCTTTATGTCATTTTCTTTCTAACTAAGTATGGTTTCTTTGTCTTAAAATCATTCGTAGACATCTGCCCAACATTTTTGACTAATTATCAAGTCTTGGCTGCCTCCCCCATGGTGGGATAACCCCACAATTCCACCCCTAGACTTAAGTCAAAAGCTTGAACACCTTAAGGTTTACACTAGGACATTTAGGTCCTTATTGCATTTAGCGTTTCCTTTGTCCATACTAGTCTTCCATGAGTAATTTGGTCCTCCAATAGCACTTTGATACCATTTATATCCTTCCCATAACTCTCCAAGTCTCTTTCTTGAGAGTTTTGCAATTGAGTACCTAAATTTCCAAAACCTTACAAAAAAGTCCATAGGTTGTTTGACAAACAATCAATCCTTTAGGCTTTTCTTGGGGGCCAAGTTACCATCTTGGAACACTTTTAAAGAGGTGTTGACCATGCCTTTTACCCCCCACATTTCAATCACTATGGTGAGAATTACACAATATAATGGTTTTTAGCCATTATGACACACTTGTAATTCTCCCATTTTGTGAGGTGATAACATATTACATGGCCTAAGAATTCAATTTGATCGGTCCAAAAATGGAATTTATTTAGTTTTCCATATAATTGATGTGCTTTTAACACAATCATCACTATTCTCGAGTGCTTTTTATGCGCCTCCTTATCCTTGGAATAGAACATGATATCATCTACACAGATCATCACAAAGTGGTCTAGATAGGGTCTAAATATCCTTTGTATCAATCCATAAAGGAATCTGAAGCATTAGCAAGCCCAAATGGCATTACTGTGTATTCAAAATGCCCATATCTGGTTCTGAAAGCAGTTTTTCAGAAGTTTGCTTCTTTGACTGTCAATTGGAAGTATCTTGATCCAAGATCAATCTTTGATAACACTATGGCCCCCTTAAGTTGATCAAATAAGTCCTCAATTCTGGGAATAAGGTACTTATTCTTCATAGTCATAGCATTGAGCTTTTTGTAGTCAGTACATAACCTAAGAGTCCCATCTTCCTTTTTCACCAATAGCACTAGTGCTCCCCAATAAGACATACTTGGCATAAAAAATCCTTTTTCAAGGAGTTCATCCAATTAATTTCACAGCTCATTCATTTCATGAATTTGCCATCCTGTAAGGTGTAGTGGATACAAGAATTGCTCCTGGAGTCAACTTGAGTTCAAATTCTATCTTGATCAAAGAATGTAGACCTCGTAACTCAAAAGGGAACAATGATAGCCGAAGGGCTATCACCCATAAAAACCTTCTCCCTCGGTAGAACTTAAGACCACCCTTGGCGGATTCATAACTGATGCCCCAAAGCATCTTCGTTTGTTGTCATGTTGACAAGTGGAGAGACTTCCTGAGGAGGCGAGCGCCTGGAGCTCTGGTTTCCCAGCTGGGTGTGCCTGAAAAGCTCAAAGGAGAGGTTAGGAGGTCCCCGGTTTGCTTTTCCGGGGAGGACCCTCCGACGCCCAAGTCAGTTTTCTGAGTGAGAGTGGAGGAAGAACACTAAGGGATCAAGTGTCTTGCCTGTTTTGTGTTTTCTCAGAGGGAGGAAAATGCCCATCCTTTGCCCAGTCCCTTTTCCTAGTATTTATAGGAGTAGATGGTCCGTTCAGATCATGACACGTGTTCGGTCGGATTTGATCTGTACTTTTGGACCTAGGGGACAGGCAGCCGTTTGCAGCCTCCTTTAGCCCTGGACCCGGACAGGTTGTGTCAGGACTGGGGGGGCTGCGGCGTGTCAGTTTGCCGTTCAGATGTGACGTGTAGGGCTTGTGGGCAACATGTCAGAGGCTCCTTAAATGCTCATACCGTACTCCCGAGGTCCCCTGGCCGAGGTCGCCCTTCGGTGCGTGCACCCTCTTCGGATTCTATCCGTCCTTCGGTGTGAGCACCTCCTTCGGGATCTATCCCATAGTTCTGGGAGCTCCCTTGATGAACACCTTCTTCGGGACTCACACCCATAGTTAGAGGATTCCCTTGTTCAGGTGTTTCTTGTTCGGGGAAGATCCTCTTCGGGGCCTCTGCCTTCGGGGAGATTCTTCCTTGCTTCAGAGAGATGGCTCTCTTACCTGAAGACGGTCAGTCTGGCCCCTCGATGATGATGGTGTTGTCCTCGGAATTCCTGACGAGCTAACCGAAGTCTCGAGCTCATAGTGTTTGACTTCGTACCTTCCGAGGTCAGTAAAAAGATCCTCTCTTGGGTGACGTCAGACTCCTCGGCCAATATTCTGGCAGGGAGTTACTACCGAGGAGGCAATAGCCTTTGGCTATCACAGGCCCCCCCCCCCCCCCCCCGAAGTGAGAAACTTCGGTTCATCGGTTGTGGGTCCTGTGGTTGTGATATCTGCGCCGAAGACGCCTTCTTCTGCCTGAAGCGATGGGCAGCCCTTTTTGCGTCCTCGAGGCGCGAGAAGATAGGCTGTCCCTGTGCCGAAGATACACCTTCCGCTCGAAGTCACAGGCTGTCTCTTGGTGTCCTCGTGGCGAGGGAAAATAGGATAACCTTGTACCGAAGATAGACCTTTTGCCCGAAGTCACAGACTGTCTTTTGGTGTCTTCGAGGTAACCTACTTTTTTGCCTTTATAGGTCTGCTCATGCGTTGCATCCTGTGTCCAGCAGAGTCAGTCTAGGGCGGCGCCTCTAGACCAAATGGTGTCAGAGGGCGTGCTCGACGTGATGGACGACACGTGGCACGTTTGCTGCGCGATGACCGACACATGGCACACTATTATTGGGTGGGAATGCACTGAGTACGGCAGGCGCGACTTTTCAGGCGCATTTAGCAGTTATGGCGACGCTTCGCCTTCCGAGGGGTACTAATGACGACGGTTCACCTGGCCTTCTCGGCCTATATATACCAGCCCTGTCATAACCCTCTTTTTGCTTCTGCTTTTGCTTTCTTCTGCCTTCTAATTCTCTCCCGATTTTCCGCGGCGGTTCTCCTTTTTCAGGCGTTTTTCCGACCACTTTTCACGACGGCTTCCAGAAATCCAGATTCCGGCAAGACCTTTGGTGGGTTTTAGTCCTTTTGCTTTTTTCAAAGCTTCTTCTTTGTTTTTCCCGAACTCGTTTTCCTTGTTTTTCCTGAACTCGTTTTCCTTGTTTTTCCCGAACTCATTTTCATCATGCCTGTTCCCGAGAGTTGGCAACCTCTTCTTTCTCACCCTTGCTGCACTACTCCGGCAAAACTAGCGAAGTGGAAGAAAAAGTTTTTCTTACCCTCTTACTCTGTGACGAGGTTGCCCCGTCCTGACCAATTTCCTTTCTCCAACCGAAGTGATGAAATCACCGTTTTCCGAGCCCAACTGAAGGCCGGACTTCGGTATCCCCCCCCGGAGATGGTTAGCGCGTTCTGCGACTTCCATGGCATTGCCGTTAACCAGCTCCCACCGAACTCGTACTGCTATTTTAACGCCTTCCTCTGTATGTGCGGCGTTTTCAAAATAAAACCTCACTTTGTAGTTTTTCTTCAGTACTACAAGCTCTTCGTGGTCCCGAAGGGTGGCTTCTACTTTATGCTACCTCGGGGATCCGGGAGCAAAAAGTATACGTTCACCTTCGCCACCAAAGACAGCTGGCGAGGGTGGCAACAAAAATTCTTTTTCCTGAAGAAGTCGGAGGCTTGGTCGCACGTCCCGACCAAGTGGGCTCAGGGGAGGCTCAAGATGGATGTCGTTGACCCGAAGATACTGCTAGACGCCGACGTAGCACCTATCTTTGAGGACTTCGACAGGCGCATTCGGGCCGTCTTTGACTGGGCTGCCGAGGTCTCTCCTCGTGCCCTTTACCCATTTCCGATCAACTGGAGGCTCATGACCGAAGAGGTCCTTCGGGAACTTAAGGTGGTAAAGGAGCATGTGACAGACCTCAACATGCCGAAACCGGCTTCTTCGGGGAAGGACTCCTGGCTCGTGAAACTCCTTCGGGGGAAAGAGACTTATGAGTCTTTTTACGAGAGTAAGTTACTTTCTCATTTTTTCCTTCATAACTTCATCTTGGACTTACACTGATCTTCCTTTTCTTTTTTCAGAGATGGGCGACGACGCGGCTGCCTTCTACAAGTTACACTGATCTTCCTTTTCTTTTTTCAGAGATGGGCGACGACGCGGCTGCCTTCTACAAGGCTCTTTTTACCGGGCAGGCCGAGAGGGGCAAATAGACAAAGAAGGCCGCCTCTTGGAGGCGGAAGCAGACTTTGGGCGGCCCTCCTTCCAAACGGGCAAAGAAAGCTGCTCCTTCCTCTCTTCCGCAAATTCCGGAGGAGGTAGGCGAGGAGCCCGAAGACCCTGCTGCCCCTTTGCCCGAGGTTCCTTCTGTCGACGTCCCTTCTTCCGACGTCCTTCCTCAAAGCCCCACGCCTTCGCATGCTCTTCTGGAGGGCGATGGGGAGGAGACCCCTTCTGCCGAGGAGCGGCGTCAAATAAAAGGCAAGGGGATCTCTACTGAGGCGACGTCGATTCTTGACGACGACGTTACCGAGGTGCCAGCAGGTTTGCACTTTTGTCGAACCAACCTTTTGTTTTTTGCAAATCCTTAAGACTTTTCTGGCCTTAACTAATTTTTCTGCCTTCTTGTGCAGCGGAGGTGGCCGCTCCTGACTAGGTTGCCGAACACGCCCGCAAGAGGGCCCTTCGTGATGCCAAAGTCCCAGCAAGGAAAGTTCCGAAGGAGCCCTTCTGGACATTCACGGAGGACATGGATATGTACTCCGAGGACTGTCCTGAGATGGCCAGGCAGATGTGCAAAGGGGTGCTTACCGAGGCCTCTTACAAGGCCCTTGCGGCGGCTTACCCAGGTGACAACTCTTTGGCCGCCAAACTCACTGAACATGCCGCCCAGGTACGCTTCGCTGTTTTCTCAGTGCCAATTTCACCTTTGCTTTTTATTTAGCATCATTTTCCCTTTGTTTGCTTTTTTTGCAGTTGATGGGGTATGCTGGGTTCCTCCGAGTTCGGGTAGCTCGGGAATCAGAAAGGAGGGCGTCACTCTGGGACGCTTACACCAAGACGAAGGCCCAGTGTTCGGCGCTGGAAGCCGAAAATGCTCAGCTGAAGCAGTCTTCGGAGAAGGAGGTTGCTGAACTTCGGGAGGGGTTCAAAAAAGAGAAAGGAGGAACTTGAGAAAGACACCTCCCAGAAACTTTCCGACATCGGCTCTCGAGTGGCGGAGCTGACTTCGACCGTTGAAGCGATTCAAAAGGATAAGTCAGAAAGTGACGCAATCCTTGCGAAGACGCTCGAGGAAAAGGCCCAGCTCGAAGCCGAGGTCGCATCTCTGAAGAAGCCTTCAGAAGAGAAGAAGAAGATGAAGGGATTGAGGAGAAAGCTCAAGGATCTGGAGAAGGATTACGCGGATCTGGAGAAGGACTACGCGGATTTGGCGGTCAAGAAGCGGGAGTCCGATGATATGACGAAGTTGGGCTTTCAAGACGGCTTCTGCCTTGTCCGGCACCAAATTCTGCAGAAGTTCCCAGATTTTGACCTCTCCTTCCTGGAAGGCATGAACATCCCCAAGGAGCCTCGGTGGACTTGGTCCAAGATCGAGCACTTGAAACTGCCTCCTTCTCTCCCGGCGTCGAAGGCTACTGACAAAAGCACAGAGGCTGGCAGTTCTCAAGACGCCGAGGTTCCTTAGTTTGTAATAGGGCCTTTTGTCTTCATTTTCTTCTTCTTTTTTGTAGTCTTTCAGCAACTTTCTTCTCTGTAAGCACTCTTTGGCTCAATAGATAAAAATTTGGCTAAGTATTTTTTACCAGATCCCTTTGTTTTCCCTTTGTCCTGAACATCTTCGCTCAAGGGACTTCGGAAGACCATACTTTTGCTTTCTTTTGTCCCGAACATATTCGCTCAAGGGACTTCGGAAGACTATACTTTTGCTTTCCTTTATCCCGAACGTATTCGCTCAAGGGACTTCGGAAGACCATACTTTTGCTTTCCTTTGTCCCGAACGTATTCGCTCAAGGGACTTCGGAAAACCATACTTTTGCTTTCCTCGGCGATTGCTTTCGTGAGACTCTTGTTTTGCACTTCTTCAGAATCTTTTTACTTAGACAAATTTGTCCAACTTGTGCAATACAACTTTCCCACCAAACTTTTTAGGCATAGAATTTTTTCAAGGCCTCTGAGTGCCAAGTGTTTTTTAATTCTATGCCTTCGGCATCGCCGAGCTTATAAACTCCTTTTCGTACTTCAGCAAGTACCAGGTACGGTCCTTCCCAATTTGCGCGAAGTACCCCGTGGGATGGCTTTCGGGGTGCAAATTCAGCCTTTCGGAGAACGAGATCTCCCTTCTTTATTCCTTTTGGCCTGGCGCGTAGATTTATGGCTGCTGCCACTCTTTGCTGGAAAGCTTTTCTTCTCAGCCCGGCTACTTCTCTGTGTTCACCGACGAGGTCGAGCTTGGTTCTCAGGCCGAGGTCATTTCCTTTTTCATCGAACACTTGGACTCGTATTGACGGTTGTACTGCCTCGACAGGGATGATGGCCTCTGTACCGAAGACTAGTGAAAAGGGCGTTTCCCCTGTGGCTCTTCGGGGTGTTGTTCGGTAGCTCCATAACACGCTTTGGAGTTCTCCTGGCCATTTCCCTTTTGCTTCCCCCAGTCTCTTTTTCAGACCATCTTTTATGGTCCTGTTGGATACTTCCACCTGCCCATTACTTTGGGGGTGAGCTACTGGGGCGAAGTGCATTTTTGTCCCGAGGTCGCTAATGAACTCTTGGAATCCTTTGTCTATGAACTGGGATCCATTGTCCGCTACGAGTACCCTCGGTATGCCAAATCTGCATACGATGTTTTTCCATACGAACTTCTGCACTTCTTTTGCCGAGATAGTTGTCAGAGGTTCTGCCTCGACCCACTTAGAGAAATAGTCTACTGCTACTACGCAAAACTTTACGCCTCCAGGCGCCGTTGGGAGTGGCCCAATGAGATCTATGCCCCAAACTGCGAAGGGCCAAGGATAGTCTGCCGAAGTCACGAACTCTGAGGGTGTTCTTTGGATGTTCGCATGTCTCTGGCAACTACCACATTTCCGGACGAACTGCTTGGCGTCCTTTCTCAGGGTAGGCCAGAAGTATCCTTGGCGAAGTATCACTGCTGCCAGGGCGTCGGTTCCGATGTGCGAACCACAGGCACCTTCGTGAACTTCTTCGAGGATCATTTCAGTATCCTCTTCACTAACACACCTCTGTAGTGGATTTGCATATCCTTGCCGATATAGTTCTTCTCCAATTAAGAAGAAACGTCCGGAGCGCCTTCGCACTTTTGCGGCTTCGCTGGGGTCTTCGGGGAGTGTGTTGGTTGCGAGATACGTTTTGATTGGTTCTTTCCATCCTTTCCCCGAGGTCGCTATGCTTAACACCGCGATGCTGGGGTGGCTTAGCACTTCGGTGCAAGTTTTGGACTTCGCCAAACAGTCTGCCTCAGCATTTTCTCGTCGGGGTACGTTCTCGATTTTCATGACGTCGAACTCCCGAATAAGCTTTGTTACCAACTCATGGTATTTCGCCAAGGTCGGGTCTTTCGCGCCATAGTCCCCTGCCATTTGCCGGACCACCAGCTGGGAATCACTATGGGCTTTCAAGTTTCTCACGCCAATTTTTCTGGCCAGGCGTAATCCTGCTATGAGGGCCTCATACTCGGCCACGTTGTTGGTGGCGTTGAAACTGAACTTGATGGCCTTCATTACTTCTAGGCCTTCGGGGCCTCTGATAATCACTCCAGCTCCCTGGTGTTCGGATCCTGAGGCCCCGTCAACATATAACGTCCATTCTGGCTCGTCTTCGCCGGAGAAATGAATGTCCCTCCTCGGTGTTTGGTACTTCGGCGATGAAGTCTGCCAAAGCTTGAGCTTTTATAGCTTTCCGGGGTTCATACGTGATGTCGTGTTCGCCAAGCTCTATACACCACTTGGAAAGCCTTCCCGAGTGATCAACTTTCCTCATAACATCCCGTAGAGGTAGGGTACTTCGGACGATAATGGGGTGAGCCTGAAAGTATGGCCGCAGCCTTCTCCCTGCGAGCACTAAGGCATATATAGCTTTTTGAAGCAAAGGGTACCTGACTTCGGCGCCATGCAGGGACTTGCTGACATAGTAGACCGACCATTGCTTTGGCCCTTCTTCTTTTACGAGGACCGAGCTCACAGCTTTTTCTGTGACGGCGAGGTATAATACGAGCGGTTCTCCCTCCCGAGGTTGCCGCAGAGTCGGCAGGCTGGCCAGGTAGACTTTGAGTTCTTCCCAGGCTTTTTGGCAATCTTCATCCCAAGGATGACCATTCCTTCCGAGGTCGCCTTCCATCTTTGCTGCCTTTGTGAGGACTTTGAAGAAGGGTCGACACCTATCTCCGTACCTGGAAATAAACCTGCTCAGAGAGGTTATTCTTCCGGTGAGTCTCTGCACGTCTTTGACTGTGGCAGGAGTTCGGAATTCAAGCAGAGCCTTAATCTTCTCGGGGTTAGCATCGATGCCTCTTTCGGATACAATGTACCCAAGGAACTTTCCCGAGGTCACCCCGAAGATGCACTTCTCAGGATTAAGGCGGATCCCGAAGGTTCTGAGGTTTTGGAAGGTTTCCTCTAAATCTGCAACGTGGTAGCCAAGCAGTTTGCTCTTGACTATCATATTTTTGGAAGGTTTCCTCTAAATCTGCAACGTGGTAGCCAGGCAGTTTGCTCTTGACTATCATATCATCGACATACACCTCCATGTTCCTCCCCATTTGGTCTTTGAAGACCTTGTTCATCAGCCTCTGGTAGGTGGCTCCTGCATTCTTGAGCTCGAAGGGCATCCTAATATAGCAATATGTTCCTCCCTCGGTGATGAAGGCAGTCTTCTCTTCATCTTCGGGGCCCATCCTTATCTGATGGTAACCACTGAAAGCGTCCAAGAAACTTAGGAGCCCGCACTCGGGAGTTGAGTCTACCAGTTGGTCTATTGGCGGAAGAGGATATGAATCTTTCGGGCAAGCATCGCTCAAATTTCTGAAGTCGATGCACATCCGGAGCTTAATACTTCCTTCCTTTGTGGCAACTACCACGTTGCTTAGCCATTCGGGGAAGTTTACCTCCCGGATAATGCTAGCGTCTATCAGATGCTGGACTTCGGTCTTGACGAAGTCACTTTTGTGAGTTGAAATGCTCCGTTTCTTTTGCCGGACAGGTTTTACTTTCGGACTCGCTTTGAGGCTATGCTGGATTACGCAAGGGTTTACCCCTGGCATGTCCTTCGGCGAGTAGGCGAACAGATCTTTATTTGTAAGCAGAAAAGATACAAGTTTTTCCTTGTCTCCTTCGGCCATGCTTTTCCCTATTCGGGTGCTATGGCCTGGGACAAGCTCTACTTTTTCTGTTTCCGCTTTTGTGGGATCTTCTGCCTCGCCCCTTTCCAGCTCTTTTGCTTCTACAGCATGTGCTAAGTTGCTTGCTGGAGCTTTTCGTGCTCTGACGAACACCTTTCTCACCTCGCCTTGATCAATGAAGATCTTTGCGTCTCCTTCTTTGGTGGCGAAGGTGACGGTCAGGTACTTTACATCAGGGCGAATGTGCAAATTTCCCTGTGTCTGTCTGCCGAGGATGGCGTTGTATGACGAAGGAACGTCCATGACTATGAACCTTGCCATGGTAGAGGCGAACAACTCAGCAGTTCCTTTCTCCGAAGTTCCTTTCATCATCAAGGGGAGGTCGATCCACCCGAGGACAGGTAGCTCAGATGGTCCTACGCCGAACGTGGGTGAAGTAACAGCCTTGAGGTCACTCCTGGATAGGCCCAAGCTTGGCAGCAAATGTGAGAACAAAACGTCGGCGTTTGACCCATCGTCCAGCAGTACCCTCTTGACGTCCCAGTTTCCTATCCTCGCCATTATCAGCAATGGATCGTCATGGGGAAATACGATGGTGGAGCCATCCTCGCGGGCCAATTTTTTTGTTGGGCTCTGATATTCCATCACCGCTATCTCTCTGGCCCTTCTTTTCCTTTCCGAGGATGGAAGTCCGGTTGTGATCGTCTGTATTACTCCTGCCGAAGGTGGAGGACGCCTTCTCGGACTTCGGTTCCTTCGCCTGTCCGAATCGTAATCCTCGTCATCGGGCTTTCCTTCCTCCTCTTTTTTCCCTTTCGGGGAAGGCATTCTCAAATAACGCCGAAGCTGGCCCTGCTTTATCAGTGATTCAATGTACTTTTTCAACTGAAAGCAGTCTTCGGTGTCATGACCGTGATCACGGTGGAACTGACAGAACTTCTTCATGTTCCTTCTGTTGTCAGCAGTCATGCCCCTCGGTCGTTGGATTTGAGCCCCCTGTTTTTCCAACGCCATGAGGACGTTAGCCCTCGTGGTGCTCAGAGGTGTAAAGTTTTGGGGCTTCCTTCCTCCTACTCGCATTCTCCGAGGTCGGCCTAACTGTTCCGTTGGACACCGGGCTTGCTGGCTGGACCCTTCGCCACGAGCGTGAATATGGTCAGCCTTCGGTCCAGTCATTCTCAGCTCTTCGGCTGTCATATGTTGTTCAGCCCTTCGGTAGAATTCTCCCAGCGTGTCCGGGGGATCTTTGGAGAATTCATAAAACAAGTGCGAATCCCTCCGGAGGCCCCTCGTCATGGCGAGGATGCGGATTTCGGGACGAAAGTCCGGAACACTGAGGGCCTCTCTGTTGAACCTCTCGACATAGTCACGGATGGTCTCCCCGTTTCTTTGTGCTATGTCAAACATCTGGACGGGCATCTTCGCCGTCGGCTTGCTCCCAATGAACTGTTGGGTGAACGCTGTGGACAGCTCCTGGAACCCCCTGATGTTTCCGGGAGGCAGGGAATTGTACCAGGCAGTTGCTGGTCCTGCGAGGGTGACTTCAAAGCACTTGCAGAGTGTAGCATCATCAGCCCCGTGTAGCACCATGCTGCGTTTGTACTTTGTTAGGTGGGCCTGGGGATCAGTCCGACCCTCATAGGTCTCTAGCCGAGGTAGCCTGAAGTCACTTGGCATGGCCGCCTCGACCACTGTTCGGGCGAAAGGAGTTTCATCTCCAGAGACGGTTTCAGTTAGCCTGGCCCAAACAGGCTTGCGTGCCACCTGCTGTTCCACTCTCTCCAGTCTTGCCAAGACTTTCTCCAGGAGGAGCGTAGCACTGGGCTCCTCTTCCTGGTGCTTGGAGGTTCTTGGGTAAAAGGACTGTTGCCGTCTCTTCGGGGAGCGACTTCGATACCGAGGTGAGGGGGACCTTGCCTCTGGTGATAAACTTCTTCTGGACGGGACTTCAGGTCGTTCAGACCTTGCTCTTTCCGCCAGCCGTGCTCCGAGGGGCAAGTTATCTGTCGAGGACTCTTCTCGTGGTTCCCCACTTCCCGAGCTATGATGGGTTGCCCTTGGGCTTTTCTCCCGAGGTCGTGCTGGCGAAGTGGGTTTTTGCGCCTGGGCTGGTTGCGGCCATCTTCGGTCTATTTGTTGTGTCATTTCAGCCACAACAGACCTCTGAAAGTCTCTTAAAAAACCCATGGTGATGACAAGAGGGCGTTCCTCTTCAGGCAAGGAAGTCTCTGGGGGACTTTGTTCGGTAGCTGGTTGGGTCTCAGGCGCGGACGGGGACTTCGGGAGTCCTTTGTCCTTCGAACGCCGAGTTTCGACAACAGCTACCTGGGAGTGGTTTCCCACAGACGGCGCCAAATGATGCCCCAAGGCATCTTCGTTTGCTGTCATGTTGACAGGTGGAGAGACTTCCTGAGGAGGCGAGCGCCTGGAGCTCTGGTTTCCCAGCTGAGTGTGCCTGAAAAGCTCAAAGAAGAGGTTAGGAGGTCCCCGGTTTGCTTTTCCGGGGAGGACCCTCCGACGCCCAAGTCAGTTTTCTGAGTGAAAGTGGAGGAAGAACACTAAGGGATCAAGTGTCTTGCCTGTTTTGTGTTTTCTCAGAGGGAGGAAAATGCCCATCCTTTGCCCAGTCCCATTTCCTAGTATTTATAGGAGTAGATGGTCCGTTCAGATCATGACACGTGTTCGGTCGGATTTGATCTGTGCTTTTGGACCTAGGGGACAGGCAGCCGTTTGCAGCCTCTTTTAGCCCTGGACCCGGACAGGTTGTGTCAGGACTGGGGCGGCTGCGGCGTGTCATTTCGCCGTTCAGATGTGACGTGTAGGGCTTGTGGGTGACATGTCAGAGGCTCCTTAAATGCTCATACCGTACTCCCGAGGTCCCCTGGGCGAGGTCTCCCTTCGGTGCGGGCACCCTCTTCGGATTCTATCCGTCCTTCGGTGCGAGCACCTCCTTCGGGATCTATCCCATAATTCTGGGAGCGCCCTTGATGAACACCTTCTTCGGGACTCACACCCATAGTTCGGGGATTCCCTTGTTCAGGTGCTTCTTGTTCGAGGAAGACCTCTTTGGGGCCTCTTCCTTCGGGGAGATTCTCCTTCTTCGAGATGGCTCTCTTACCCGAAGACGGTCAGTTTGGCCCCTCGATGGAGACGGTGTTGTCCTCGGAATTCCTGACGAGCTAACCAAAGTCTCGAGCTCATAGTGTTTGACTTCGCACCTTCCGAGGTGAGTGAAAAGATCCTCTCTTGGGTGACGTCAGACTCCTCGGCCAATATTCTGGCAGGGAGTTACTACCGAGGAGGCAATAGCCTTTGGCTATCAATAACACCAACTTCAAGAAAAATGGGGTCCTCATCACCCTCGGATTTGCGAAGCTACCAACCTCGGAAAAATAGATCCACCATCCTCGACAGAGGAAAAAGTCTCTTGAAGATGGTCTACTCTTCCGAAGGGCCTTCCCCAGTAGCCACCGGGGATAAATCTTTGGCCGAAAGGGGTCTCACAACTTCCGAAGGGGTTTCACAGAGGAAAATGAAAAAAATGGTTAAGGGAGCCTCTGACAAAGAGACCTTGCACTTGCCCCCCCCTTACCCTCTGGCCAGAACTACCTACAGCCAGCTGGAGATACTCGACTCCAAAGGTACGGACTAGATCTAGCCAAACACGTGTCATGATCTGGATAGACTGTGCAAAATGGCCTCCTCCTTCCACCCTCCTATAAATACTTAGGAAGGTCATTGGTAAGAACAACGGGACTCTCTCTTCCTTTCCTCCTTGCTCTTAACCAATTTTTCTCCCAATATACTAACTTGGGCATCGAGAGGCTCCTCCCCTGTAAAAACACAATTCCGGGGAGCTCCTAACCCACGTTCTTTAAAGTCTTATAGATATCTTCTCATCGGAAGTTTCCCCTTCAGGCTAACATGTCATACAACAAGGATGCTGCGGAGCATCATTTGGCGTCATCTATGGGAAACCATTCTTAGGTCACTATTGTTGAGACTCAGTGTTCAATGGACAAGGGAATCCCGAGGTCCCAGTCCATGCCGGAAACTCAAGCAGCGACTGAACAGCTTGCAATGGAGACTTCCTTGCTTGAGGATGAACATCCTCTAACGATCATGATGGGCTTTTGGCACGACTTTTAGCACTCTATCGTGGCTGAAATTACATAACAACTTGACCAAAGGTGGTCACAAGCACCTTCAAAAAGAGCATCCTATCCGGACGCACGTCCGGAGAAAAGTCAGAAGTCACATCATCGGAGCTCTAGAGGCGGGAGTTCTCAAGATGAGTCCTCAATGAAGAACATACCAGCCCGGGTACATCGCACTGCAAGAACTTGGTCATAAGAGCTCAGAACTTCCCACCGGCGAAGTCCATCTCCAGCCGGGAAGTCCTTATCCCCGTGCTAGAGAAGTTACTCACTGAAAAGAAGACGCCATTCTCCATTGCCAGTGACTACTAAGCAACGAGGAGAGGATAGTGCTACCACCCTTATGGAGATAATCCTGGAAAGGTTAGAGAAAGTGGAAAAACAGGTTTCCTGAAAGCCTATCTGGTCAAGGTTGTCAGAGACCTTCACCAGAGAAGAGTCACCCTTCATCCATATGATAGTAGAGGCACCAATGCCCAGTGATTTCCATGTTCCACGCCTGGAGACATATGATGTGCGCAGAGACCCCCAAGCCTACCTAACAAAATATAGGCACAGCACGGTCTTACATGGTGCTGATGATGCCACGCTTTGCAAGTGTTTTGAAGTCACATTGTTAGGGCCAGCAATTGTGTGGTATAACTCTCTGGCTTCCAGAACCATAATGGGTTTCCAGAAGTTGTCCATCTCATTCACCCAGTAGTTCATCAGAAGCAGGCCGATAGCGAAAATGCCCGTCCAAATCTTTGACATAGCCCAAAAGAATAGGGAGACCATTCGGGACTATGTCGAAGAGGTTCAACTGAGAAGCCCTCAATGTGCCTGAACTTTCGCCCCTGGAAATACGCTTCCTCGCCATGATCAGGGGACTTAGGATGGACTCACAACTCTTCTATGAGTTCTCCAAAGATACCCCCTGATAGACCCTCGGAGAATTCTACCGAAGGGCATAGAGAGTGAAAAAGAGAGCAGAGGCACATGACAGTACGGAGCAGCTATGAATAGGTGGCCGAGTAGCACATGATAGCCGCTGAGCATAGTCACTTTGAGAGTCAGAGTCACCAACCTCGGTATTCCACCGAGAGAGGGGGCAAACCTCGGAAAACAAGGGGAAAGAGGCTAGTATCATTCACTCCCCTAAATACTACAAGAACAAACATCCTGATGGCCATGGAAAGGCAAGGAATCACAATCCAACGCTCGAAGGCCATGACCTCGGAAAATAAGAAGAACATGAAGAAATTCTGTCAATTTCATCGGGACCATGGGCACAATACTGAAGATTACTTCCACCTGAGAAAGTATATTGAATCTTTAATTAAGCAATGGCAACTTCAACGCTACCTGGGGATGCCGCCACCCAAGGCCCGAGAAAGAAAGGAAAGAGAGAGGAAATGAAAGGATGATGACTATGATTCTGAACGACATCGAAACTAAAGTCCTAGAAAGCACCCACCACCTCTGGCAGGAGTAATCCAAACAATCACCACTGGAATACCCTCGACTGAGAGGAAAAGGAAGGTCCGGGTAATCTCGATGATAGAATTTGACAACTCGGTGAACAAACTTGTTCAGAAAGATGGGTCTACCATGAAGTTTCCACACGATGACCCTTTCTTAATCATGGCAAGGGTAGGGATCTGGGATGTCAAAAGGGTGCTCATTGATGATGGGTCTAATGCTGATGTTTTGTTCTCTCATTTGTTGCCAAACTTGGGCATCTCAAGTGTTACCACCTCACAAAATGGAAGAATTACAAGTGTGTCATAATGACTAAAAACCATTATATTGTGTAATTCTCACCACAGTGATTGAAGTGTGGGGGGATAAAAGGCATGATCAACACCTCCTTAAAAGTGTTCTAAGTTGGTAACTTGGCCCCCAAGAAAATCCTAAAGGATTGCTTGTTTGTCAAGCAACCTATGGACTTTTATGTAAGGTTTTGGTAATTTAGGTACTCAATTGCAAAACTCTCAAGAAAGAGACTTGGAGACTTATGTGAAGGATATAAATGGTATGAAAGTGCTATTGGAGGACCAAATTACTCATGCAAGACAAGTTTGGACAAAGGAAACACTAAAGGCAATAAGGACCTAAATGTCCTAGTGTAAACCTTAAGGTGTTCAAGCTTTTGACTTAAGTCTAAGGGTGGAATTGTGGGGTTATCCCACCATGGGAGAGGCAGCAAAGACTTGATGATTAGTCAAAAATATTGGGCACATGTGTACCAATGAGTTTAAGATAAAGAAACCATAATTAGTGTGAAAGAAAATGACAAAAAGCAAGCGTAAGCTTGTTAATTGTGTTTTGTGCCCTTAAGCTCATTTAAGGCCATTTAAGTGGCCAAATCACTTATCCCTCTCTTATTTTCGTCCTCCCCCAGCCCAAGAACACATTCATACTTCCTCCATAGCCACCACACCTTCAAACTTGCAATTGATTGAAATTGAAGGCAAAATGAAGCAATTGGAAGCAAACTTGAGCTATTTCTTGCATACTTCAAGGATCAAGCTTGATTTTCGGCTTACCCACTTTGGTAAGGGTTCTCTTGCTCTCATGGAATGTTTTCTGTAACTTTCAAACATCCATGGAGCTAGGGCTAAGCTTGGAAGAGAGCCATGAGCTTGATGAACCAAGCTTAGTGAGGGGAGTGCACTTGTTGAAGGTTTTGTGACCTAGTGTGAAGCGCACAATGATGGCAGTCAAGTGAGGGTTTCTAGAGCCCAAATTTAGTACTAACTACTGTTAAAATCCTCCTTAGATCAAGCATTAGCTTGGGGAGGGCTGCCGGAGTGATTTATTTCAGTTTATTATGTGTTTTATGGACTAACCTATGGTATATTGTTACTGCTGCATTTCACGTGTTTGTTGGTTGTGTTTGGCTGCTGCATTTGGTTGCTATATCTTGTATATATGTGTTGTGGTTTTTGTGTTTCAGTGTCTTTGGATGCAGGTTTTAATGAGGATCACATTACCTTAAGAAACCAAGTGTTACCCTTACTAAGTTTCTCAATGAAACTTACTCCCCTCAATTCTGTCATTTCAGGTCCAGTAGAAAGATCACCTTCAAAATAACCTCTGTGGCTTGAATTTTAATCTGAAATTTCAGGTACATTAACTTCCATATTTCTAGTTATGATCTGGAAATTTTGGTGATTTTAGGAGCACATTTGGTATTTTTAATGGTGGTACTTATTGTGTTGTGCAGCAGCTGTCCAGCATCCTGTTTTTGGAGTCCATTGTGTCTCAGGACCTCCTGTAACCTAGGGTGTGTATTTAGCTGAGTTAATACCATATTGTAGTGCATGTATACATTTTCATGTATTGTATGTAAAATGAGACAAGTATCTGAACATTTGAGTAATGTTTTGGCTATGTAAGTGATGTGGTTCAAAGCTGCCTGAGTGTGAATGATGGGCTGCTTACTTGTAAATTCTGTTTTGGCCACATAAAGTTGTTAAAAGCAAGGGAATATAATTCCTATGTGTAATGGACAAATATGGGATTGCCTTAGAGGGTTTTTCCCTTGTGAATGAAGTGTTTGCACACTTATGAATTTTGTATGAAATGGTCCAAAAGTTGCCAGAATTTTGACTTTGGACCTAAATTTTAATATCTCCTGGTGTAGAATGAATCTTGAAATGAAATTTTGACCGATCCTAGAGGACATCTAGAGGATTAACTGGGATTTGTAATTTCTGGAATTAGAGCTCTGTAGCTAAAGATATGACAATGCAAAGTTGGCTGAGTTACTGTTCATTTGGTCAGAATTTTGTAACCAGCTTCAAAAATCTATAACTTGATCCATAGTTGGGCTATTGATGTAAAACAAAATTTCTTGGTTTTCTCTAAGTCTCTACTTGGTAATGGAGAAAATAAAATAGGGGTTATGTGGCTAGAATGATACATTTTATTAGTGGAAGTTATAGGTGCAGTGGCTGGTCACTAGAATTTAATAAGATTGCCTAATGTGTGGTAGCCAAGATTAAGACTTGTGCTAGTGTTTTCCTTCTTTGCTGCCATGGTGTGCATGAAATGTGAATATGTGTGTGATGGTTGGACCAATATGCATGTGTTTACATAGTGCCCAAGAGGGCCACTTGGGTATGCACACTAAGGGTAGTGTTTTGATGGCCTACAGAACATTACCAATCCTGGGAGTTTAAATGCACAATTTTCGCACCATAATTGGACTACCCCGAAGTGGGCAACATCAAGGGTGATCTTAAACCCGTTACCTCTCCTACTTTTGGTGTAGGTCCCTCGGAACTCCCAGCACTCAGTTAGATCAATCTACCCTTTATGTTAAAGGGAACCTCAGTTCAGACCATGGAGGAACTCTTTGGTTCCACCATGATGAGGTTTATCATCATAGATATCCCTTCTTCATACAACACCATCCTTAAAAGGAAGACAAAGGGTAATCTTTACATTTGCCCAGATGTGAAGTACCTAACGGTCACATTTGGCACAAAGGAATGTGATGTGGAAATACTCATTAATCAAGCCAAACTAGGGAAAGTTTCATAAAAGCAAGACAGAGTCTAATGAAAGTTTACACACAGACTTCGGGAGAGAAAGGCGTGGTTGGCAAAGACACAATAGAAGGAGAAAGAAGTGACTTTGAAAAAATAGAAACAAAGGATGTAGAACTTGTCCCGGGCTAAAGCACCCGAGTGGGGAAAAAATTGGCCGATGATGACAAGGAAAGGCTTGTATCTCTTCTATTAATGAACAAAGATCTATTTTCATACTATCAGAAGGATATGCCTGGAGTAGACCCTTGTATAATTCAACACTGTCATAAAGTATGCTCGGAGGTGATGCCTATTCGATAGAAAAAGCGTAACCTCTCGGCGCATAAGAACAATTTTGTTAAAATTGAAGTCCGACGGTTAATAGAGGTGGGCATAATAAAGAAGCTTAAGTACCCTGAATGGCTCAATAATGTTGTTCTTGCATCGACTTTCGAAACATAAACATTGCCTGTCCAAAGGACTCATATCCTTTTCCACCAATAGACTAATTGGTAGATTCCACTACTGAGTACGGTCTACTTAGCTTCCTCAATGCTTTTAGAAGGTATCACCAAATTTTGATGAATTCAGAAGATGAGGAAAAAAATGCCTTCAT
Source organism: Aquilaria sinensis (assembly GCA_005392925.1). Taxonomy (NCBI): domain Eukaryota; kingdom Viridiplantae; phylum Streptophyta; class Magnoliopsida; order Malvales; family Thymelaeaceae; genus Aquilaria; species Aquilaria sinensis. The sequence goes on from SMDT01001269.1 coordinate 100,338, forward strand.
TATCGAAGTTGGGACCTACTCCTACATTAGAATGCCCTTCGACCTTAAAAACATTGGAGCAACATACCAAAGGCTGATGAACAGGGTATTTAGCTCCCAAATTGGGAGAAATATGGAAGTATATGTCGATGATATGATAGTGAAGAGCAAGCAACCTAGTAGTCATGTCATGGACTTGAGGGAAACATTCCACCATCTTCGGGAATTCAGAATTCATCTTAACGTTGAGAAGTGCGTGTTTGGGGTGACTCCTTAGGTTTATGGTATTCGAAAGAGGTATTGATGCCAACCCCGAAAAGGTCAAGGCCTTGCTAGGATTCCAAACTCCTGCGATGACCAAGGATGTGCAAAGGCTTACAGAAAGAATCACGGCCCTTAGCAGGTTCATCTCTAGAAACGGGGACTGGTGTGAACCATTCTTTAAAGTGCTCACCAAAGTAGCAAAAGATGAAGGCAACTTCAGTTCTAAGGTGCACCCTTAAAATGATGATTGCCAAAAAGCTTGGGATGAACTGAATAGCTACTTAACCCGTCTGCCGACACTTCGGCAGCTGCTGGAAGAAAAACCTTTCATCCTTTACCTCACCGTCACCAGAAAGCCAGTAAGTTCGGTACTTGTAAGGGAAGAGGGAGGAAGGTAGTGGCTAGTATACTATGTGAGCAAGTCCTTGCACGGTGCCGAGGTTAGGTGCCCTTTTCTACAAAAGGCCATCTATGCCCTAATGTTGGCAAATAGGAGGCTGTGGCCTTATGTCCAAGGGCATCCCATCCTCGTTCAGAGTAAATTGCCTTTTATGGATGTAATGAGGAAGGTCGACCAACTCTGGAACATTATCAAGTGGTTG
>SMDT01001270.1:0-102984 GCA_005392925.1 Aquilaria sinensis
TATTTAATCACTTTTTTTTTAAAAAAAAATATCACTTTTTGTAGATGTGTTTCACTTATTTTTTTAATTTAATCCTTTTTTTAAATTATTTATTGCACTTCAGAATTATTTATCATTTTTTCATTTTTTATTAGCATTTTAAAAAATTTACCATTTTTTTAAACATTTATCAATTTTTTTTAAAGGTTATCACTTTTTTTAACATGTAATAGCTTTTTTGAACATGTAATAGCCTTTTTTTAACATGTAATAGTTTTTTTAACATGTTATCGCTTTTTTAAAAATATTTACTGCATTTAAAATATGTATTCATAAATGAAATACTAATATAATAATAAGTATAAATATGTATTCAGTAAAAAGTGTAGTTAATTAATATATTTATATTTAATGATATTTACTTTATTGAATGTAATAATCACACATATTATTAAATATATTTAAACGAATAAATCATTTCTTTTTAGACCTACAAAAGTATAATTATTAACTAATGATATGAGTAATGTATATAATTATATAAAATAAATATTAATTCAGATGATTAAGGCGTTTTGTTTTAGGATTAGTAGGTTAGGATTAGGATTATGTTTACAGTTAGAGATTTAATGTTAGGATTATGGTTAAGGTTAATGATAAGGGTTTAGGATTAAGGGGTTAAGATTAGGATTACTTTTAGGGTTAGGGATTTAGTATTATGGGTTAGGATTGAGTGTTGATGTTTAAAAGGAGGGGGTGGCTAAAGATTAAGGTTTAGTGCTATTCTATAAAGTATATAAAAATCTATTAAAAAATAAATATTACTCCATATGTCTAGATTATTTGCTTCATTTCTAAATAGTGCATAAATTAAGAAAGATGAAAGAAATATATCTTTTTTACTATTTAAAAAATAAAATTTCATAAAAAAAATTAATAGTATCATAAATACAAGGGGGTTCTTTGTTCGAATTAGTGATTTTGTTCGATTTATCTTTATCTGTTCAGTATTAGGCTATACGATTTTTTTCATAAAAAGAAATGGGTAACATCAACTTATGTCATCATTGGACCTGAAATAAACTGATCCAAAATAAGGTTAAAGTGGTATCGGCGTAAGGTTCTATAAAGTGGTACCAGGTAATGGTTATTGTGGTATCAAATTAAGGTGTCAATGGTCCCAAGTTAAGGTTATAATGGTACCAAATTAAGGTTTTGTGATACCAAGTTAAGGTTATTGTGGTACCAAGTTAGGGTTCTAATGGTATCAAGTTAAGGTTATACTGATACCAATTTAAGGTTCAGTGGTACCAGTTTAAGGTTCTAGTAGTACCAAATTATGGTTATACTAGTACCAACTTAAGGTTCTACTGGTACCAACTTAAGGTCATATTGGTACCAAAGGAAGGTTCAATGGTACCATTAGCTTAACAGTTTTTAGTGAGGGTACCAAGTTATAATTGATTGCGGTATCAAGTTAAGGATGTCAATGGTAGTTACCGGTTATTCGCAAAGTTAAGGTGTGATACCAAGTTACAGGTTATTTTGGTACGGGTATGGTTATTGTCCTATTGTAACTGGGTGAATGGGTAAAAATGGTACAGAAATTAGGTTAAAGTGGTACCAAGTTAAGGTTGTAGAGGTACCAAGTTAAGGTTATTATCCTAGTGTAACCGGGTAAACCAGTAAATGTGTTACCAATTTAAGGTTATAACCTTAACTTGGTACCACTGTAACCTTAATATGGTACCATTATAACTTTAACTTGGTACTACTATAATCTTATCTAGGTATCACAATAACCTTAACTTAGTACCACCATAACGTTAAATTAGTACCACTATAACATTAAATTGGTACCACTACAACCTTAACTTAGCACCATTATAACCTTAAATTGGTACCATCGTAACCTTAACTTGGTACCGTTATAACCTTAACTTGGTACCACCATAACCTTAATTTGGTACCACCATAACCTTAACTTGATATCATTATAACCTTCAATTAGTACCACGATAACCTTAAATTGGTACCACTATAACCTTAACTTGGTACAACCATAACCTTAATTTAGTACCACAATAACTTTAAGTTGGTACCAACATAACCTTAACTTAGTACCACTATAACCTTAAATAGATACCAATATAACCTTAATTTGGTACCATCATACCCATAACTTGGTACCACAATAATCTTAACTTGATACCATGATAACCTAAACTAGATACCACTATAACCTTAAATTTATACCATTATAACCTTAACTTGGTACCATCATAACCTTAAATTGGTACCGTAAACTTGTTTAGGGATTAGGATTAAAGGATTAGGGATTAAAGTTAAGGACTAGAATTAGGAATTAGGGTTAAGGTTAATAATTAATGATTAGGGTTAAGGCTTAGTGATTAAGAATTAAGGTTAGGGTTTATGATTTAATGTAAGGTTTAGGTGTATCATTTATGGTTTAAGGTTTAGGAGTAGAGTTAGGGTTATGTATTTAGGATTTAGCATGTATGTACATTTTAATTAGAACAATATTTGGTAAATTTTTTAAAAGCTCAAGCATGTATGTAGTCTTAAGAATTAGAGAATAAGGTTATGTTAGGCTTTGGGGTTAAAGTTAGGGTTAAGGTTAGGGGTTAGGCTTAGGCTTAGGCTTGGGGTTAGGGTTAGGGGTTAAGCTTAGGCTTAGGGATTAGGGCTAGGGATTAAGATTTAGTGCTAGGCTAAGGTTTATGATTTAATGTTAGGGTTGAGGTGTATCGTTTATGGTTTTGGGTTTAGGGTTGGACTTAGGATTTAGTTGTTTATAGTTTTGGACTAAGGATAAATTTAAGATTTAAGGTTAGGGTTAGGATTTAGTGTTATGTTTAGTATTTTGTTTATATTATATTGTGGGTTTACTTCTCACGTAATATTAATTTTAACTACAATTGACATATTTAACATTTTAATTAATAAATGCAAAACATTTATGTACATGTTTAGGGTTTACGTTTTCAGTTAATGTTTTGGGTTAGGGCTTAAGGTTTAGGTTTAGTATCTGAGTTTAAGATTAGGTTTTAGGGTTAGAGTTTTGTTTAAGATTTTTTTATACAGTATTAGTTTTTTACCATGATTGACATATTAAACAATTTTGTAATATTTAGAGACAGAGAGTTTATGATTTGAGGAGTCTTGGTATAAATAAGGTTTTAATTTTTACCTTAAGTTAACCTTAAGTGTAACCGGGTAATATTGAAGGTTACCTAAAAAGATAACCCGACCATCTAGAAGGTATCTTTAATGTGACCCGATCACCATTTTAGGTTACATTAAATGTGACCCGGTTACACTGAAGGAACCTTTAATGTGACCTGGTTACCTTTTTAGATTACCCTCTAAGTGACCCAGTCACACCGAAAGTACCTTCAACGTGGCCCAATCACATTTTTAGGTTACCTTTAAAGTGACCCGGTCACCTTTTTAGATTACCTTCATATTGATCGGTCACACTGCAGATACCTTCAACGTAACCTGGTCACATTTTTAGGTTACCCTCAAAGTGAGACGATCACACCTAAGATAACTTCAAAGTGACCCGGTCACCTTTTGAGGTAACCTTCAAAGTGACCCGGTCACACCTAAGTTACCAATTTTTTAACATTTATCACTTGTTTTAAAAAAATTTGCTTTTTTAGTTTTTTATCACATTTTTAAAATATTTATTACATTTTAGATATTTCTATAACTTTTTTGGTTTTTAATCACTTTTAAAAAATATTTACCATTTTTTAACATTTATCACTTTTTTTTTATATTTTATCAGTTTTTTTATATTTAATCAATTTTTTTATATTTATTTTCTTTTTTAAAAAAAAAGTTGATTTTTTTAGTTTTAATTATTTTTTTTTATTTAATCAATTTTTTGATAAATATTTCAATTTTTTTAGTTTTTTATCTTATTTTTTTACAATTATTTTATTGCATTTTAGAATTATTTATCACTTTTTCAGTTTTTAATATCTTTTTAAAAAAATATTCACCAATTTTTTTACATTTATCACTTTTTTTAAAAAATTTTTTTAAAAAAATTTCAATTTTTTATTTAATTTTTTATCACTTTTTAAAAATCTTTATTCACATTTTAGAATTTTTTTATCACTTTTTTAAAAATATTTACCACATTTTTTAACATTTATCACTTTTTTAATATTTAATTGATTTTTTAGAAAAATTTTGATTTTTTTTAGCTTTAATCGCTTTTTTAAAAAATATTTCACTTTTCTTAGTTTTTTATCGCTTTTATTTAGGTTAGACTGGTCGCACTTTTAGAGTTACCACCTATAACCTGCAAAAGCAGGTCACTTTAAAACTTATTCATACTTGATCTGAACGGAATAGTCTAGGAAAAACAAAATAAATATTTGGGACTAAAATAACAAAAATATAAAAGTATAGTTACAAAGAGTATTTTAAACCAAAATCCAATCTTTTGATCGGACAGTGGAAAACGGGGCAGCACCATTACCCACTATATATTTTAGAACGGTCCCTTATGTCCTGTATGACCCACCCCCCACCCGGCTGGTGCAGGAGCCAAGGCCCATGTTTTTAATGCGTCAAACTTTCTATTATCAGACTTCAATTATTGGACAATAACTCATTGCTCATGGATCAAATCAACATGCACCTCAAAGCAACCAGCCTTCTTTTGTCTTATTATTTCTCAAGTCAATGAAACCTCTTTTGAGTTTCACTGTTTTGGGAGACTAAACAATTAGTTATTCATACATTATTTTTAATTTTATTGATTTTTGAAATACTAATTTAAAATTTTTCAAAGGCATTTTAAAATATTTTTATTTTTAAAAATTAATTATTTTGTTGAAATTTCCTTTTAAGCTGGGTACAGAAAAAATCATAAAAAATTAACTAATTTTCAAAAATTTAACTCAATTGATTATTAAATATATAGAAATGTTAGCTTTTAAATGACATTGATTCTTAGTAAAAATCACCAAAATTAAAAATAATAAATTTATTAATGAGTTTTCAAATAAAAAAAAAGGGTTTTAAAATTTCAGTAAAGTTTTACATTTTACTCTAAGGAGACTCAAAGCCTGCCCGTTAAGTCAACCGGGTCATTGCAGGTTGCAGGTTGCAATCTATTCGGCTTGGTCAAATTTAAACAAGCCCCCAGCTCTTCTTCCACACGCGTCCCTCATGCCTAGCGGTGGAACCAAGTTTTTTTTTATCGAGGAGTAGGGTCAACTACAAGTAGTATAGAAGAGAATACGGTAAGACGATGGTAAGACTAAGTTTTAACGGTGAATCTAAATAAAAATTATTTACATTAATTTATAATAATATACATACAAGTACATTATTTTGAGTAAACTTTAATTTTACTTTGACGTAAGTTATCAAATTTTATTGATTTTTAAAATAAAGTATTTCTATAGTCATTAAATATATAAGCTTTGTATTTAACTTTAGATTGAATAAGTCTTTGAAATTATTTAGAAACTTCAAAAATGAATTTTGAATTAGAAGTATTATTATTACTTTTTCATGTAAAACATAAAGATACCTAGTTAATGTTTTAAAAAAACTAAAGAATTGCCTAGAAATATATTAATTCTAGTTTTTTAGAATAAAATAATTAAAAGATATAAAAGTTTACAATTTCATACTAAAAACAAGTAGGAAAAATCATATTTTTTTAATGACACTGACATTTTCTATTAGGTATTAACATGACTTATTTGAAAATTTTGAACTTAGTATGAGTTGTAAAGTTTAGTGACTAAAATAGGTTGACTCATAATTTGAGAGTTAATTATACCAATTAAATTAAATCGAAGAGCTAATATTGCATTTAGACCATGGGTTTCAGATAAGAATAAAAAATGACAAAAAAAAGTTTGTGATGAATGCACAATCGATCGCATAATTTTTAGTGAATATTTCTCTACCTCTCATCTTTATATTCTTCTAAAATATCTCCAGGAGGGGGGGGGGATTCACACTTAGTTTCTAACTTTTGACAAAATGATCAAATTAATATCTTATATTACATTTTTAAAATTCTTGGGGTTGGGAGAGGAGAGATACCCCTTACTTTAATGGTTTATGCCCAGAGGAAACCCAACCCCTCCTTCCCTTGTCACGATCACCTGAAAATTCAAACTTGAAGCGTTGCAAAACTAGATGATGGTGTTTGTTAGGAGTCAGACATTCAAGGGTTACATAGGGGAGGATGAGAGTCAGTGCTGCCACCGGAGTGCTATTTGGCGGCCAAGTGAGATGATGAGCATGCCATTCTGACCCAAAGCTTTTCATAAAATTTAAATAAATAAAAATGTTGTAAAATGAAAGTGCAAACGGTGGTTCAAAATAAATCTTGCTCCCAAAATAAAAGATTTATGTAACCTAACATGCAACTGGAAGGCGATGTGTCGTGGGAATCAGGCATTCGGGGAACAATAAAGGGAGAAAACTCATTTAAAATTCAACTCACGATCAGATTTTATTTTTTTCATAAATTTGAAAAGTTAAGCTTCGATTCTTATTGAGCTCTGAACCACCATTGATGGCTTTGTTCTATGGCCGCAAAAATCACACCAAGGAGTCGACTCCTGGTATTGCCCGCTCTGCATTTTCCCTATTTGCCACCACCAACCACCGGAAAATGTACTTGACCGCTCTGCCCCGAGCGAGGCTTCTTTCGTCTCTGCTCCCTTCTGCGACGCCGGCTCGCGGCCCGTCACCAACACCATCACAGTGGCTGGATCGATGTGTTTTGTTGGTGATCTGGGTCGCACAACCGCAGCAGTCAAATGGGCAATATTGGTGGTTGATTACAATAAAAAAAAATTACAAGAATGGTATATATTCCATTTCTTGGGATAAAGAAAGTATAATGTTTGTTATTGTTTCACATTTTTTTTTAAAAAAAATTATGAGTATTGTACAACAATAGCTTTCAATTCTTCCGTGATTATCATTCACTAGATCATATAATGGTTCTAGTTAACTAATAATTGCATTAATAAACTAAATGAAGGGCAATAAATCTGAGAAAATATGTATAAAGATGTAAGAATTTCGCATATTTTGAAAACAAAAGAAAAAAAAGATAAAAGTGAGAAATGTTTTGTGGCGAAGAGTAGTGCAATGTATTCAAATGGGTTTCCCTAGCAACTTTTCTTATCAAAGGGGCATTTGAAGAGGTTTAGAATTCGACTGCGGCCTTGTCACTTTTTCCAAAATGTTACAAGTTTGTTTAGTTATCATTCGGGTTCAGAATAGCTAGCATTAATTATCCTTTCCTCAATTATAGTAATAGTATGAAATAATATATTATTCTATTGTACACCTGTAATAATGCTTCTAAATACTAACAAAAATTATTCCAAATTTAACAGGCCCACGGAGGGACATAAACCAAGAGTTAGAAATATTTGAACTCATCTTATTTATTTATTTATTAATCTTGGATCTTTTATCCAAACTTTGTAATTATATTGAAAAACTACAGTTAGAAATATTTCTTTGTTTCTCTGAAATATTTGTTTCTGAATGAAGTATATGTACCTTAGTTTATCATTGAAATAATTACCTTAATATTGTTTATTATTGAAATAATCTTCTGAAAAACATTTTTTACCATTTAAATATATATAACTTTGCCATACTCAATACAATTTAGCATCTTGTGATAAAGTTGTGTAAGTAAACTAGTTTATAGTGCTAGTGAAACCATACCAGAAGATAGATGCAAGGAAGTAGGGCCATAAAACAAAAAAAACTAAACAAGTCTTATTCGTGTTCATTTATATAACCTTACATGAACACAAACATGAACAACATCAATCTATAAAATAATGTTTTTTTTTCTGTTTGTGTTCATTCATTCATAAATAACATTGCCATGAATAAACGAACGCATCGTGAACACCACTAAATGAATATGTTTGCGAGTAATATGAATAAATGTGTTCATGCACAACGTAAACAAACATAAATGAAAAAATGAACAAAAACAAATGTCTGTCAGTTGAACTTACAAAAAAAAATAAATGAATAAAAGAACAAATAAAGAAATGAATATAAACAAATATTAATCGAATTGTTCATAAATATAAAATTGAACATTGAAGTGCAGAGAGTTACAGAACAACATCTCTCCTCTCAAGTCATTATGATAATGGACATACAAGAATCCAAAGGTTTGGTTCTGTCAGTATACATGAATAGGACAAACCAAGGCACCCCCGGCTGTGAAGAAAGAGATGAAATGTTTGCCAATAACGTCGAGTCCATCTTCACGGCTTCTCCTTGGAGCTTCTGTTGCCAGGGAAATTAATTTCATGTGGATATAACATATAAATCAGATGTTCGGTTTGGAATTTTAGCACGTTTAAATTACACAAATTCCTTAATTCGGTTGGGACAGACGACAAGTAACGTCTTGAAAGTAGGAGACAAGAGATTTTTTTGTTATCAACGGAAGTATAAGGAGCTAATAACTCAACATACTATACATAACAATCAGTAAATACATGATTGTGGATAACAGGAATACTGGTCATTTCAACTTTTCGGTTTGAATTGAACGCTAATTTAACTAAATATTGGATAAAAATTTCTCCATCACTCATCACACGCAGTAGAACAATAAACAAAATCAAAGAAATATATACAAATTTAACATAGTTCAACTCTTAATTAACTTACATAAATGGATTAGAGAAATCCACTCGAACAAAATATAGATATTACAGTATAAATATGTTTAGTGCTCACGCTAACATATGGATCTCTTACATACTACTGATAATAACAATATCTTATCTTCACACAATTACAAGATATGAGATTCACAAAAGACTTCTCGTCCGAGTCTTTTTCGGCCTCCGAATTTTTCCTCCCTTTTGAAACCCCCACATTTTGCTTCTTCATCACATTGGCTTTTCTCTCATACCAAAAACTCTACTATAATGAGCTTTTTTATAGGTCATACACAAACACAAGCTATATCGAAATAGGAAAACTAAATCCTAAACAAATAAAAAAGTTATAACTAAATCCTAAACAAATTAAAATACTTGCTTCCCAAGTAATTAACCAAACAAAGATAAACCACTCCACTTGGCCATTAAATTTGGGCACCTTTAGCAAACAATCAAGGCTCGGATCTTAAAAAAATAAGTTACTCCATTAATAGGTTAATTATGCAACAAGTCCTCAAACTTTATGATTTTGAGCCAACAACCCAACAATCTTCATGTTGGCTCAAAATTTTTTCAAACATGAGCACATGTGATGACAACCACGAACAAATGATCATGACTATAAACAACAAATACCACCAAAACATGAATATAACAACATACAGAAATGAATACGAACACAAGCTCCACCATGCCAAGAATGCACTACACTGTCCATTATATCGGAGCTAAGAAAAAAATTCTTCAATCACTCATCACACGTAGCAGAATAACAAACATGTTCAAAGAAACACACACAAATCTAACTTGGTTTGGCCCTTAACTAGCCTATATCCACAAATTAAAAAATTCACTTGAACAAAATATAAAGATTATAGTAAGGGTATGCCCTTAGTGCTCATATTGACCCATGAATCCCCTACATATTACTGACAACCCCAATATCTTGTCCTCATATAATTACAAGATATAAAAATCACAAAAGGTTTCTCGTTCTAGCCTGAAAATCGCAAAAGGCTTTTCGTCTTAATGTTTTTCGGCCTCCAGATCCCTCATCCCTCTTAGAATCTTCATATCTTAATTTTTTACTATATTAGATTTTTTTCTCATACTCAAAATTCTACCACAATAATCATTTTTATAGGTCACGCAGAAACATAAACTATATCAAAATAGTAAAATTAAATCCTAAATAAATAAGAAAACTAAAACCAAATCCTAAACAAACTAAAATACTTGCTTCCCAAGTAATTAAACAAACCAAGACAAATCACTCCACCTTGGCAATTAAGTTTTGGCGTTCTTAGCAAGCAATCAAGTCTCGGATTTAAAAAAAAATACCCCATTAATAGGTTAATTATGCAACAAGTCCTCAAACTTATGATTTTGAGCCAAAAACCCAACACCCAACATCCATAATTGAACCTCAAAATAATCTCATTAACATGCATATATCCCTACAAACTCAATTAATCTCAAATCTTTAAATAGGCTAGTGTTATTCAACAAAACCTCAAACACGACACATAGGGCCACTAAAATATATATGAGTAAAGGTAAATGATGTTATCCATAAAAATTTTAACAACTTAAAAAGTACATATAAAATTATTTATAGTGCTAGAGATTAACTCTGACCCAAACAAAAAGGAAAATGCAACCCATATAGAACACATGTTATAATCACATTATTAGCTAAATAAATCATGATATAATACATGCTTAAACAAAATTTTCTTATAAAATGTTATTCTCATTAATTGTAGGACATACAATATTCACTGTAGCAATATACCATTGAGAAATAAGAAATACTTGACTCGACTGTATGCCTTGCACATATTTTTAAGTCCTTATGATATTGCAAAATGAATATGCAAGACAGATTTGATATCTAAGCATACATTCTAATATTGATAGACCAAAAAAATAAAAATAAAAAACTAAACTGACATATTAACAAACTAATACTCTATAAGACTAATATACCAACAAATGACTGGACTAACAAACCATCCAAAAACAAAAAATGGATGATTACTCGAATAGATAAAAATAAAATAAAAAGACGTCATCACCTCATCCATTATTTGGAAATGCCTTACCACTTACGTCTCACCATTTTTCACACTTCACTTGATCCTATAACACCAAAATAGGTCACCTTGATCTATTTGCTATAGAGCTTCAAATGAACAAGATGATACTTTTTAATGATGATAAAATAGTTTTGTGGAGGAGGAAGAAGAAGAGAAATAATAAAAAATATATATAAGGGTGATTATTGAGTAGAATAAGGATAATAAATTAATCAACCGACCATGCTTATAATGGAATCTAAACCCAACTGATGATGTGTGAAAAAAAAAAGGAATATGATTTAGAGAAGAAAGACTTAAACACACAATGTCTCTATGTCTCAAGATTCATTCTATTTCTACTACAGGCTCAAAATTTTCTTTTTAAAAAATACATTATAGTAGTAAATTTTCTAATTAAATAAAAAACTATAACCATTCAAAAAAAAAATTAATTAGCAAAAGGCCTTATTAAATGAAATGTCTAGCTAGAAGCTAGATTACAAGATGGAAAACAAGTATACATAAAACTCTTGGCAATTTGATTAAGAGACCATAGATCTAAACAAACATAAGAGGAGAAGCACAACAATCTTGAAAAGTCATAGTAGAGTTCCTACTCCTTTTCGATATCCAGAAGTAAGAGAGTAATTGGATTCATAAAAACATGACTAGTAGGTTAAGTTTTTTTTTTTTTAAGAATAGGTTGTTTTTACCCTTCTAGATAATCCACAAATTCATTTTGCATATGACATCCCTAGTTCTCCTGCCAATCGAGGTTATACTAGCTGGTAAAATTTCAAAGAAAAGCTCAGTGCCATATCCAGAGAACTTTCCTCCATACCATATAAGGGTGGAATCCTATAGCTTTTGAGATATGCTATAGTTGATGAGATGATGAGTTACGCCTTTAGGAAGTAGAAAACAAACAGGGTAGAGCAAAGACTGTGGTTGCACGCTTTTTTGCTTACAAGTTAAGCTTCATAGCAATCCTATCATGACTTGCTTTCCATGCAAAGAAATTAACTTTAACAGGACATTAATTGTTCCATAAGAAATCTCAAACTTGAGGGATAACACATGATGAAAAAACATCGTACAACTTTGACAGTTTTATTATTGTAGAGTTTCTGTTATTGTTGATAGTCCGTTACAATATGTCCTTCCAGTTCCTGTTAAAAGAAGTTGTCTCCAGCGAGGAATATGTAAGTTACTGAGTTCAAATAAGTCCTTGCCCCTGTTAAACATTTTGCACTAACAATCCCATCTCCACAAGTCTCCGTCCTAACTTCCCATCTCAAAAACTATCACACAATTATTTTGAGAAATCTTAAATAATCTAGGAAACCTCATAGAAAACAACTCATCTTCTAACCATTTATCATGCCAAAATTTTATACAAGCCCCATTACCTAACTTCCAACAAAAGTTTTTTTAAAAGATTTATCCCTTTATTCATCAAATACTATTCATCAAACATTTTCCAATCCCCACAATCCTTCCCCAAACTGTATTGTAAAGACTATTAGAAAAATTTCCTTCCTCTTCATATGTAGACACTATCACCTTTCTCCAAAGTTCATCATGCTCAAAATTAAATCTCTACTACCAATTGGAGAGGAAGAGCCAAGTTCCCCCCTCCCTTACGCTACTTATACCCAATCCTCCATATTGCCTGTCTTGTAACACCCTCACCCAGTTGTTCCATATAAGGACCTACTAGCATTCCAAGGTAGTTGAAAAGGATGCTGCAACTTTGCATCCAATATTTGCTGCCATTCTGAGAACTTCATCATCAACTACATTCACTCTCATTAAACTAATTTTACTAAGATTAATTTTGGCACTAGAAAGTAGTTGAAAACAATACATGATATGCTTGAATTGACACAAGTTGTGCTCACTCCAATCTCCTATTAATATTGTATCATCTGCAAATTAAATATGAGAAACAACAGCATTCCCATCTCTTACATAATGCCTAAAATTTCTCCTAAAGCTATTGCCTCCTTCAACATGTAATGTAGTGCTTCCACCATAAATAAGAACACGAAGGGAGACATAGGATCCTTTTGTCTTAAATCTTTTTCCATGGAAAATTCCGCAATTGGAGAATCATTCACCAAAACAGATATTCTGGCTAACTAAAGACACTCTTTTATCCATGAAATCCATTTCATTCCAAAGTTCATCTGTTTCATCAAGAAAAAAAAAATAAGAACTTCCAATTAACATTGTCAAAAGCTTTCTCAAAGTCTATCTTAAGGAAGGCTGCCTTTTGCATTCAAACGCATTATGTTAGCTTCAAATTTTGATAAAATACTTTTTTTCCTTATATCACTTTAGTCCATTATACACACACACACACACATGCATACACATACACTTATGTTAGGTAAGAATAAAAAAAAAATGCTTTTAAATAAAATATTCCAAAATTCTATGGAATGTAAAGTGAAATTTAAAGTAGTATATTCCAATTAAAAAAACAAACCTAATTATAGGCGGAATTCTAAATGATGGTCTTCTTGATTCAACAAATTCAAATCCTCCACCATGGTTTCTAGCTACCATTATTCATTCCACCCTATCCTCTTCTCCTTAACCTCTACTTCATCCCAAACCTTCATCTCTAAGCTCAGTTCTCTCTCTTTCTCTCTCTCTCTTCTTCAATGGCATAAGGGATATGTTTTCAATCTCACCTTTTTGACTTTCTCTGCTGCCATGTCCTCCATTTATGGCACTACAATAGATTAAGGGTGAAGCGACCAATAGGAGCGATCGTTATGACGATGGCCAGGGAAACGGTTGCTCGACCGGTCGCCTAAAAGAAAAACCTACTTTTGGGTAACCGTTTGGCCACTGTTTCTAAATGCTCACTAGTTCAATTACTCATAGCAACCGTTTCAGTGACTGTTTGCAAAGACCCACTTATTGGTGGCTAAATGGTCATAATTTTTATATTATTACAAAACGGTGGCTAAAACAATTGTTTGAACGGTTGCTTCTAGCGACTGAAACAAAACAGTCACTCTTAATGATCCGTGTGGTCAACTCACATTATAATTTGAGCTGTTAGATCCATAAATAAATCAACAGTTAAAAACCATTCGATCTTTCTATATAAATCTTCTTAAATCTTTCTCATCATCTTTCTCATTCACATTCTCCATCCTCTCCATCGCCTCCATTATGTTCGTCCTCTTTTGGCAAATAGAACACCAGCATCCAAAGTTATGTTCTTCAAAGCAACTAATTACAACCTTCAAGGCAGTAAGTTTTTTTCTTTGTTTGTTTTGTTTTTGTTTTGTTTTGTTTTTTTTTTGTGAAAGCTTTTCCGGTTATTGATAAAATACATGGAGAGACTTATAAATGAAGATAACTTGAGAAAAAGAAAAAAAAAAATGAAAAGACAAATAAAAAAAAATGAATAAAGAAATTTCTAGTTATTAGGCATCCATTTTCATAACTTGAGAAAAAGAAAAAAAAAATGAAAAGACAAATAAAAAAAAATGAATAAAGAAATTTCTAGTTATTAGGCATCCATTTTCATTATTCAATGAAAATCCTATTGTTAATAGTAAAATATTAAAAAGAGAAGAATAAATTTAAAAAAATGAAAAAGGAGTTTATAAATAAAAATTAATATTACAGGGATGGGCATGATCATTCCTAGTGACTAAAGCAAACGGTTGCTCCTAGCGACAGAAATAGACCTTCCTGGTGACTGAGAAAAAATGATCGTTAGCTCTTAATGACCAGGCTTTTAGCGACCGTTTGACCACCATATTTTGCAGTCGCTAAAAAGTAAATTAGCCACTGTTTAGCTAATGAATAGTTGGTCATTATTTTAGAGTTTTCTTGTAGTTTGGGTCTGACCACAAGATGTTCCTCGTCATGGATATCCTCAGTCTTCTATCCCCTAAGGCTTAATCGTCTTCCTCCAATTATACCAGTCTCCGTTGTAGGGCTATAAACGAACCAAATAAACACAAATAAGTCATGTTCGTGTTCGTTCAAACCAAATGAACACAAATAAGTCAAGTTCATGTTTGTTTATTTAACATTTAGTGAATATGAACACGAACACAAATAATAAATGAATGTGGACACAAATAATAAATGAATACAACTTTTCTATTAGTGTTCGTTTGTTTATTAATAAACGAATATAAACATGAACAATTAAAGTTAATGGCTACCACCAATTTAAATTAGAGCAAATCTAGCAATGACTGACAAAACAATAGGTGATGGTGAAAGAGATCATGAGTTAAAGCCATGAGGCTCAGCTTGGTGCTGTAACAGGTTTACACTGTACAATGTGAGGGAAATGACTAATTATGTTTAGGGAAACAAAGACAACATATTAATTTGGAGGAGAATATGGCATAATTATGTGTGTGTGGAGTAGGTGGATATTAATAAAAATTTATGATATATAAAATATATAATAATAATAAATTTACAACAAATACACAAATAAACAAACAAATAGACATAAACAAACAAATAAATAAACATAAACGAACAATAACCAAACGGTTCATAAATGTAAATGAATAAATAGAACCTTATTCGTGTTTGTTTGTTTAACGAATCGAACAGAAAAATTTATTCGTGTTCCATCCAGTTAACTAAACAAATGAACATAAACGAAATCCTACTAACGGTTCACTGAATGCTCTGTTCGTTTATACCCTCACTCCGCTGTTGTCTGTTCTCTTCCTTCTTCTCTTACCACATGTGGCAACTAAAAATTCTACTTTTTTAGTTTTTTGGTCACTTTAAGGTTCAAGGTGCTGCATTTCATTGACTATATAATTTTTCTTTCCCAATGATCGGGCTTCTGTTCTAAGATGAGATTTTCACGGATACTTCTTTTGTTTAAATACCTTAAATTTTATGAATGGATTTATCAAAAAAACAAATTTTAATCAGTAAAGTGAAAAATTTTCATTGATTGTTCCGAGCAAGAAGCTGCTATCAGTACAAATTTATGAAGTACTGTCTCCAAGCAAAGATCAAGGCAAGAAAAGTAAACACACCCTCCCACACAGAGAAGACTAAAACAAGAGCTGTGGATTAATTAGAGGACCAATCCTGAAATGAAGAGAAAGTTTTTTCAGTTCTTTTTGCCAACCAGAAATGTGATCAGAGCAATTGAAATAGAGAAGAAGATCTCCAAGATGTTGAGTTGCTTGGCGCCGAAGACAAGTTTGTTTCTTGCATAGTTTTATAACAAGAATTATATTGGAGAAAGAAGAAATTAAGGAGCAAGGAGAAGCTTGTACGTGTAAAAAATCCTACAGTCTGAAATTATATAGCATTTAATGTCATTAACCAAATATATAATGAATTTTAAAGTGTGATTCTAACATTTGAAATCACAAGAATTTGTAAATTACTCCATTCAAACACAACGTGAGGGAATTTAAAAATTCTATTTTTATATATAGCCAGCTAAATATATATCTCATAGTACTATTGCAACAAACTATATTTTCCTGCATGCTCCCCCTATAAACATGTATATGAAAAATAAATGGAATTGCTTGCTTTTCTTCTTTTAAGTTACTTTCGCTAGCTAGTTAAGATAATTAGTTATAATAACGACAATTTTGGTGTTGGTGCTTGTTCGGGATTTTAAGTTAGTAATTAGTGTAGGGTAGGGTCTGGGGATATCATGGTATACTGGTAAGATCATCAGGCTGACGCTGGCATCAACCTACGAGTCACATGCTCTCTATATATATAGAGCCCTTCCGTGTGTACGTAACAACATCAATCACGCATATATACTTCAGATCAAAACAAAAGCTCATTTGATTGATAAGGGAAATAGCAAATGTAATTAGTGTTAGCGAAACTTTTGTATGCACGTAGGTACAATGTTGAAACCACAGCTCCACAAATCTTATCCCGCTAAACCCCTATCTCCATCGCTCTGCAAGTACTATTCACGCGTCCATGCCCGCACCCTCCGCCAAGTCACCTTTCCAGCCCTCACCTCGGGCAGCCCCTCCCTCTTTGATCCCCGCAACATTGTGGCTCCGCCGGTGCGTACTCTACCGATTAGCAACGAAACTTTGGAGGCCCTGGAGGATGAGGATCCCGCGAGGGGCTTTGTTCATGTGAAGGCGGTCGTTTCTGTGAAGCAGACGGTTGGGGATCTTCTCTCCAACTTTGGACTTGAGAGAGGGCTCGACGATATTAAAGATTTGCTTGGTAAAACAATTCTCTTGGAGCTTGTCAGCAGTGAGCTCGACCCGAGTAAGATAAAAACCAAAAGTCGAGAGATTTTCCTTGAAATTTATATATGTTCTTATATGTGCATGATTTTGTTTTATTTTTCTTTCAAAGAAGCGGAGAAGCTAATTCAATACAAGGATTAATTTCTCATCACACATAAAGGTTTGTGTCTGAATAGCTAGCGTGATTCAATTTGCGTACGTAAAATTAAATTGCAGAGACGGGGTTAGAGAAGAGCACGATACCGGGGTTCGCCCACCGGGTGAAGAAACAGGGCGAGAACGTGAAATATGTGGCGGAATTGAAAGTCCCGGAAGATTTTGGGGAGGTTGGTGCAATTTTCGTGGACAACGAGCACCACAAGGAGCTGTTTATCGATCACATATGCCTGGACGGCTTCCCTTCCGGCAGCGTCAATTTTACCTGTGATTCATGGGTCCACTCCAAATACGACAATCCTCATAAAAGAATCTTCTTTTCCAACAAGGTACAATTATTTGCTTTCTTGAATACAAATATGAACATATTGATCGTTTCAATTTAAATTAATTGGTTTTAAAATAACTTATTTTTATTTTTATTTTTTTTAATTTAAAATTAATTTTAATTAAAATTCAATATTATGTAGATGTAATAATCCATTAAAAATATAATTTTTATAATCTTACTAAATTTTTATAAATTTTTCTAGTTTAAGGCATTAAAAAATTCATAAAAATTTAATAACATCATGAAAATTTACTTTCAAATGAATTATTGTATCTACATACTATTAGTTTTCAAATAAAATTGATTTTAGACAAAAAAAATATATAAGTAAAAATAAGTCGGTTGGTTTAAGTTAAAATGAATTGACTCAAAATTTTTACCAGATTTTTATACTCATTAATCGGACCCAAATGTTAATTTTGTTTTGACGTTAAAATAAAAATAATTTTATATCTATTATTTAATTTTACATCTCATTTTTTACAAGAGGAATGGAAAAATTGGATATTGAAATACTAGTTTAGGGGGGTAATATGATGAAATAATTTACTAAATATAAAAAATTACAAAATTTTGGTATAGCATAAAATAGAATATGTTGCATACTTTTTGAGATAAAGAGAGTATTTAGTAAATTGTAAAGGCTCCATTTGGGAATACCGTCAGAGTTTTGGATAATTTATTGACAGTGGAGATGAAATCGCTGAAGCTAAAAGTTAAAAGTCACCTTTAGATAGGGTTTTTTCAAAACTCTAATATTGATCATTAACACTAATGCCAAACAGGGTATTTATCAAATTATTCTTTAATTATTATTTTAATATTTACTTTTTTATTTTTTTTTCTTGATTTTGTGATAAAAAGTAAATAACAAAAGTTGAAACAACATGCAAATATTATTCTCTTTCTTAATTTATGTTTTATACACAAATGTTTCAACCAAGTCAGGACATGAGGAGTATTATTTTCCATGAGTTTAATTTGATATAGATTTTTCTTACTCAAAAGCATATTTACAAATAGGAAAACTTACAATAACCCTACTCTAGTTCAGCCTAACATACACATTGCCTCATTATTTTTAAAAACCTACACTTTTTATTTGCTTTTTTTTTTCATTGTTCGACAACAACTTTTAAAAGTCTAATTTAAGTTGTACGATGGTCATTTTTCAATAATTTCAACCTCTGCAATTTCTATACACACACACACACACACACACACACACATAAAGTTATAGTTAATAGAAATTTTAAATTATCTATTTTTCTTCTTTATAAATACATTTTCCTCTTTGTAAGTGTAAATCAGTATTTTTTAAATATCGGTTAACTACAAAAAAAATATCAAAAAAATTTAAAATTATTGAAACATAGTAACTAGGCAGTTTACATTATGGTTTCATAAATTGTTGTTAGACAATGTAAAGTAAGTGGGGATAAAGTGTAGATTTTTTAAAATAAAAATGGTAAAGTGTATGTAAGGCAACCTCAAGGAGTTTTTGTAATTTTCTCTTACAAGTATTAAAGCATGATATTTGTAATAGTACATTAATAGTGAAAAGTCACTTGCATGTTTCTCAAAATCTAAAAAATATGGATCTACATTTGACAATTTTTACTTTACAAATGTTGTTGGGTGATTTTGAACCCTAGCTTTGACCAAAATGGTGTCATTTGGGCACTAGATGAGCTGGGTGGTGAGATGTAATTTGATAGTGAAATTGCTTTATGAATAATTAAAATTTGTGAAATATTAACTAATAAATCGCAGGTTGTTTTATACATATAGATTTTCACTAAAAGGGTGAACTCCGAGTTCAGTTTCAGATCGACCGGAGAAAACTGTAATGCGTATATATGTCTGACTATCTTAAACAACGTCTATGAAGTCAATAAAGCTATGCTTGATGTTTTGAAGAGAATAATAATTAAGACGGAACTAGCTATATATATGGTACTATAACACTTTCGAAATTCACTGTCTAATACTCCAGTAATTAGTTAAAAGGAGTAATAAATAAAATATGTGATTTTTCAAATGGTATTCCACTTGAAAGTTACTTTGACCTTTTTCAAAATTAATCATGTCGGAATCCTTTTCACCTCTTTGGTGATAAAGATCCAAGCTTTCAGTCTGTCTTCAATGAAGAACCCGCATATATGTCTACTCTTTTTTTTTGTTTTTCTTCAAGTAACTCCACATTTTAATCATTTTACATGGTAACTCTTATTTCTCCCATTCTCCCTCAAAACTCCTCCCATTTACGTCTTCCTCCTTTTCAATAATTTTATACGACCGTTTTGAATTTTGGGCCTAAGAATTAAGTGTATATATGCTATGTACCAACTCTGGTGAAGCATATACTATTATTACTATTGTAATGTGTTTGAAAATGAAAAGCTAACTTAGTGTGGATGACGCAGTCCTACTTGCCTTCAGGAACCCCAGGAGGGTTGAGGAGGGTGAGAGAGCAGGAACTGAATGACCTGCGAGGGAATGGGCATGGAGAGCGGAAGCGTTTCGAGAGAATATATGATTATGATGTTTACAACGACACTGGAGAGCCTGATAAGGATATACAACTGAAGAGGCCCGTACTAGGTGGCAAAGGCAATCTTCCCTACCCCAGGCGTTGTCGAACTGGCCGCCCAAGATGCGAATCCGGTAACCTAGCTAATTAACCTAGGCCCTAGCTAATTAATTAATTAACTAAGCTTTCAATTAATTAAAATAAATGTAAAGAACGTTAATGTGCATGCAGATCCCCTATCAGAGAAAAGGAGTGCGGATTTCTATGTGCCCAGGGACGAGTGCTTCTCAGCAGTAAAGCAGCTAACCTTCTCGGCCAAGACGGTTTACTCGTTGATGAAGGGGCTGATCCCGACGATGGAGTCCTCAATGGCTGATGCAGATGTAGGGTTTAGGTACTTCACCTCTATCGATTCCTTGTTCTGCGAGGGTATCAACTTGCCTCCTCTAGGAAAACAAGGCCTTTTCACCGCCGTCCTCCCTAGGCTCGTCAAGGCCATCACCGAAGGTGCTGATGATGTCCTTCGCTTCGAAATTCCCCAAGCCATGGACAGTAAGTTCTATTTCAATTCCCTCCAAATTAACATCACCTGGGGCTGGCTGGATGACCTACCATTTTACTTTGCAGGAGACAAATTCTTCTGGTTTAGAGATGAAGAGTTCGCGCGCCAAACTCTTGCCGGCCTAAATCCCTGCAGCATTAGACTTGTCACCGTATGTGTATATACACGCTCATTTTTATGGATCGATATAATATAATACTGTAACTCCATGTGTTTTGCTTGCAGGAATGGCCCTTGAAGAGCAAATTAGACCCTGCCATCTATGGTGATCCAGCGTCCGCAATTACTACAGAGTTGGTCCAGCAAGAAATCGGAGGAGTCATGACCGTCGAGGAGGTGCTTCATCTCGACTCAACCCGGTTTCAAATTCAATTAATTAATGCATGGTTTTCATCCAAATAAAAGAGATTAATTGCTGCAACGTAACTGATTCAGGCCGTTAGGCGAAGGAAGCTGTTCATCCTAGATTACCATGACTTGCTATTACCATTCGTGAACAAGGTGCGGGGGCTCAAAGGCACAACCTTATACGGATCGCGCACACTCTTCTTCTTGACCGCCAACGAGACACTCCGGCCTCTGGCCATCGAGCTCACCCGCCCCCCTCTCGGCGACAAGCCTCAGTGGAAGCAGGTCTACACCCACTCTTGGGACTCCACCTCTTGCTGGCTCTGGCGCCTCGCCAAAGCGCACGTTCTGGCCCACGATTCCGGCTACCACCAGCTGGTCAGCCACTGGTTGCGCACCCATTGCGCCACCGAGCCTTATATCATCGCCACCAACCGCCAGCTTAGCGCGATGCACCCCATTCATAGACTGTTGCACCCCCATTTCCGGTACACGATGGAGATCAACTCGTTGGCTCGAGAGTCGCTCATCAACGCCGGAGGGATCATCGAAAGCGCTTTCTCGCTGGGAAGGTACTCGGGCGAACTCTCCGCGGTCGCCTATGACCTCGAATGGCGCTTCGATCTTCAAGCACTTCCGGCGGATTTGCTCAATCGGTAAACATCATGCCAACGGATATAAAATTTGAAAACCAGCTCTTCTTAATTTCATCGTGTTGGATTCATTTCACATATTTGGAATCTAATACAGGGGATGGCGATCGAGGATCTAACCGCTCCTCAGGGAATCAGATTGACGATTCAAGACTACCCCTTTGCCAGCGATGGCCTGCTTTTATGGGGCGCCATAGAGCAGTGGATCTCCGACTACGTGAACCACTACTACCCCGACACCGCCACGGTGAAGTCCGACGAAGAGCTCCAGGCGTGGTGGACGGAGATCCGGACGGTTGGGCACGCCGACAAGAAAGACGGGCCTGGATGGCCGCCGCTGAAAACCCCAAACAACCTAATCGACATCATCACCACGATGGTGTGGGTAACTTCCTGCCACCACGCCGCAGTTAACTTCGGACAGTACGCTTACGGCGGTTACTTCCCCAACCGACCGACCATCGCGAGGTCTAAGATGCCGACGGAGGACCCCAAGAACACGGAGTGGGCAAGCTTCCTGAAGAAGCCGGAGGCGGCGCTGCTCAAGTGCTTCCCATCGCGGATTCAGGCGACGAAGATCATGGCGGTGCTTGATGTGCTGTCGAATCATTCGCCGGACGAGGAGTACATAGGTGAGAAGATGGAGGACGCATGGGGCGAGGATCCGGTGATCAAAGCGGCGTTCGAGAAGTTCAACGGCAGGTTGAAGGAGATTCAGGGGATCATCGACGAGAGGAATGCCGATTTGTCGCTGAAGAACCGGACGGGGGCCGGAATTCTGCCGTATCAGCTCCTGAAGCCATTCTCGGAGCCTGGCGTCACCGGAATGGGCGTCCCTTATAGCATATCCATATAAGTAGTAATATCTAGTGCAGATTTATGTCAGTTCGCAATAACAGAGAAAAAAATAAAGGAAAAAGAAATGGCGAAGATTTTAGAATCAGAATGAATCAAGTAAATTTGTTCTGCGACCAGAAACTACTGGCTACAGAAGGGTACAAAAAAACAACAAATTTGCTCTGTGCTTTGTGACCGATTCAAGAGCAAGAATCATATACACGAAAAAGCAACAGGACACATAGTTCTAAACTGCAGGGTCGCCGGACAAGAGAGACTGGGCTGGTGGAATCAAGGCAACAGCTCCTCTTTCAGGTTTTGAGTATTTCCTGAAGACGACTTGGAGCTTCTCTCCAGCAGCCTTTGAATGGAAGTAAGCTAGCATCTTAGCACAATCCCTGCATCAGAACAGACAGGAGTGTCGGAACATTTATCTGCAGTGACAAATCTCAGCAAGTGGATTGACTAGAAACAGATCATACATCAGTTGTGTTTCTGAGTAGCCAGTGTGAAGCTTGAGGGTGTCGGTCCAGAGCGGAGTCTGGTTGAGCGCGCAACGAGCGGCATAGACTGCTGAGGCAGCAACCATTGAGGGGCAGAACATTATGCTAGTATCATAATGCATTATGCCCAATTCGGTCAGGAAGAACACCATGTTTTCCATCTGAACAACAATCCAAAAAACAACATCCAAAGCAATTTAAGTCTCAAAACAAGGCAATAAGTAGGCACAGAACATGGAAGTAAGTAATAGGAGACAAGACCAACTAACTGATTGATGATCAGATCAACTCACTTTCTCATCAGGAATAGAGGCCTTGATGAAACGGACAAGAAACACAAAGTGAGTAGGCACTGTAAGGTACCACTCAAGCTTCCCAAGTATGGCCTTCTCCATTATCAATATCTGCTCGTTTGAGTACGCTCTGTCTGCAATGCACACCAAATCATTTACCTGCAAAAAATTCAAAATCCCCCACCAACATCAAATCTATTACTTAGATAAGCAGTTAGGCACACTGGAGTACTTGGCTTTATTTACCTCAGGGGCCCATATCTCTTCATACTTTGAGGCAATAAGCATGGCGGCGAGGCCCACCAGCTGTAACTCTCTCCTAGGCACTATCTTCTTGGAGAGGAACTGATCAATTATATGGATCATAAGATAGAGAGTTTCTGGAGAAAGTTCAAACTTGAGATGAACATCAATCAGCCAGTCCACTAGAATTGCCCGCATCCTCTCATTGACATCAGTTTGCAGATGCATGTAGTTAAATGGCTTGCACTCATGCTGCATCGCAAAGTTGTCATTCATATCAGTACAGTTACTATATCATAGTTTGTTTCAAATTAGCAGGTAATGTTATGTACCTCAACTGACTTGTAGAACTTGTAAATGTCTTCAACATATTCTACCCCAGCCAGATCATTGTGGGCATCTGCTGCATCAATGTCAACAATATCCTCCTTTGGCTTCTTAGTTATGCCACAAGCAACTTTGCTTCTAGCAGTAAGTACAGAGGTTAGAGTCTGTGTTTTCTTCTTGGATGACTTTTGGCCTTCCGGCTTCTTGTTCTCGGGGACATTCTCATGGCCTGTCTCTTCTGCTGTGTCTGGGCTGATCTCAATCACTTCCTGTTGCTTGGGCTTAGGCTTAACAGCAACTTTTCTCTGAGCAGCCTTAGGTGCTGTGGGTTTTTTACCCTGGGCAGCTCCTCCATGAAGCGGGAGACGAGCTTTCTCCACATTAACACATACGTTCTTCTGCTCATCCCAGAAAAAAAAACCAAACGAAGTGCCAACAGTTTATGACATCAATTTCAGGGTCTAGAAAAAAAAAGTAAAGCACAATATACCTTGTTGTTCTCTGCAGCCTCCGCCGCTTGTGCATTAGCAAGTAATTGTGCGCAGAAACTCCTATAAGATGAAAGAAACGAAATTTTTAAGAACAGAACCGAGTTCCTTGTATGAATATAAGGAATCAGAAGGGGGATTTATGTGCGAGAGGACAGACACCGAGGAGAGGAAAAGACCTGGTGAAGGGACGAGAAGTTACAAGATTGCCGATGTCACCCAGTGCACGGCGGCTTCTTCCATTGGGCACAGCGTTCTTCTTCGTCTGCTTTACTCCTCCAGCGACTGCGTCATCTGTAGAAAAGAAAAGATAACAATCAAATGGTTTCAATCAAAAAAGATTCGTCCTACTGAAGATTTAACATTCCGATGACCGAGTCACAGTCAAACGATGCTTGTTCAGTTTTGGAAGACTCGAAGCAAGAAACATAAAAATCTGGAGAAGAAAAGCAGGCCTCATCAGAGAAAATCGATACATCAGGGCCAAAATGATTCTTGGGTTATTCAGCCCAACGGGTTAAAATCCATCGATACAGATTGAATCAAACGAATCACGAGGAACAAATACAACACATAATGTGGAGAATTGAAGCAAGATTCGCATATAAACAAGTATTCGATCTGAACAAGAGACAAGATTCGATTTTTAAACAAGAGAAGTAACTCTTTTCAGAACAGCAAAAAATCACAAAGAGACGAGAGAACCCAGAAACGAGAATCAAACTAGTCAAGACGTCAGTACACGATTCTTGGGTTTCTATGGAGTAACCCAACAAAAGCTTCATCAAAGAATCTTCAGAAACCGATCAAAACAGAAAACCAAAATTGCAGAGATTTGATCCGATGAAAGTACAGAGAAGAGAAGAAGCTTTGTCGAACAGAGGAAGGCAATACCTCCGGCTAATCGTGAAACGATCGGTCTGGAAGCCATTTTCCTTCAATTTTCTTGTTCTCCGCTCCTCTTCTCTTCTTTCTCTATCTCCGCCGCCAAGGATGGAAGAAGATGAAAGTGAGGGAATGGGGAATTGGCGTATATTTGAAGCTTGGTAGCCAACTACAAACTTCCAACGGTCGAATTTTTCTTTCAATTCTGACCGTTGGATGATTTCTTCTCTAGTTCAACGGTGACGATTGCCTCTGAAAATTATAGCCGTTTAAGATGCTTGCTCGTGGTCTTGCCAGCAAAAAAAGTTACCGTTTCCCCGTGTTAAAATACTAACTAGGGTATGGGGCAACAAAAATATTGAAAGATAAGGGAAATCAAACTAATGCATCTATTTGATTAATCAAAAGAAAATTAACTAGTCTAAACAAATCCCATATTACTGATTACTCAAACATATAACAAAAGTCGGAATATATTTTGACTCATAAAAGTTGGAAAATAAATAATAAATGCAAGGTGTGGTATTAAGCAAAATAGAAGTTTTATGATACAAACATAAATATAATTGGCTTTGGTCTTCAACCATGATCCCTTAACGATACAGCTCTTCGGTAACACAAATTTGTTATCACTTTTGCCAAATTAACATAATTGCTCCAGCAAACATGAATCATACCAGGCACATCTATTACATTTCTTAGATTTCCATGTCAATGATTTTTTTTCCCCAATGTTTTTGGTTCAATTTAAATATAAAGTATATGATATGGTATCATCAAGCACAATATAAAAAAAAAAAAAAGATGAAAATCGAGAATAAGATGTGCTCACTTGAATTGGATCAACCATAAATCTAGACATAGCATGACAGATTAAAGACAAGTTCCAAGTACAATTCAGTCCAATAAGTTTCATACATAAGCTGCATTTAGACTTAGGATTAATTTAACGATTTAGTCGTGCTTGGCCGGGCCTCATTCATGTAAAAATAAAACAATTTTTAATTTACGATTGACCATTAGAATCATGCCAATCAGGCGACTAAGGTACCAGTTTATTTATTTTTAATTATTAATGACAAAAGTGGATTTGGTGCAATTACCTATAAAGGTTCTAGCAGCAAGGGCCGAGATTGAAAAAAAAAGTATCAATATCAACCATGTATTGCTCCCACATAATTTAAGTTTTATGCTAAAAATTAATGATTCGTTTTAATTTAAGTTAGATTAATTCAAGATGATTTATTTTATTTTTACAGTTTTTTATCGATTGAATAACATTTTTTCATAAACTATATATTTTTTATGAATTTTTTACTTACTCAACATATTACACTATATAAAAGATATTACTTAGTAAATTATTATACCTATATAGTATTAAATTTCAAATAACGTTAGTCTTAGGCAAAAAATTCTTAATGTACCAGTATTAAAAATTGTACACACTTGAAATTGACTTATAGGATCACACTAAAT
Organism: Aquilaria sinensis; assembly: GCA_005392925.1. NCBI lineage: Eukaryota > Viridiplantae > Streptophyta > Magnoliopsida > Malvales > Thymelaeaceae > Aquilaria > Aquilaria sinensis. The sequence continues at coordinate 26,673 of SMDT01001270.1, forward strand.
TGAGATTATTTAACTGATTTTCAATCTCTGGATTTTCTGATTAGAATTGAAAACATTTTTTTTCCTAATAGTTGAGTTGTTGCTAGACTAAAAAATTGCATGCATAAATTATTTACATTCCTCATGGTTTAGTTATAAATTATTATTTTCATATATATATATTAGATTTAATACTATTAAAAAACTAGTAATTTATCTATTGGGGTATTGTTTGATTTTATTTTTTTTGTGAGAAATAAGAATTTTCTAATAGATTTTTCACATTTTCTGTGCAAAAAGAATCATAAAAATATATGTTAAATTGCAAAATAAAAAAATATCAAACTTTTTCAAAAGATGTGTTTTCATTTTCGGGTAATGCCAAAATTTTCCTCATACTATCACCAATTTTGCACTTTCATCCTCAAATTATGAATTATTGCTTAGCAGCCTTAAGGCCCTTAACTACTAATAATGTTGCATCATCCATCCTTCAGTTTTTCATAGTTCATACCATTAAACACTAAAAAGTGATTAAATTGCTAAACAAAAATATTATGACCAAACTGAACAACATAGAAAACTCCAAAGTCTAATAAAGATCAAATACAAAATAAAAACTTACGCTCTAAGAAAAGTAGAAGGATAAAAAATTAAAAAGGAAACAATGAATAAAGTAGTAATAATCATATCATATTTTTTATCTATTGTTTTGTTAAAATAAATAAATAGTAAAGAAATAAAGAGAGAGAAATAACAAGTAAAATAACAAAAATAAAAAATATATATATTAAAGAATAACATGAAAATGAATAAAAAGGGAAGTATAAAATAAAAAAAATTATTAAAAATAAAATAATAAAGATATAAATAAAATGAAAGAAAGTGGTTACGATATGATCATAGCAAAGTGACTTAAATACTATTTACATATCCCCATTTGGTTCTTTCCCAGTACAAAGAGCATTTAATCTCTTATCCTTTCAATAAGTAAAGTAAACAAATGAATATGGAAAATTTAACACATAGAAAATAGAAAAATCAACACAAAGTAAACATGGGCTAGCTTTCCTTCACATTTTTATATTTTTTGTTATTCTTTAATATTTTTTTATTTTCATTTTTCAGTTTTCAATTTTTTAAATAATATTTTAATTTTGATCATCCTTTATATTTTTATTTTTATGTTTCACAATTTTTATTATTTTTCACTCTTTTATTTTAATTTCATAATTTAAATTAATTTTTATCTTATCATTGTATTTATTTTTCTATCTTTCTATTTATTTACGCTTTCTTATTTTAATTTAATAATAATATTTTTTATTACTAATTTTTATATTTATTTTCATTCCAATATTTAATATTTTATTGTTTTGTATATTTTTTGTTTATTGTGTTTCTGTAATTTTACTTATGATTATCATTTTATATTTGTTTACTGTTTGTATTTTATTATAAATAAAATAGTATATATGTGTGTGTGATTATTTCTATTTTCTGTTATTATTATTTTTTTAATTTTAACTTTTTTTTCCATCTTTTATCACTTTATTTTTCGTTGAATTGCTTTCTAAGACCTTAAAATTTCCTATTTTGTTCAATTAGATCATAAGATTTCATTTTGTTACAATTCAGTTATCTTCTGTTAGTATTTAACGATCTAAATGAATGTATGAAGAATGATTACAACACTATTTATAGCTCGGGATGAATCATGCAACATTTCATGGTTTTAGAACAAAAATGCAACATGTATGATAGTTTGAGCATAAATGGTGTCACTTGCCCTTCATATTTTTTTTATCAAACATTATACTTTAATTAGTGTATTAGTTTTTTTATAATAGATTCCATTTGGGTCAAGTTTTAGTCCCAACTTTAGTTGCCACTCTAAATTCAAAATTAACCTCTATTTCATTGCAAATTGGTTCTAAACCTTTACAATTTGTTGTATATTGGTTCATAGTCTTAAGCAAGACTAAGTTGGCATAGAATCCCGAGTTACAAAGAGAAAAAATTGATATTGTAAATGGTCAATTAACAATCAAAATATTGTGACATAATCGAACATGTTGAATTGGTTAACCCACATGACTATCTGAGATCAATTTTCAAAATTTCAATTTAAACAATTCGATAATTATTTTTTCATAAATTCACATTGTACCATTTTTTTAACTGTTAATGAATCATTTATATTATTAGTTTTTCTCTTTGTAAATTATGTTTTTGTGCTAACTTAGTCTTGCATAGTGTTAGGAACCAACATGCAACAAATTATATTTGGACTAATTTACAATGAAATGGACATTGAAAACCAATTTATAGTAATAATCAAAGATTTGGGACCAATGATGCTATTTACTCAATCCTATTTAGGTGGACATTGGCTTGATGCGTCACAAAATTTATTTTAACTTAAGTCAACTGAATTATTTTAATTTTATTTAGCAATACCTTATTTGCCAGTAAGGGGGAAATGGGGAAAAGAGAAGAAAAAGGAAAGGCTTAAATGCGCCAATCGTCCTTCAACTTTGATGAATCGGGCGAGTTGGTTCCTAAAGTGTGACTCAGTGCGAGTTAGTCCCTCAACTTTGCACAATTGGGCAAGTTCGTCCAAATTGGATGGAAGCGTAAAACTATGCTGAGTTAGTCAAGCCACATCAGCCCATTTTTGCCCACATCATCCCGTCTATTGCCTCTTTCACCTATTTCGGCAAGGCAACACAATAAAGCGTCGGAGCCCGCTTTCTCAACCGCTCCAACTCACCGTCGTCTTATTTCTTCGTCTCGAATAAACTCTAATAATCTCCAATTGAATCGAATTGACTCATTGACTCCAGTAGATTGGACATGATTAATCTCGTCTCTTCGCCACCCTTACCAAAAGCATGATGGAGAACAGGTTTGCTCGGTTCACATATTTCTGATCGTAATCCCATCAATTGTACTAGTTAGCCAAGTAATTGTTCACCACCACCAAGCACATCGTGAGTAAGACGGTCACTAGAAGCTTCCAAGACTCATTTCCATGCTCCAAGTTGAGGCTTAGGAAATAGAAAAGGATGGAGATCATTTCGTTGATGAGAGCGGCTGTGATCGCCAGCTTGTTGGTGTCAGAGTTGTCGATCTTGAAGTCGACGGCCAATCAAACCATGACAGGGAAGGCAACAAAGGAGAGCATTGTGACGAATTGACTTTGAATTGCGTCCAATCGACTCATTGCTTCCGTTTGACTCATTGTCTCCAATCGCCTCCAATTGACTTATTGCCTCTGAATCGACTCATTGCCTCCTGCGGACTCATTGCCACCGCAGACTCTCCGCCATCAATTTCTTCTCCAAGTCCCACCTCAACGATGTCGATGAATCGATTTCAAATCTGTTCTGCCTCTCCAGTCATCCACATCATCACTTTCTTAACGGCGTCAAGTGCACGTGATAACCCATGCCTGTTGAAGGGACTAAGTCACGTAGCCAATCAAACTTTCAGGACTAAGTTGCAGTATTCATCAAACTTTGGGGAGTAAGTCATGATGAGTCACACTTAGGGACCAACTCGTCCGATTCATCAAAGCTGAGGGACGAATGACGCATTTAAGCCAAAAGGAAAAGGAGTTTCGGAGCCGGGCCAGTAGGGGTTTTGAGGTGGGGTTGAAAAAGGGGTTTTAGGATTTTATGGATGGGAAGAAAAATTGATCTGAGGTCAAGGGAGAGCCAAAATTGGTGAAAAACTCAGACACCCTCCGCTTCATGGCGCATTTTCTGAGGTCTCCTTATCTTCGTCTCCCTTTCCGTCTCATGGCTTCTCGTTCCTGCACTTTCTTCAGCCTCACTCATCTTCCCTCTCTTCGCTCCCTCTGTCCCCCCTCTCCCTTCTTCAAACCCAGGTTTGATTTCTCTCCCATTCTATACGGCGACTATTTTTTCTCATGTTTGTCGCGATATTTGTGTCGCATTTGTTTATGTTGATTCTTCTCTCCGTCGACAAAGTAGAAACTAATGAAATTTTGAACTATGCATGTGTTGTTTCGTTGCCATGAGTGCCTCCACCCCCCCCCCCCTCCCAAATATTAAAAAAGTCTGTCTTGCAAACAGTTGCTCTACAGTTCATGAGAAATTTTGAATGCATTTATTCTAAATCATAAGGGTTTCTAATTTTCGGTTTTCTCCTTTAATCTGCTTTTATTGATTTGCAGTTCGAGTTTCCCTGGAAGGAGCTTCCCGACTCGAGTTCTACTTCCGTACGCGGTTTCAGCAAAAGCATTTATGTCAGCAGGTGTCACAGCAGAGGAAGCTAGGAGTTCGACAACTTACAGCTCTAAGCAAATTCAGGTGACTTGCCCAAATGCAATTTTTTTTTTCTTTTTTGGGTTAACGCGTCATAGAAAATTTTATGTGTTTTGTGACTGAGCTTGTTTGTGGAGCCTACGTAAAAGTTCTGAGGTCGTTTGTGTTTCAAACGCCTTTTATTATGCTTAGGTGCTGGAAGGCTTAGATCCTGTCAGGAAAAGGCCAGGAATGTACATTGGAAGCACTGGACCTCGTGGTCTGCATCATTTGGTAGACTTATCTCTCTCATTGCTTTTCTGCAGATATATTGCTATTTTGGTCTGTGTTTCTCACTGAAGTAACTCACAAGTTCCATTCCCTGGCTGCATTTCTTCTTCTTCTTCTCAGGTCTATGAAATATTAGATAATGCGGTTGATGAGGCTCAGGCAGGCCATGCTACAAGAGTGGAGGTTGTTTTATTTTCAGATGGTTCTGTCGGTGTAACTGACAATGGGCGTGGGGTATGTGCTATTGAATTTTTCATCTTTATGAATGGTGCTTCTCATTCTGTAGCATATCCTGCTTGGTTGTGACCAGATGCACTGTTAGTATTAGGTGAGTGCGAAGCGATATGGATTCCTATAAATTTTCAACAACGTCTAATCGGTGATTTACCTGTCATATTATTCGTTTTCCCTGTTGCTTGTTTTTCTTTACATTCTCCTCGGCATTGTTGCACTGGTCATGGCTAATACATTGCATCTTTTCCTATTATAGAAACATAAAATGCTTATCAACTGTGATGAGCTTGACTATAGTGTGGCTACTGGTTTCCTGACTTATTGTCATGCTTATTGTCATGTTTGCTTTCTCCTTGTCATGTATAATGTAAGGAACATGTTTACGCCTAGTTGCTGTGCACACATTGCTATTGTGTTTCTAAGCCATTTTTCACACTGTTGCAGATTCCTACAGACTTGCATCCAGTGACAAAAAAATCTGCCTTGGAGACTGTGCTGACGGTAGTCTTGCATTCATCTAAACTTATGTTCCAAGCTCTGTACATATCAACTGAATGGAATGTGTTTTTTTTTTTGGTATAATGCAAATCAAATCCACATTATTTGGTTTTTATTTAGGTTCTTTAGAATTTACATGCTAAGAGATGTTTATGGTATGAAATTCTGATCCATGTTCCCTTTCTACATCAATCTATGTTTATGGTATGAAATTCTGATCCATGTTCCCTTTAAGATTATCTACTCAACTGAAAAAGAAAACTTTTGAGGACGATGTGTTTCTGATGGGTATTTATTTCTAGGCGGATTGAACTGCAAAAATACAAATACTAGCTGCAGCATGGAGAAACTAATGATGTTGAAAGGTGTTGCATAACTAACTGAATAAATGTACTAATTTCCACAGGCTTTGAATGTATAAATTCATCTCTGCTAAGGTTGAGTGCCCTCAGCATAAAAAACCTTTGTGAATATGGCAGTTTCAGATTAGAGTTGGTATTGTAAGCTTTTGACATGAATGTAAGAAAAATAGAACAACTTGTATACAGTATCATTACAATAGGTGAATAATTTGATTAGGAGAAAGTAACGATTTGCTAATGTGTGATACAGATCTTACATGCAGGAGGCAAATTTGGAGGTTCAAGTAGTGGTTATAGTGTCTCTGGTGGACTACATGGTGTTGGTTTATCTGTTGTTAATGCCTTGTCTGAGGTTTGAACTGTTTCTTCTTTAGTAAAATTTTCATTTGCTCATATGTTTGTTTCAGCATTATCTCTATCACTGACTGAATAATGGAATTGCCTAGGATGTAAGATTATCATGAGTTACTGAATTTTTTCTTGACCTGTTCATGTATGTTTGATTGTGGATTTTTCTGCCAATTCATGCATTTCATTCACCAGTTATCATATTGATGGAGCTATAAGCTTGTTACATTGACATGTTTGCTTCAATCATTAAGATCAGACATATTCACTTTCTTGAGACACTTGTTTGTTTTACTAGTTTATTGATATTGTGCTTTGCTTGCTTTTCTTCCTAAGATTCCTCTACCTTAGGGATTCTGTAGATGAAATTTAGTTTCTTCTATGAACTATATTCTCCCTGAGCTGATGTCTGTGAAAAATCGGGAAAGAGACTGTGTATATTAACTTTTGGGATTTTATAGTTTAACATTTGCACCAACCCAAGAAAAGTCTATTCTATCAAGTCTAGGTGGAGAAAGAAAGAGGTTTTTTTTTTTTTTACATAACAAGAGAGAATGATATATGGATAATGGAACCAAAGAATTAGGAACAGAGGGGGTGTGAAACCTTGCAAAAAATTAGGAACAAAAAAATAACTCTACAAAATCTACAGCTTCTATATCTTTACAAAATAACTTTCCTGTCACCCAAAATTTGAGGAAATCTAGCCATGTTTCCCTTAGAAAAAGTAGCTGCCTTTCTGTATCCTCGAAAGCTCTCAAGATCCTTTCCCTCCAAATTAGCCAAAAAAATGCAAAAGGGATTAAGGAGACAGCCTTTCTGTTTCTCTTTTTAGTTCTAATCCGATGCAAAGCTGATAGTTCCTCGTGGGTGGATCCTGCTTGCACTCAGTTGACACCCATTAAAGACTTTGCTGTATCCCACAAATCTGTTGACCACTTACAGTAAAGCAAGAGGTGGTTAACCAATTCAGCTGCTTCCTTACACAAGAAACATCTGTTTATTTAGCACTTTCCCATCTTTTGAAAGTTTTCAATTGTGAGAGTTCTTTCCCATGCAGCCTTCCAAGCAAAAGTGACACCTTGAGATCTATACCTACCTTCCTGATTGGATTACATTGAAAAGATGAGTTTATGTGATTTCAAAAGAACCTTTATCTCCCAACAGACTAATGGCATTTGCCTTGGCTAGACGTCTGGAATGATTGTTGATAGAACTAAGCAAAAGAACTATCAAAGTTTTGAATCCCCCACTCAGTTGCATTCATGGAAAAAGTAACATCCCAGATAATGTTACCCCTTAACAAAAAATAAATCAGCAACCAGATGGTCTTTATCACAGGCAGCTAAAAATAGTACATTAAATTGGACTTACATAGGCTTGGATCTGCACTGTACAGCATGCCAAAAGGACACCCTTTCTCCATTCCCCACTCTGAAAACAAGTGGAGAGAATTCTTCCCAACTCTTGCGCATCTATCCCCAACAGCCTACTTCATAACCTGATCTGTTAATTTTGGTCATCCAGCCTATAGGTTCTACACCATATCTAGCTGCTACCAACTTCCTCCAAAAAGAGCAGGCTTCCACCATAAATCTCAATAGCATTTCCCAGGCACTGCTGAATTGACAGCCTTTAAATCTTTGGTACTGAAACCTCCACTTTGCAGAAGGTTGTTTTACAATTTTCCTGTGCACAAGATGGTGATGAAACTTCTCTCCTGTCATCCCCCATAAAATTCTGTTCTCAATTGACTCCATTTGAGACGCAACTAAGGTAGGGATTGGAAAAAGAGACACATGGTTGATTGGTGGACTGTAGAGGGTGCTCTTTATAAGAGTAAGGTGACCTCCTATTGAGAGGTATCCTCTTTTCCAGCCTGCTACACACTAAACAAACTTGGTAATCACTGGCTGCCAGATGGTTGTAGATTTAGCCCTCACACGTAATGGGAGTTACAGGTACTTGATAAAGATGTCTCAGTTGACAAACCAAAATTTTGGCCAAATGGACAACATCCTCATCTCCTCTTATTGAAATTAGTTCTCTTACCATATCCAAATTAAAAAAAAAACCTGATTTGAACGATCCTGTCCAGTGACTTGTGCACTAGAGCTCATGATGTGGAAGCTCATCAGATTCACTTTTAAGCCCTGAAACAGCCGCGAAACAGAGTAGAATATTCCTCAGATTCAAAATCTGGTCTACATCTGGTTTACAAAAGAATAGCATCATCGGCAAAAAATGTGTGAAATCACCTGATCACCCACCTCCATGCCACTAATAAGTGGAGATAAAGGGTCTCGTAATCCTCAGGAAGCAGAAAAAATAGCTGTAGGACTAACATTTACCATGACAGCAAAAGAAGTCACTGTGATACACCTCTTGATCCAACCTGTCCCATTTTTTCTGAAAACCCTATTATTTTCAGTATGTATAGCTAGAAATTCCAGTTTACATTATAAAATGAGAATTAATTAAAGCTTTTGGGAAACAGGAACTGGAGTGGTATTAATCGTTATGGAAGAAAATAAATTGAATTCATGGTCTTATGTGTTCTTCTCTTGCTTATTTTGTTTGATAGACAATTTTATCATTTTTCTGCTCTAGAGCTTTTCAGCCATGTCCTTGGTTGTAGGCATTAGAAGTCACTGTTTGGAGGGATGGGATGGAATACAAGCAAAAGTATTCACGAGGAAAGCCTGTGACTGAACTCACATATGAAGTCCTTCCTAATGAATTGAAAGATTGTAAAGGGACTTGCATCCGATTTTGGCCAGACAAGGAAGGTTTGTTGTTATTCAAAGGCCTTTTGCATATGATACTCTTATAGTTATATGATGATTTAGATGTGATTTTTATGTTTTTTTTTCTGTTCAAACTTCATTTGCAGTATTCACCACTGCAATAGAGTTTGATCACAACACAATAGCTGAGCGGGTTAGGGAACTTGCCTTTTTGAACCCTAAGGTGAAGTTTTGCTTGTAAATAAAGTAGCTGACTTTTGACAAATTCATTCTGTCTTCTTGAAAAGATAAAGATTAAAAACTTTTACGTGGTTCATTTCATGCAACTTGTTTTATGCAGGATGCTAGTTTTTCTTTTAATTATCTTATATGTGTCCTGTTGCTTCAGCTTACAATCAGTCTTCAAAGAGAACACACTGATCCGTCTCGGAAACTTCATAATGAATATTACTTTGCTGGTGGATTGATTGAATATGTTAAGTGGTTAAATACAGACAAGGTTGGTATGTGTTTCTGGATGTTGCATTTCCAGAGAACTGTGTTCGTTTTGTGACTGATAGTTCTTTGCTTTCAGAAACCACTTCATGATGTGCTGGGTTTCAGCAAAGAAGTAGATGGGGTTACCGTTGATGCTGCACTTCAGTGGTAAATGATAGGCCACTATCTTCTCACTCTCTCTCTGTAGCCCAGCTTTATTATATTGCCATTAGATTGGTCATGACCTTTCATAAATAATTTCTATGACATGAATTTTCACTTGGATATTATTTATCTTTTATGGGTTAGTGCTTGAATTATTCATATATTTTTGGTTTCCTGCTAGGTGTTCAGATGCATATTCAGATACAATTCTTGGATATGCTAATAGCATTCGTACCATTGATGGTGGTACACATATTGATGGAGTTAAGGCTTCTCTAACAAGGACAATCAATAATCTTGGGAAGAAATCGAAGATTATGAAGGTTTGTCGGTTTTGGTCCTATTTGTTTCGGCCCAAGGGAGATTAAGTGCACTGGGTCATTGGGTCATGTTGGTTCAGCACGTGGATCTCGTTGAACTGCAAGATCCCAGCTGGTCATCTACCTCCTGATTTGAGCAAAATTTCCATCTGCCAGTGGAGAAGCCAGCTGGCCGGCTGTCTTTATCTCCATGGCCATAGTCTTGCCTGCCCCATAGTCTCCCCTGCAGGTGGCATAAGACGAGGCTGTTGGGGTGCTGCACTGGATCAGAACCGCCCAATATGAGTGGCTCACGAAATTTGCTGACTTGTCCTACTGCTTCTCATGGGTTGAAGTGCCAAAGTAAACATCACCTACCATGCAGGTCTCAGTTCAGCGGTCTGATGGCACTCTAGAGTCTTTGAATATCAGAGGGTTGACGCTGCAGCAACACATTCATCGGGGGGCTGAGATTTGTCATTAGATCTGAGAGAAGGTTGATGACGAGGATCGTTTGCTGGTTTTCGCCTGTGATGTGATGTGGGAGCTGTTGCTGCCCGTAGGCATTGACCAGGTCCACGAGTATTGCAATTCGATGGTGGGACAAGGGCAGAAGAGACTGGAGAAAATCAAAGGGTTGGGGTGGAAGGTTGTGTAACTTGGTGGAATGTAGATGCACTCTTTGACCGGCAGGTGTATGCCTCAGAGAAGGGAATCCAAGCGGCGGATGGTAATTTTGCTGAAATTGGGGGGGCGGATGGCCTGCTGAGGTTCCGGCAGGTCAACAAGATCTGTGTGTTGACCCGACCCGACCACCCAGTGCACCTAATCTACCTTAAGTTGAAACAAATAGGGCCTTTGGCTTTTGCTACAGAATTAGACAGTTTTCTCTTCTGGTTTCTTCAATTTTTCCAGACCCTTGAGAATTCCTTATCATAAATTTCTTAAGCTATAAAATAAATATTTCATGTAAATTTTGTACATGGGTTGCACACCTTGTTGCTTTATCAGTAATTTTTGTATCAGTTAAACTGAAAATGTATGGATTTGCAGTTAGAAACTTAACCTATTGCAGAAAGGATAACACTTGTGTCATAATACTTTGATTTTCTTTCAGGAGAAGGATATCAGCTTGAGTGGTGAACATGTAAGGGAGGGACTAACTTGCATTGTTTCTGTTAAAGTTCCAAACCCTGAGTTTGAAGGGCAAACAAAGGTATAGATATTCAATGGCTCTATTCATTTGTATTGCCATTTCTGATTGGGGGAAAGAAAATTTTTGCTGCCTTTCTCCCTTCCTATTCTCTTATGCTTCTTGAGGTCATTCTGTGACGGCTTTTCATTCCTGGTTGAAAGACAAGGTTGGGAAATCCAGAGGTGCGTAGAGTTGTTGATCAGTCCATGCAAGAGTTTCTCACTGAGTACTTGGAGTTACATCCTGATGTTCTTGATTCAATCCTTTCCAAGTCCCTGAATGCTTTTAAGGTGTCCTTTACTCTTTTTTTTTTTCATTTTTATTTTCCCCCAATCTGTTTCACTGAATCAGGTTGCCGATACAAAGTAGTTGATGTCATAATTGGTTGTAATCCTTTCTAACCATTGAATTTTCATCTGTGGCTTTTGTTCTGCTATCAGGCAGCTCTGGCAGCAAAAAGGGCAAGGGAATTGGTCAGACAAAAGAGTGTCCTAAAATCATCATCACTTCCTGGAAAGCTAGCTGATTGCTCATCCTCAAATCCTGAAGAATCTGGTACATACTAAACTGCAACTCTGAATTCTTTTATTAGTGTGTGGACATGTTTACTCTATTGCCTTGTTTGTTCGTTACAAAGTAAACCATCCATTTATTATAATAAAGAGCTGGGGAGAGATTTATTTTCCATATGGATCTAATTATGACTATTCTCTCACAAGGAGGTTGCGTCAGGAGGGGCATCTAGCATGAAACATTCAGTTAGAATTTAGGTGTGTTATTGGTCAGCCGTCCCATGATCTGTTCACCTATTTGAAATGCTTGATTGTTTTATCTTGAGAAGGAGAAACATGTAGAGCACTGCGACCTTATGCACATGGATGTATATGTCCAGCCCTATAATTTTGCTTAAACTGTTAGATTTGTTTGTGACCGCCAATCTGACCCCACCACAGTGGTGGCTTGTGCAAATATGCACGTCCATGGTGTTATACATGCTCTTTAAAGCTAAAAAAGGTCTCAATATTCTCTAACCAGCTAATTGAGTGACCTCCTAACCTTTGGATTTCTGTTTGTTATTTATCAGTGTAAATAATATCACCTTGTGTCAATATCCACAGAAATATTCATAGTTGAAGGAGATTCAGCTGGGGGTAGTGCAAAACAAGGTCGTGATCGGCGCTTTCAGGTAATATTCTAGCTGATGTACCTGGCAATCAGCTTGAGTGGTTGTCATTTTGTTGATTTGTGTTCTGGCTGTAGCTTTTCCTTTTTTGTTTATTTAGTGGTGTTTGATTATTTTTTTTTTTGGCACAGTTGGCTGAAGAAATTCTCTTTTGTCAGCTTGTTATCCCATTTGTTTTTCCCCTCTCATGGGTTGGTGCTTGAGAACAATTCCTATAGAAATCCATTTTTTAAGTTAGCAACAGTATCTCAATCTTGATTCTTTTATGTTCTTAAGTGATTTGTTTCTGTACTGTTCTGCGCTGGAGGCTTAGGATTTGCAAAAACTGATTGGGAAAGCATGTTGGATATAGGCTATTCTCCCTCTAAGGGGAAAGATTTTGAACATTGAAAGGAGGGATGAAGCTGCATTGTACAAGAATGAAGAAATTCAAAATCTGATCCTTGCTCTTGGACTGGGGGTAAAGGTAGCAATTTTCTTCTCTCTGAAATACAGAGACACACAAAAACATGGCTAGTGTTTATTTCCTCATGAAAAGGGTTATCTCTTCCATACTCAACTGAGCTTTCTTCAATACAGGGAGAAGATCTAAAGAAGGAAAATCTACGTTACCATAAGATCATCATATTGACAGATGCTGATGTTGATGGAGCTCACATTCGAACGTTACTTTTGACGTTTTTCTTCAGATATCAGGTAGATAATGTGAAAACATAACGGGTGGAAATGAAAAGATAACTAGTTAATTTATGCTGTATTTTGCTTCTGCAGAGAGCTTTGTTTGATAAAGGGTGTATTTATGTTGGTGTTCCACCTCTTTACAAGGTTTGCTTCTAGCGAATGGAAGCTGTTGTTTTAAATAGGAGTGTGCTATCATATATTTCTGTTAATCATTTCTAAAATGATTAGGTTGAGAGAGGAAAGCAAGTGTGTTACTGTTATGATGATGGAGACCTTAAAAAGCTTCAGAGTTCATTCCCACATAATGCATCATACAACATTCAGAGATTCAAAGGTAAAAATGAAGTAATAGCATGAAGTTTGCATTTTTCATGGATGTTTGTTAGACCTATACAATGGATCCTTTCTTGAATTTCCCCACTTTGATGACAGTGGATTTTGCCTTTTCAGTTTTCTGCGACTTATATGGCACAATAGAATTTGATGAAGTTAATTTTGTTAAAATTTCCCTTTGTTTTGCAAGCTTAAACTGCTTTTGGAGCTTTTAGAAAATAAGATGGATACATGCTCTTTCTTCTTGGGCTAGCAAGCGCCTGGACATTAATAAATTAGAGTGATGGATAGAGTTGATTATCTTTCTTGTGAATAATTTCGTTGGCACTTTATTGCACCTTAATAAAGGTTTTTAATTTAAAAAGAGATGGAAGGGTAGTTAGATATTCAAGGAATTCTTGAGAGCAGGTTTTTTGTGGCAGGTCTTAGTTGTTCTATTAGCAACAATACTTTTTTCCCCTAATTTTCAGTTGAGAAATTTATACATCTTCCTTTTGTAAGTATAATTGCATTATACTATTTTCCTGTGCATTTATGGCTCTGAATTTCTGCTTCCAAAGAACTGTGAAAAAAATTTCTTATACAAGGACCTGCATCTACTATTCTTTGTTAGAAAAGTCAATGGACACCATGGGTTTTCTCCTTGCAGCCATTATATGATTGCCTCCAAGGCATCTTCTTGAATAATGTGTTACTGATGAGCCTAGAATGATCATACCTTATGTAACAAAGATAAACCATAAAAGCATGTTCTGATTTATGGTTATGCTTTTCTACCCTAAAATTGGAACAAGTATTGAAAGCAATGATGCAATTGGAGTCTATTCTGAAGGAGATCCTCTTGACCCATAAATATAAAAAAGGGGGGAAATATGGATAATTAAGAGCCATTTTCTACTACAGTACTACTTACTAATAATTATCGCGACTTTGTATCTGTATGTGTGTTTTTCTGGTGCAGGCTTAGGGGAGATGATGCCTTCTCAACTCTGGGAGACAACAATGGATCCAGATCGCAGGAAGCTAAAGCAACTGGTCATTGAAGATGCAGCCAAAGCGAGCATTGTTTTTTCATGCCTCATGGGGGCACAAGTAAGCAATTCACATGTTTAAATTAATATGAAACTGATCTAACATTAAGGGCCAATTTTTAATTTAAGTCATTGACTTAAATTAAAAATTGGCGACTTAAATTTAAAATTGGCCCTTAATGTTAGATCTAACTTATTTTTATTTTTACATCTTTTTTGCTTGAAATCAATTTCATTTGAAAGTCAATATTATGTAGATGCAATAATCAATTTGAAAGTAAATTTTCATGATTTTGTTAAATTTTTATGAATTTCTCTTTTTTAATGCCTTGAACTAAAAAAATTTATAAAAATTTAGTAAGATTACAAAAATTGTATTTTTAATGGATTATTGCAACTACATAATATTGACTTAAGTTAAAATGAACTGGGCGTAAGATGTTTGAGAGGCTAAATACACCCGAGGTTTGTTCTACTCTTCTGAAATGCAAGTTTGGAATCTGACCAGTATATGCTCTCTGACTGCCATTTCTTGGTGCAATGCTGCTTTATTCCGCACTATAGGTTGATGGCCGCAAAGAACTTATCCAGAACTCTGCAAGAGAAATAAAGATGGATCAGCTAGATATCTAAGTTCGAGATTTGATTTGGTGCGCCCAGTAATTTGCTAGTCCTGGTACCTGTTTCTGCTCTTGCTATGCAGACCACCAATCAGGATGACTGAGATTTTGCTGCCATCTCTGTGACTTGTACTCTTTGCCGATGCAAAAGATGGTAATTAGGGCAGAAAGGAAAAATAGTGGACTAGGTTTTGTATTTCAGTCCACTTGGGTAGTAATGTATCATGTAGTTTTGGCGGTCCAAAATTAGCTGTGATTTTTTGTGCTAATCACGGTTTTATATCCCATGTATTTGCAGTGTAAAGTTTAAGCCAATTCTTCCGTTCAAGTGGTACGTGGTTTTCTCATCACAACCAGCACCAGCGGTGCAATTACTGAACGTTTATTATGGAGAATTTCTTGATTCCGAGTTCTGTTTTATTCAAAATGGCTTCCTATCCGAGCAAATCTATAGAGCATTGTTCAAAATTGTACGTCAAATTGAAAACGAAAAAGAGCCTAAAAAAGCAGGTCAATTGTTTTCAAATTCGTTTCAGCTGTTCAGCTAGGCAGGCTCACTTCTGAAATCCACGAAGACATGCGGATAAGCAGTCTGCTCTTCCACGCACGTACTTAAGACCCAATGCCCCAACTCGGTCAACCTTCTGGCCAGCCCAAAGAACCACATCTTTATAGGTTCCATTTTCTAACATTCGAGATGACCTAAAGGTGGCTGAAAACTGGCAGCGGACTCAAATATCGTCTCCGAAGTTACAGAAAAGATGTGCAACTTAAAAACAATTGGCTTTTCCCGTACCAGCAGACTTCTCCACACATACGAAGGTAAATTGCGACGCCGAAATGCCCAGGCATCCTCGAGAAGGTAAAATTTTGAAAAGGAATTTCGAATAAGAACATCCAAGCAAATGGACTACAGGCTCTACCAACAGAACAATTTACGAACTTCGCAGGACTTACAGATGGGCATAGAAACTGGTAAAGCCCCCAAGTACCTCGTCAGTCAAGCAAATCTGACACTGCAGTCCTTCGAAATGCATCAACCTGAGACACTTGTGCAGCAAAACCCTTGTTTGGAAAGATATTATCCGCTTTCATTCGTTCCCGTATTCCATAAGCCGGTTCCTTAGCATTGATGTAGGCCTGGACCAGGGATTGAAACTGACGCATACGAGCCACATACCCAGCCTGTCTCATCCTGTAAAATAACTTCTCTGAATTATGAACATCACCCTTCTTTGCATACGCATCCATAATCACCATGTAGGAATTAAACATCGGCCTTGCTTGGTTGTTCTGAGCTGCCTTATGCAGCAAAGATTCAGCTTTCTCCACCTCTCCTGCTTCAATATATAACTTCACGAGCGCATCCCAAGTCAGTGGACCAATCTTGCACCCGCTTTCCCCCATCCGTTTCACAAGATCTTTACCTTTCTCCAGCATCTTATTGTCAGTGTATACCTTCAAGAGGGCACCAAAGTGTTTTGACGTTGGTCTCTTCCATTTCTGCAACATCTTTTCGAAAACAGCTTCTGCTTCCTCGATTTTCTTCAACTTCCCCCAAGCTTCAATTGCAGCTCTGAACTCCTCAAGCCGGGTATCTGATTGGCAGAAATCCCAGATCCGTCTGACCTCATCAGACTTTCCTATCTCAGCATATAGGGGAAGCAGATATCTGCAGGCCCACCGATTTGCCTTGAGATTTCCACCTTCCATCTCCTTCAGAACCTTCTCAGCCTTTTCAATTAGGCCTCCTGAGGCATAATGCTTGGCCAAGATGGACTGCGTGTGGATGTCTGGCTCAACACCCTCAGCTTTCATTGTCTCAATAATTTGATCCATTCCAGTCATGTCATTCGATAAGCCCTTGACATCAATCAATATTTTGTAAGTGAAAAGCGTCGGTTTGACATTTTCTTTTTCCATCAATAACAGCACATCAGCTATTTTCTTTTTGTCATGCCTCTTGTAGAGGAGCAGGAGCTGGTTGCATGCAAATGCAGTAACAGGGAATTCAAGGTCCTTCATTTTGTTGAAGACCTCCTCTGCTTTCTTTGCATTGTTTGCACCAACACAATTAGCTAATAGGGTCCGGTAAATCACCTCCCCTCTAAACGACTTGGGAATTTTTTCAATGTAGCTTTCTGCCTTCTGTAGGCCTCTTACTTTGGCAATCAAATCAAGTCGAGAAGCATAGTCTCTCTCAACAAAATCAAGTTGTTTTTTTGACTCCAACCACTCAGAAAGCTGAAAAATAAAAAATAAAAAATAAAAAAATCGAATTACTTGGAGACCCAAAAATAAAACAAATAACTGCTCCAGGCTCCAATAATGTCTTACAGAATGGGTGGTCAAAACCATACAAGGTGTGTATTTTGTGTATTTTTTTAAAGGAGCTGCAGCAAACTGCCTGGGTATGTAAGCACACACCAAAAATATGCCAAAAATAAGCATCTTCTATGTAACCTAGGTTAAAAAACATCAAACAGTATTTTGCAAGAAAGCAAATATAATCATCAAACAGTATTTTGCAAGAAAGCAAATATAATCACGATATGCAGCTTGTACCAGGACAGGTAACAGACCTATCTCATGCAAAGATGTCCAGTCTGTTCAAGTGTACACCAAGTATCATATCCCTATATCCATCCCCATTTTGTAGAGTCCAACACGACTTGAAAGAACTGATGGCTGGAATCTCACCAGACACCAATTTCAGGCCCCCCCCCCCAAATATATATATATATATGCTTTTGTCAAGTATATATATATATATATATGCTTTTGTCAAGTATAACATAAGGATCACAACCCTGTACCCACGCCCAACTTTAATCAAAATGTAAGGAGAAACGATGGATGGTATATCATGCATCAATATATGAAGAATGCAGAGAACAAAATTGCTTTAATTCAAGAACATTAACATGGAATATTAAATCAAATCAGCATGACATGAGACATAACAAAGCAAAAGCCTCCAATCTATTGTGTAATGCATGAGACCAATCAAACTTAACTTCTCATAGCACCTAGAGCAAACAATGAAAATAAAAGCCAGTAACAGCTCAACATGAGTGAATATGTTCCTCATAACACTTAAGACAGCAACTAAAATCCATAAGAAGATGTGAAGTCCAGTCACCTGCAATGCCCTCCCATACATTCGACGCTTACGAAGATTAAGCATGGTTGATGAGATCTCAGCTCGGCTCAAATCTTTCCCTTCTTCAAGCCATTTATCAAGGGCTTTGTGAACAGTAAGACCAGGAGCAGAGAGAATGGCTTGCAATAGTTCAGAAGGAGTCTTGGGTGACTTCTTCTCACCTACATCAGCCACACCTTCAAATAACTCTTGCTCATCATCGGAAGCTTCTTTAACATCATCATCACCAGAGAGATCCATATCAGAAATCAACTCGCCATCGTCATTTTCATTAGTATGAATATTGTCCTTGGGATTAGCATCTCCTTCAAGTTCAGAGAAGCCATCTTCCAAGTCATCTTCCTCTCCACTGCTTTCAGCACCAGCTTGTGATGAAAGCGAATGTCCAAGAATTGAGAAATTCAGATCATGTGTTAAGTGATAAAAATTGGACTTTGGAAGACATCTTTCTGATACTGCTCGAGAAGACTCAGAAGGACCAGCTTCTTGTAAGTAATAGCTTGAAGGTTCCAATTTAGAAGCAGCGGCCGGAATTTGTAAGCTAGCTCTTCCAAACCTTGAAAAGTAAAATGTTTTGTAATGACTATATACTGATGCTATCTGACCATGCTTAGAACATATAAATATCCACTTTCATGAAAAAATAACAAAGGGGAATGGGAAACCGTAGAAGATATGACAATTTTCATTTCCAAGTGTAACTGTTTCCATTTTTCCCATTTTTTCCTGGTAATCATTAATAGAGCAGAAAATGGAGTTAATTGTGGGAAAGTATAACCTACAAAGAAAAAGAATGAGATAAATGCCCATAAAACACAGGTGCATCGTCTAATGACCAAGACCACAGAGCTTAATCGCATGGTGCAGAAACAACAAAAATTTTATAGAACGATAGTCACTCAATCTTGCTAAAACATAGAAGCAAGAACGAATACGTTCTTCCCCATCCCAGAAGAAACAGTAAATCTGTAAACCAATTATGTTACATTGTTTTGCATCAAAAGGTTAACAAGGTATTTTTACAGTTATTTCAGCATAAGAATTTCATGGCACTAACAAGAAGTCGATTGGAATACGGTGCATTCACTGATGAAACGACTACTGATACAAATAACAATCATGTACCTCCCAACTCAGTTTTGGTTATGAATCTTATTCGAGGAAACGCAGATTGCCATGTCTGGAACATCTTCAAAGTACATAACTCCGATGCTTTCAATCTATTGTTACTTTGATGTGCTCAGTACAAGTCTAACATGTGATTCAATTTCCACGCAGGAAACCTTTCCCGGCACAACTAAAGCAGAGGTTTCTCACGAACAATTGTAGCTTGTCTATAAACAAACCCAAAAAGAATAACGACAAAAACAGAAGTTCAATTCTAATTTCGTGCACCCCACAAACTACCCTGATTCAGGAAACCAATTCAATGGAGAAATGGAATCCCACATAATTGCCTTCACATTTCGGAGCTTCCAATATCCATTTCGCCCTCTAATTTCTAGGTAAGCAAACAGGAGAAAAGAGTAACAAACCTGACCCAATCCAGGAAGAATAAACATAAGACCACCAAAACGGATGAATAAAAAGTTACCTGAAGTGAGTTGAAGCTCGGCGAAGTGACCACATGGCGAGGTGAAAAAAACCCGGAGAAGGAGCCAGAGAGCGACTGTCTAAAACCCTAGCAAAACCCTTGGGCTTGGGGAGAGAGAGTGAATTATATGAGATCGACGAGGCATGGACCTCGGGCTCATTCTCGTTTACTTTGTAAACAAGGCCCGGTTTCCTGTTAAAAAAAAAAAAAAAAAACAAAAACAAAAGAAAAATAAAAAAAGGCCTCGGTTTCCTGCATAACTAGTTCTTTTGCCTGTATGATGTATGAGTTTATCTTTTATATATTTTAAATATATAAATAGTTATCTGATTATTTTTTATAATAATAATAATATGTAAGAGATTGAAAATCTAAAATAATAATAATAATATGTAAGAGATTGAAAATAAATCTATATTTCATAAATTTAATAAAACTTAGCTATTTTTAATTTTTTTTAAAGAAATGAATGTCAAAATTAAAGAATAATGATCTATTTAAAATCTAAAACGTGAGTTTGATTTTCAACATTTTTTTTCTTAAGTTCTTCTAAAACCAAATAAAGAATATCAAATTTACATGGAAGATAAAATATGTAAAATTGAGATGATATTTTATACTTTTTATTTTTATATTAATAAGCATTTAATAGAAAAATTACTTAAATTAGTTGTTAGTAGGCAAATAGAATTAAATGGAAAATGGAAACTGTAAAAATAGATTAATTTTTTTTAGCTAAACAAAAGAGAAAAATAATAGTGTAGTAAAATTAAAAATAAAATAATTAATTGCATATAACCATATCTCAAACTATTTTATAAAAAAAAAATTGAAACTATTGCATAGAAAAAGTATAAATCCATTACCACTAATGCAAAAAAGATAGAAGTATTAAATAGTATGAGAAGTTTCTTTCAATTAAAAAAAAATAAGAGAAACAAATTATATAAATAATTGTGGATAGAATTAGAATTACCTAAAGTTATATATCCAAGTATAGCTATTCTAACATCACATAGACTTGAAAGTTTTTTGTTCCTTCCTCTAGCTTACAAGGTTAGGCTAATTTATAATAATTGTTTTCTCTAATTATTATATAATAAATTATAGTTTAAAGAATTGAATTACATATTCAATGTATAAATTTGGCATAATTAGTGGATTGAAATTATTGCATAATAAATGTTTGTAACCGAAACATTAACTAAAATGATAAATAATTAAAATGGAATTACTACCATAATACTCTAGTTGGTAACAATAACTATAGAAAAAAAAAAACCCCCACAAAGAGTCCAATTATATCAATCATTAAATTGATAGGTCATGCAAGTAAATAATTAATTATAAATTCATTGTTGTACTTTAAATAGGTAGAATTATGTTTAAAATGGGTAGAAATAGAAAATGAAAATCAAATTATAACTTAACAAATATTCATGAGGATGTCAATGCAATAAAAATCTAAATAATAGAATGTAGTTAAAGGATCCGTAAAATATTTTTGCATTGAAGAAAATCCATAATTAATGATTTTAACCTATTATCTAGATTTCTCCTTTATATATATAATAATATAGATATAGATGTTAGCAAGGGCCTTATCTCTCATCTATCCACCCCATTTTACTAAAGTTAGCATAACATTTATTTATAATAATTTATCTAATTTTAAGATATATTTATTAGGTTATTAGATTTTTTTTTTTCTAATTTTGATCTATATTCGTCTACCTTTAGAACTTATTCCTTATTCATCCAGTTTTATAACTGTTAGCCTAACGCTTATTTAACTTGTCAAATTATGAGATACATTTGTCAATTTTGATGTATAGTTTTCTACTTTAGAAATATATTCATTTGGATTTGTATGGTGTTAAAATCAATTTGTCTGCTTATGATGATTAACAATTATAAATCACAATTAGACAAATGTATCTGAGAACTAGACAAATACATTTCAAAAATAAATAATTTATTATAAATAAGTGTCAAGTTAATATTCTCATAACTACACAAATAATGCATTTCAAAACTAGATAAATATGTATCAAAATCAAACAATGGTATCTATGACTCACACAAATATATTTAAGAACTGTAAAAATTATTATAAATATGTTACATTAATTGTGTTAGAGTGGATGAAGATACACATTACACCTATTAAAAATGGTAGACAATCTCGTTTATTAGAAGCCCTCGCACTTTTTCCAGTTTCTTACATTGAAGGAGATTTAGACCCTAAACACTAGTCAAGGTTAAAACATTCAAGAAAATCCTTAAATGGGGCGTGCAGTTTAAAGATTCTTAAAAATTCTTGGAAATTAAGTGCCTGTAAGTTTAGAAAATTTTCTGAAATTTGAAAAATGATGTTTGGTTGATAAATTTTATTTTTCTATTTTCTTAGAAAACAGTTTTCCATGCTATAAAGAATTGGAAAATACTCCATCCGTCCCAAAAGTTTTGTTCCATTTGTTTTTGGCAATTAATCTATGATTTTTTATTTTTAACATTCTAATATATAAATAAAAAATTTTTGTATATGAATGATAATTAAAGATATGTAGTTTCTAAATATGTTTTTTTTTTAATTTTTTCTAATAAAAAATAATATAAAAAAATTGAGTCAAAATATAACAAAAAATCAAATGTATCAAAAAATTTATGAGTGCCATGGATATCATAGACATATGTCTTATTAGACATAGTATTGAGATTACAATTTTACCCCTTACCCTAACCGTTTCTCTCTCTCTCCTACCGCCGCTCCGCAGATTGTTTCTCTTTCTCCTCCTCTCATCGCCGCAGCCACCGACCGCCGCTCCGAACTTTGATCTCCTTCGCGCATCGATCTCTGTCGCACACCGATCTCCATTGCACACTGATTTCCGTCGAGCACCAGCATCTTTCTCTCCCCCTCTCATCGCCGCAGCAACCGACCGCTGCTCCGAACTCTGATCTCCTTCGCGCGTCGATCTCTGTCGCGCACCGATCTCCGTTGTACACTGATTTTCGTCGAGCACCAGCATCCTAGCCGAGATGACGACGCCGTAGTATTGCCGGAAATCTAACGTGATGACAAGCCGACGGGATGATTAACCGACGCGATGACGCAATGCCAGAGATCTGATGATGATGTTCGACGAAGGCAGTCCAGGAGCGGCGGCAGCTACAGATCTAAAAGGGGCAACTGTGGATTGCTTTAGACATTTTGTCACTTTTCTTTAGACACTTTTACACATTCATTCAGACACTTTTTTATTGTTTCAATTAGTTATTTTTTAAGAGAGTAAATTGTTTGCGTATTGGTCAGACACTTCTAAATATTTATTTAGACACTTTTACACATTCATTCAGACACTTTTTTACAATTAGTTATTTTTTAAGAGAGTAAATTGTTTGCGTATTGGTCAGACACTTCTAAATATTTATTTAGACACTTTTACACATTCATTCAGACACTTTTTTATTGTTTCAATTAGTTATTTTTTAAGAGAGTAAATTGTTTGCGTATTGGTCAAACACTTCTAAATATTTATTTAGACACTTTTACACATTCATTCAGACACTTTTTTATTGTTTCAATTAGTTATTTTTTAAGAGAGTAAATTGTTTGCGTATTGGTCAGACACTTCTAAATATTTATTTAGACACTTTTACACATTCGTTCAGACACTTTTTTATTGTTTCAATTAGTTTTTTTTTAAGAGAGTAAATTATCTACGTATTCGTCAGACACTTCTAAATATTTCTTTAGACACTTTTCGGTATCCATTCAGACATTTTTATATTACTTTGTAGACACTTCCACATACTATATTAGACACACACTTCTAAATATTTCTTTAGACACTTTTCGGTATCCATTCAGACACTTTTATATTGCTTTGTAGACACTTCCACATACTATATTAGACACATTTACATTTTATTGCAGACATTTTTGTTGTTCAGAAGCAACAAAGATGCGACTTGGAGGCAACGATCGGAAGCAAGATCTGGAGGTGATGACAAGATCCGACGAGAGATGCTGAGATCCGGCGAGTAATGGCGAGATCCGACGGAGACGACGAGATCCGACGAGAGATCTCGACGAGTGATGACGAGATCCAGTGAGAGACGACTATCCGGCGAGTGATGACGAGAGACGATGAGAGATCTCGGCGAGTGACGACGAGATCCAGTGAGAGACGACGAGGTCTGGCGGCTGGCGACGAGATTCGGCAAGAGATCTTGGCGAGTGATGACAAGATCTGACGAGAGATGACGAGATCCGGCGAGTTGCGACGAAATCCGACGACAGCCGGAGGCGAACAGCTGTGAGATCTGGATGCGGATGATGACTACAATATTTGGAAGCGGTGACGGTTCATCGGAGGAGGTGGCAGCGACGGTGGCCGTGACGGCAACGGCAAAAGTGATGACAGAGGCAGATTTCAAGGTTGAGAGTGACTTTTGGTCTAGGGGTAGATTAGTCAATTTATTTATTGGATTATAGGCTATTTATAAGAAATTAGGACTAGATTAGTATGTCTAATTAGACATATGTCTACAATATAATAACTAATTTATGAGAGGGGTAGTATTTTTATTGTTTTCTAGTTTTTCATCTCTGAAAAAAAAGCGTCGTCACTCCCCGACTCTCGCTTTCAACTTTTTCGACTTCTCTCGCCGTCGCCATTGACAACCAACCGCTCCATTATCGTCGCTATCTGGCCAATCTCATCATCACTCCGCCCGACCAGCTTCATCGGAGTTTCCTCCAATTTGTGGACGATGAGCCATCAACCTATGATACTTTCATCCAATTGCAGTGGCCGAAGCTCTCTAGCCATGGCGTCTCCGATTCCTTGTCATTTGATGCTTCTGCTTACTTCACTGGCCCCGGTTTATCTTAGATCATCCGATTTGGTGTTCAACAAGATCGAATTAGGTAGTTAATCTAATAGACAATGAACTCGGGTCATTGAAATCCAATTTACTTTGCCGACGACGGGGTTTGACAGAAAGTAGCAGCGATGATTTGTGACTGGAAGATGAGTGATATGGTGGTGGAAGACGGTGGCAGTGCTGGAATGTCAAGCGTTTGGCTATGACGGAGAAGGTGGTGCAAACGTAAGGGATAGAAAATTTGGGAGCCTAAGCCTCAGAGAGTGAAAAGTTGGGGCTGGCTTTGACAATTTTCTTTTTTACTTTCGTAGCTGATATAGACTTAGAAAAATACTCTATTATAGTGCACAAACTTTCCTTCAACATTCAAATAAGGCATCAAAGTTTTTCAATGTTGTGTATATATATAATCATCTTTACTTGATTTAAAACAACTAAACATGTTTTATAAAACACATATTGAAAAATTGTACATAGAAAATGAAAAATAAAAACATAAAAGAAAAAAGAAAACTGTTTTTCGCAACCAAACGTCACCTAAGATTTTAGGAAACTAACATGTATAGAAAGTGAGAATCCATAAAACTACATCTAATTTTCCTACGTTTGGTTCATATATCGTGAAGAATAAAATTTAACATTTTTATGTTTTGTTGAGGTGTTTTGCATATTTCTTTAAACTTTGAGCTTAGTGAATGAAATATACCTTTTTAAACTTTAGGAGATATTTGAGAATTTTACTAAAGTTTAGAGACTAAATCTGTAATTTCTGAGAAGTATTTTTATAACGTTTTTATAAGTTTAGGAACTAAATATGTAATATAGTGGCTATTTTGTAAAATTTTGAAAATTTAAGGACTAGAATGTAACCATTTGCATGTTCAAGGAATATGTTAATTTTTCAAATATAATTAATTTGTGGATTCTTATCCTACATAGAATTGGGAGGACCAATCCTACAAAATTGTAAATGATGAAGATTCTTTGAAGAATGAGAATGGTAATTATTCTTCACATGGAATTGTTAGGATTTTCAAACAATTCACAATCTCAACAATCCTTGAACCAAACACCTCTAGTTGCATCCTTTTTACAAGTATATATCAAGCCTTTTTTTCTTTTACTTCCAAATAAATACTTTGGGTGTATATATTCAATGACAATTAGGTTGAAAGTCAACAATACAAATGCTAATCATGTTAACCCTCATCTTTCTTTCAACCCTTCACTAATGAAGTCTAGAATCAATACCAAAACCTTTGTTTTCCAGATACAAATAGCAAGATTAGGGAAGATCCGAACGGATTGACAAGATACACGAATTTAAATATTACAACTACCAGAACAGGAAAACTCTTTGAAAAGAATTACTGAATCTTTCAATTCAGATAATTGATCATCTTTTCTCCACTCTATTCAATTTATTCTTGTACCAAAAGTGACCAGCCAGAAAACAAAAAAAAAGATTAAAGCATACGGAAACTATTGTGGTCAGCCAGAATAGGGTCTGGATACACGTCCTAAAGAATTTAGAATCAAGTCCAACCTCTTGTTTCCACGAGGATATGTACCCCTATCACACCATATAAGTAAGGTTATAAATGAACCAAACAAATAAAAATAAGTCATGTTCATAATCATTCATTTAATTTTTAATGAACATAAACAATAAACGAACACAATTTCTCTGTTTGTTTTTGTTCTTTTATTAATAAACAAACACGAATAATTAAAATTGATAACTATTATCAATCTAAATTGAAACACATCTAATAATGATTAACAGGACAATAGGTGATGATAAGAGAAATTATAGATTTGGGTTCTGTTACTCAACTAGGTATTACAACAAGTTCACGTTGTAAAGAAAATGTCTGATTATATTTGAAAAAACAGAAACAATAGATTAATTTGGGAGACATTGAAACATAATCATATGTGTGAAGAATAGGTGAGTACTAATAAATAAATAAATAAATATATAAACAAATAAATAAATATAAATGAACAAATAAATAAATGAACATAAACAAATAATAACAGAACGATTTGTGAACATAAATGAATGAACAAAGACTTGTCCGTACTTATTGTTTAACTAATCGAACAAAAAAAATTTATTTGTACTCATTCATACAACTAAATAAATAAACGTAAATGACCTCCGGTTCACTGAATGCTCTACTCATTGCTGTCTACATAAAATTTCCTTTTCTACATTATAGAGTACAAAACTTTTGTTGGCACCGACACCACATCACACAACAAAAAGGCCAAGCTTCCGTAACCAAAAACCAAATCCGCACTACAAGGCCCTGCACCTCAGCGCGGTTCTTGCACCCACGAAAATGGTCTCACGGTTTTCTGCAACTGCCATAAATGACAACTCCAGCCACCTGACTTTCAGTTCACCAGTAAAAGCTAGTTTGCTGCTTTACTGTACGTCAATTTCCAACTTCTGCAGCAAACCAAACGATCCAGTCCCCATCCTAACTGGCAATCCAAGACAGATCCTAGCAGATGGTGTTTCGAGGTTGTCAATTTCACCAAATTTTGCAGCTTCAACAATGAATTTGGAGGCAGTCTCAAATGTCATTTTACTGAACGGGGATATAGATTCTGCGATACCCCCAAGTCGGTTCATTGGTCGATAACCACCTGAATGTGTCATGAAGTCGGCTATAAGACTTAGGTGGCGGATATTGACTGTGATCCCATAGGAGTTGAAAACATGACTAATCTCTCTGATGATAGTTTCTCGGGCAGCTTCAACTCCATATGTGTTCAGCACTGCATGAATGTTGTTCGAATACACATACCTAACATCAAGGTGATCTTGGAGCTTCCAGAAAGTCTCAAAATCCACACCAGATGTGTGCAGTGCAGGTACATTCTTTTTAGCATCAACACTCAATTGCTTTCTATCTTTCGGATCTTCACCATAATAAATTACTTGACCCTCACTGCAATCTGTAACACGACATTTATCAACCTTTCCAGGATTCTGGATGCAAACCTTCTTGGCTGTAGTCTGAGCAATCTGCAGCAGTTGAGAGAGCATGAGTACAAGGAAAGGGTTCATGAGTAGATCAGCAGACATCACAATCACAAGATGCAATGCAATACAAATTCAAAGCTGCTCCTTTTTTTTTTCCAAGCAACCTGCCCTTAAGAGGTACAAGTCGCAAGCATCAAGTCTAGCATTATCATTTTTTTTAGGAGCCCCACATATGTATTGGCAGCAAACACGCGAATCTAATGTTTAGACAGCAGCTAATACTCCTACAATTCCATTTTTGTTTCAAACAGAAATGATCCTGCATTACAGCAACTAATACAAAGCATCAAAATCTTGGTACTGCAAAAGGTAGCAATGAACAACTAAATTTGAAAAGAAAAGGTACCACACAGAAATCATGAAAACCGCCGAGTACAACAATTCAAGTGACTGTGATGTTATATGGAGGATGCTGCAGTTCAACTGAAGCAACAGATCCTACTTGAGATATATGGCCTTGAAAAATAGCATCCAACATCAAAAACAAAAAATGATAGCGGGTATACCTGGGCCAGTAAAATGTGAGGTTCATTTGCAAACTTAAAATGGACCTCAAAATGCAATCCACTTTTTTCATTTGAACGAAATTTCCTACAAGCCACATATATTGCTCTATCAGTCTCCTTCGAGACAAATTTTTGTTTCTTCTTACTTCTGTGTTGCACTATGGTAATTTCCTCCACCATGTCTGATTCAGAGGTGTCCTTTAGATTTGATGGATTTCCAATTAAGTCATCTTTCTTCTTATCAGGTGCAACATTATCATGGTCAATAATTTCATCCTCATCGCTTGGCTGCTGATCTTCCATATCCAAAATACCTAGTGAAGCCTCTCCTTGCTGTTCCTCTTCCGAAGAATCATCATCATCATAATCCACTTCATCTGTAGCTTGTTTTCGCACTCTTTTGGCATCTGAACCAAAGTCCTCAGCCTTATCATCATTGCTGCCATCATCATCATCCTCATCATTTTCATTTCCATTTGATATGCTCCCAGGTACATCATTATCTGTCTCATCAGAAGCCTTCGGTTGTGAATCTGTTACAAAATTCTTTATGCCAGTTATCCTGGATAGCAAGACCAAATGATTCTGTATGGCATCCTCCAGCTCCCTCAAAAACAACACCTCTAGGATATGCTTCCAGTCCTTTTCTGCAATAACACTGTGTTTTGGATAGCCTTCACATTTCTGCAGTGTCATCATAAGCTTATAGATGCTACAAATCTCATTGTTATGTACAGCAAAAGGCTCAACAGATACTTCCATACTTCCCATCAAGTCTGCCACCGTAATTTTCTTCATCTTGTCAGCAAGTTGCAGTGCATCATTCCTAAAAACAAAAACTCAAATCAATGATACAAAAAAAGTCAACTGCAGAATTTCCTACTTAAGAAACTCCTGAGAGACAAATCTAAAGCTCCAACCAAGTACAACCAATTAGAGGGATTTAGCAAAAAATGACTTCTAAGCCAACCAGATCACGCACCACTGGATCACCCTTGGTGCTTTCCTGAATCATACCTTTCTGTTGATTGCAGAATACTTGAAGCTTACCTAGGGAATTTACCTCCAATATGAGGAATGGAGACACAAAAAACAAGATTCAAGTTGCTAAACCCAAAGAACGTGGATCAAGGCTAACTTAATCCATTTACCAGTAATATTTTCCTGACTGCTATACAATATATGTGTGTGTGTGTGTCAAAACATGCTAAAGCTAAATTTGAGCTTATACATCATCTCAAGCTTGACCTTGCCTCGATTAGACTTGTCTGAATTCAATTACAGCCAAGTGCATGACTTAAACGGACGTAATAACTTACTTTGTCTTCCCCTCATGCATAGGACATGTCATAACTGGAGTCTTAATATCATTTGAAGCAAGCATCAGTATCTCTTGTAAGCGTGGGACCCCAAGTGTAACATTCATTTCACCTCGTCCAGCAAGATGGAAAGTGTTCAGCCTAAATAGAAATTTGAAAAAAAAAATTGTACACAAATAAGATAAAGATAGGGCAGCAAAATAAGCTCTAAAATGAAGCAAACAGGTATATAATCCATTTCTGACAGCTTAAACAGAAACTGATAACAAGAGAAAAAGAGGGAGGGGGGACTATTAACACATACAAAATAAGGGAAGATAACACAAAGCAAAATAAACTCTAAAATGAAATAAACGGGCATATTATCCATCTGCAACACAGACGCACAAGAGAAAAGTTTATAGTTCCATGATTTTGGGTTCCAGATGCAGTGCAAATTAACATTAATTAATCATCTCTCCTGCAAATCATCAATTTCTGTGAGACAGACAAATGATATGCTTTTTAGAATGAGGGGAGTAATGGTTGTTAATTGGCATTAAGCTCAAAAGGAATGGGGTTTGGTGCAGTGTAAGAGCTGAACAAAAATCCACCACTTTGATCCCTTGATAAGGGGGAGATGGAGCAATTCTACTGTATTTTGGCTGAAAGGACACCCTCGCGAACACACACACACACGCACACACACTAAATGAGAAAGAAATAGAACTGATATTTTCCCTCAATATAATCACTGGCTAGTCCTAATATTGAAATATTCATTCTCCACAAAAGCAACATTAGCAATCGCTCCTCTTAGTTTCTAAAATCATTATTTTTCCGCAAAAAATTGGTACCAACCCTAACACATACATCAAATAATCTCATCAAGCACTGAAATTAGCTTCAAATATTTTAGTTACAACAAATCAAATCTGGACTGTGAGCTGAAACTGGGTTGGAAACAAAGCCAACCATCTCACCTAAAAGCTCCCAAACATCATTTCTCTTGAAAAATGTAATCAGCAAATGACATATATGAGAAAGGACTGGTAGCAGCATGGTCCCCACGTGTGGGGCCATCTAAATAATCTATAGAACTTGAGGAGTTGTAACCAACTCTCCACCTACCCAATAACCCACCTAAGAATGCTGGAAAAAATTACACAAAAATAAAATATGCAATCACAAAAATACGTCCCCACACATTTGTGTAAACAGTACTGTCTGCATACACTAGCATCTATAGGATATCCATATTGGTGAGTGCAAGTGTGTGTGTCAACGCATACGTATAAATTTGGATTAAAAAAATTGAACAAAGAATTAATTGCCTTACGTCATCTGGGTTGATGGCTCTCCAACAGACTGACCAGCAAGTACACCAACCGGCTCTCCTGGCTGTGCAAGACTGGAAAAGAACTTGTACTTCACCAACTCCACAAAATCCTCTGGCTCTATGCTATAACATGGCCTCACTTTCACCTTCTTCTTTTCTTCAATATGTTTCCAAGCTTCTTTCTGGAGACCTTGTGGTAACTTTATAAAAGCATTGGCTTCTGAAACCCGAGGAAGACGTATTTTCCAAGTAAGATCCTTAGCATCTTCAAGCTGATCACTGCTCTTTTTAGTAATGCCATCTTCAACTTCTACAAGCTGATGTTGCATTTTTTCTGAAAAGATGCACACATTCTAGGGAAAAGGAAAAAAAAGAAAAAAGAGTCAAAGCTTCTCTTCTTTGTCAAATAAATCTTTAATCGCATTATGATTAAACAATCAAGAGTCTCTCACCGCTTCCAGTGTATCAAATTTCTTGATAAAGCTTGTCTGATGCACATCGACACCATCTTCTCCATACTTGAATTGAACAACGGAGCCATCCGCATCACGAACAGTATGATCATAATTTACTTTCAAGCCCTCTAAATTTTTTATAAGGCATCTTTGCAAGTATCCACTTCGAGATGTTTTAACGGCTGTATCCACTAACCTAGAAACACAAGAACAAAATTAGGCCACAGAAAAACAGCACAATAACAGAAAATTTAAATACGTAAAAATGCAATGACAAGTTTTGGAATTCCAAAACTCTTTTTCTAACTAAAATTGCGCATTTGTTCAAAAAGCACTAAGCGTACACCCTTGTACATAAAATGGTTTCAGAAAGCTAGACTTAAATGACTCTACAGTGCCCAAAAATCTGAAATCTAAAAGATTCCAACTGTAACTGTGTGATAATGGCAAAGGTACTCCCCACAACTGTCAACACCCTTCAAATAACATCTGTTCGGGTAATCAAATATAACATGATCAAACCCCCAAAACTTGAGCCACCGTAATTTTCTCCAACACCAGATCAGTCTTAGTGCAAAAAAAAAAAAATTTTAAAGAAACACTAACAATGCCGATCACAACTCAAGGTCATGCTTCACATCCGCAAAAGCATAAAAAGTACCATATGAAGTTAAATCTAATGTGGTAAGCTATGCAAGGATCACTTCTAGAGAAGAACCAACTGAAAATACACCTACGGTCATGAAAAAGTCATGATCATTTTAACAATAAGCCCTGAATCCCCTTATTTAATAAAAATTGCCTAATCAGGAAAAACCATGAATGTTGAACATGAATCTTACTCACCCATCACGTCCAGCCATACAATGGAAATAATAATCTTGAGGACGAAGACCACTAAGGAAACGGTCACTGACAAAACCTCCTGCTCGAGCTGCCCAATCCCATGGGATAAAACAAGGCAACGTCTTACCAGAAACCATTCGGGGAACCCTTTTTCCTTCTAATTCTTGTTGCCCCAAATGTGAAGATATTTGTTGGAAATTAACCTGTTCAGAGCATTGTTGAAAGCAATAAATCATTTGTAACTTCCCCTTACCTCAAAATCAAGGAACAAGCTACTACCATTGCTTTCTAAGCATCTACATAAAAATCAGGCAGGAAACAAAGATGTTGTACTAACTTCACCATTCTTGAAATCTGAATTCCATCTCCCGAAAGGGTGTTTTAATGAAACAGAAATAAAAAAGGATAACTTTCTTAAACTTGTAAATTTCCAAAGCAACTAATTAAAACGAGACTCAGGGAGTAACAGATAACACAAGATCTAAACTGACAAAGCAAACGCATTAAAGCATCAAATTACTGGTTGAATGGGGCTCAATAGGCCAAATTCTCGTTACCCAAGTGTGTTAACATACTGATTCCAGAATCAGCCCAAGTTTGGCCTAGTGGAAAATGCTTAATAGTTGTTACCTCAAGTTGCAATTAAATCATTCCATCTCTATCCTTTGTTACAAAATACAGAGACAAGAAAAACAGGATATAAGAAACAATTGAGTCCAGCATTAAAAAAACTGTTGATATCTTGAAACATTGAAAGTGATACAACATTGGAAATGATTGTGCACATCCGAGATGGGGCGGAGTGCTTCTCATGTTATTGACTAAAATTATGTGATCATGCCAATTTGTTTTAACTTAAGTCAATTTATTCTAAATTGACTTATTTTTATTTTTACATCTTTTTTGCTCAAAACCAATTTCATTTGAAAGCCAATATTAAATGGATGTAATAATCCATTTGAAAGTAAATTTTTATGATGTTATTAAATATTTATAAAATTCTCTTTTTTGTGTATTAAAAAAGAAAATTTCATAAAAGTTAAATAAGATTATAAAAATTGTATTTTAAAAGAATTATTACACCTATATTATATTGGCTTCCAAATGAAATTGATTTCAGGTAACAAATATGTAAAAATAAAAATATGTCATTTTGAATTAAGTTGATTTAAGTTAAGACGAATTGGGCAGTATTGATGCACTGTGGAAGTGTATATGACAAGATATACTGCACACAATAAAGCTAGGGTTCAAGAAACAAATAAATAGCTCTTGGAAAAATAGGCAAGACCTTGGAAAAGAGAAAAATCTCTCAATTTTATTAATAGAAGTAGGAATAATCTGTCATGTTTCCTGCACATCCAAGGCCTAATAGGATTAAGAATACTAAATTGAAAAGGCTCAATAGCCACTGGTGCTAAACCTAAAAGAAAAAGAAGTCAACTCCTCCGTAAAGTATATGGAGACTCCCTAATAAAACGGGAAAAGAAACTGTGAATCCTAATTGACTTTAGAAGCCTTACCTAATACTATAATTAAAAAGATAATTTATTCTAAATAAACCCTAAAATAACTCTTAAATTCAGGAAATAAAATTCCACTAAAAACAATTACGAAAATTATAACAAAGTAGCAAATTGTTTATTTTCTGGGTTATATAAAGTATAACATAATGTTGCATGAAAACGTAAGTTTCATAGGCAACAATGTGGGGTGCAGTACTTCTCATGTACTGATTACAATGATGCAATCGTGCAATTCCAAAGCAAAAAATAACGTCATATGAAGCCATCAGATTTCACAGGCTATAATGAAAAAGTGAAGGATGGAACCATTTTATCATATAAATAATATTAACACTTAGCACCCCAATAAAAAAAAACTTTCAACAATACGTCATCCTCTTAAACACACCACTACACAATAAATTTTGATTGTGCTAAGAAGGATGAATTCTATTGACACTTACCTTACTACCTTTTGCACCAGTGGTGGTCATGAGAGAGATACAGTTCTTTCCAGAGGGTTTCACCAAACCCACAGACAACAACTCACTTAGGACACCACCACTAGAGTTCTCATTAAGTACACTAATCACACTCCTATCCAAACTAGCCAAAGCAGCTTCCCCACCACGGCGTAAAGTTCTCTCAATTTTCAGTTGCAGTTCTGTTGGCTCTGTCAAGAAAACAGATAATAGTCAATGGAATTCCCATTTATTATTGAGGTGTTCATACAAAATGTAGCCAAAATGGGGGAGAGACAGAGAGAGACAGAGACAGAGAGAGAGACAGAGAGAGAGAGGGAGAGGGAGAGAATCATAATAAAATAATGGAGATAGAATTATGCAAAAAAGGGAGATAGAATTATGCAAAAAGCAAGATCTTGCACAGTAATCAGCAGTTGTCAGGTGACTCCATCTCCAGGCTGCAATACCTAAGCATGCTTATTCCCTTTCTCATGGAAGAAGCTAGTCTTTTTCTAGTGCTTTGATAAAGCAAATTTAAGAAGGCATCTAGAGTGCCACATAGCAGCCATCTCCAGATAGAGTCCCATAGTCCGAAAGTAAAAACATCTTAAAAGAGTGGAGACTAGAGCTGATACCACATAAAATTAGTGCAGAAAAAAAAATCAAGAACCTAAATAAGAATGACCTACACATGAAAAGTGACAATGAGACTAAATAGAATCATATAATTGACCAAATTCAATTTAACATTTGAAAAATTACAGCCAGAACCAATAATGAAAGCTGCCTTCATTGGAGATTATTGGATAAGCAGTTATTATCGTTCATTTTCAATTTTGCTTCTTTTTTTACTAGAATCAATCTCACTGAAAGCTAATACTATATTTATATATATAAATCACTTGAACCAAAAAAAAAAGTCCCTTACCCGGCTTAAAAAAAGAAAAATCAATAGCAAATGATTGCTTTTGGAAAAAAAATTCAAAAGTGACTTTTGGGCTTCTTAAAGTTTAAAGTTGCAATTGGTATACAAGTTGAGCAAATAATCACCATACATGAAATCAATCACTAATAATCACTTACCAATAATCTCCCCTAAATACTCCCTATATAAAAATGTTGAAACCTATACTCTTGCCATATCTAGTGCATCTCCAATAATTAAAAATATGATGAATCCAATACACCAACAATGATCTAGACCAGATTGTGGGAGCTTATGTCCTATATCAAATAGGAAAATGTCATACACAATTAATTAAAGGAAACAGCATAATGAAGGCCACATTCCTTCACCTCAGGTCAAAAGAAAATGAAGTCTAACAAACAAAATCAAGCCATTTCAGAAAGAACAGTACTTAAGGATTTATTAAAAAAAAATACATACTCAAGGCATTTACAAAAAACCAAACTCAAGGCAACTTGTTGCGCCAACATAACTAAAACAACATAATTTAAATTTCAATCTCCTATCATATGCTTTAGCCACTAGTGAACTTATTCCCATTCAGGTTTCATTCGGCATGAACCTGGGTAATTAGCTTACATCAACGTCCCTTTCATAACTATACTTATCACCCATGCTAGAAATATTCCACCAATCCCCAAAACTATTCCACAAAACTTTAATAAACACTTTGACAAAAAACATATGAAATAGGAACAATTAAAAACTGGGTTCCAAAAGTATGCAAGCGACAAGAGGCACCTATTTCACTCTCATCTCCTCCAAAATATTTGTGATATGCAGCAGCAACTTTCGTTTCACAATTTTCAAGTTGCTTGACCCTTGCAATGTCCTTATCTTTTTGTATCAAAAGATCATCCACTCCACAGGTAAAACCATGCATCTGAAACACATAATACTTCAAATTAGTCAAGTGCCAGCGGAACAACAAGCAAAGCAAGCAGCCGTCCATAAAAAGGAAGCCCTAAAAAAAAGCAACAGCAACCTGAAGATGAATTGTAAAGAGGCGACTGAGTACTGAGAGCAGTACACCTGCAGTATCTGATCCATAGAGCTCCTGAACCGTATGGACCAACCCATAGTCAGAAAACTGAGCCTTGTCTATCACACCACGCACAAATTCATTGTTAAAGATCATTAATTTATCCTCTTCAAAATCCACCAACTGTGATTCTACTTCACCACCCTCACTTTCCAGACCAGCCTTCTTTTCATTGCTCACTTCTCTTTCAGTTCCTGCCTTCTTGCCTGGTCTACACTGAAAAAAGTCTCTTGGTACTTTCATAGCCTTTTCAACTGTAAATGGTTTCCTACCCTCCGTGATATGATTCAAGATAGCTGTGATAACCTAGAAACTCAAATATAAAATTAACAGAAATCATTAACAAATCATCAATAAACACAAGGAATAATATTCTCAGCTTCCACATGACAAGGAGTGTCAAAATTCAATATGATCTTTCTTGGCCTTAAAGAAAGCATAAGTATCAATAACGTATGCTATGTGGAGACATACCAACTATATTCACAAATGTGCAAGACCAGGAGATCTAGATTCCATATGTTATTTTGGTGCACCTTTTTATAACCCCATTGGACCTGAACCAGAAGAATACGGAGTATACCAAAGGGATCTTGCCACAAATAACATGATTCTTAAGGAGGAATTTGAAGCAGTTCTCTATTTTCTTCATAAGAATCCCTTGCATTCTCTGTTTTCATAAGTGCACACAGATTGGGAGAAAAAATTACACTTCCCGCAATTTGGCAGATCCGTATGTAATGTTTTCATCAGGTAAAAGGACACAAAGAAGACTACACTGCCAACCATGAAATGAGGGATATCTCAACTATTAAAACCAACTATTACGAGCTCTGCAAATCACCAACTTAAATTCAAAGCAAACATTCCAGTTGACTATGATTTAATTCAAGGACTACCATGTAGATATACAGACAGAATTTCAAAAAAATTTCCTGATCACTACCTGCTTCCCCGTCCAAAGAGGTATTGGCTTCCATATTGCAGGTAGAATGGGCGACATCTCTTCCTTGGAACTTGATACAAAAAATTTCTGACCCAGATTAGCAGCAGAAGAACTTGAACCCAAGTACGAGACACCCGAACCATACAGAAGTTGACTAAATTCATTCCTAGTTAAGAAGGTATCCTTCACTGAGAGAAGTACTGCACTTATAATATGGTCCTGACAAAATTTAACAAAATCCTCCTTTCAGTAGCAACAAATAATACCATACGCCATTAAGGGCAAAAATGATCATTGCATGCACCCAATGATTTATTAACTTCTCAAACCTGGATAAGAGACCTGAGTGGTTCAGCATTTGATGGCCTGACATATTGATTATTAGCATTGACAATGTTGTATGCTTCAGCGCGAGATATTTCATCTTGTGGGAAATGTACATTCATCTCATCACCATCAAAATCAGCATTGTATGTACTGAAGGGGGAAAAAAGTCAGTAGATAATAAAGAAAGTGCAGCTACATTACTTGCAATGTAGCGAATTTTCATCCCAAACCAATAGCAATACACTACATTTAATTTCAGAGAATGAACCCTCTCTAGATCGCACTACAGGTGGCTTGGCTGCTGTTCCCTTCTTGCTCAGGAGAAGCACAAATTTTCTTTAGATGTGGTCTCTTTGTTGAATGTAATGAATTACTACTTGCAAAGAGTGGTTCCTTTCTTTAATCCAAAAATAATTCAACATGAACACCAAAGGGTCACAAATGATGTACAAAAGAGATAATAATCTGGTCTAATAACTAAGTCCATCTAAATGAATCCAGAATAGTGTCAGTGGTCATCTAAGCTGATAGATCAATTGTTAAAAAAAAAAAAAAGGTTGCATATGAACTGTTTTATTCTTCCAATTGATCCCACAACGGGTGATTCTAGATAATATGCAATTGTGATTCTATAGGACTTCTCTTACCTAAAAATTTTTATTACTAATATCTGATTTTCTCTGAAAAACTTGCTGCTCAAAATACAGCATTAAATAAAACAACATTCCAAATATGAGGTCAAAGGTATCAAGGTTCCCATGGCCAAACAAGATACTTCATTCCATCTTATCTCATTAACAATTCTGTATAAATGACTCCTTTATCTTCAGAAACTGTTAAGAATATTGATGGAAAATTAGTATCAAAGCAATAGCATTAAAATTGTGATGTTCTAGGACTTTTCTGAATTTTTATTATCAATATTTAATTTTCTCCGAAAACTGTGTTGCTCGAAATATACAGTTAAATAAAACAATATCCAACTATGAAGTCAAGGGTATCAACGACCCCATGGCCAAATCAGATGCTTTATTTCCATAAAAATGACTCCTCTATCTTAAAAACTATAACAGTTTTTTATGGAAATTAGTATTAAATTAATAGTAGTTATAACCAAGATCACTGATGCATCTTTGGCACATAAAGACATGCATGAGTACAAAGAAGCATGTAACTACTAAAATGAAATATAATCCTACATTTAAGGGAAACATTATAGAATACCAACCTACAATTTGCATAGTGCATACGAATCGTCTTTTCTCCTTTCAGCACACGAACAATATGTGCCATCATACTTGGCTTGTGAAGTGTAGGCTGCAAAGCAGTTTCAACTAAATCCGATGGGTGTGTTTGCATGAAACACGTACAACTTAAAGGAAAAGAAGTTATAAAGACCACTGATACATCAAACAATATGCAGTGAACAGCATTGGTGAGGAAATATAGACGAATTATAAAAGAAATGAATAAAACTGCAACCAAACAGCTCTGTACTGCTCGATAGTTTTTCACCTTTTTATCTCCCTTTTTTAATTCCCAGGAAGAAACTGTAGCTCTGTGGATAATATAAGTTCTTCTCCATCATCTCAAGAAGAGGTGTAAATTTTGTCTTTCATCTTTTTATAAGGAATGAGTGGTGTAACTCATCACCGCGCAAACTAATTGCTAGTTAGTCCACCATTTAAGCCTTCAAAAGGCTGAAATTATCTAGTGAGTTCATTTATCAACTCAACCCACAAAACTGGATAATAAATTCAATGAAATCAGTTTTTCATTAAAATCAACAAATCAAACTCAGGTAAAAGGTATTAAGCTAGAATAAGACATTCAGATTTACCATTCATAATTTAAAAGAACCAAAGGAACATTTTTTTCAAAAACCAAAAACTAAATAAACTGAGTATCCTTAAATGGTTTAACCCTTGAAATAAACTAATATTACCATCTCTGTGCACACTTTTGTTAGGTATTAGCCTCAAAAATTCATGAGCAGTTTTCAACAAGAAGGCAATATCCTTAAATGCAATTGTACTTTTTTGGGTTTTCTGTTATGTCAATAACATGCACCCATGCATATATACATGCTTGTGTGTGTCACACACGCAAAAGCAAACACATTTGTTTATATGTGCACAATAAGGTTAAAAATACCTAGTTTTATACACGAACGGTTAAGAGTATGCACTCATCTAATTAATTACAAACATATTTATTGAATCAAATCTTCATTCTCAGTTCTCAATTCACAGTTTGTTTCATTCCTCCATTCAAATATTGATTTAACAACTATGATACATTGTATTTGACTGTTTCCTTTTCATCCATAAATTTCGATTTACAACACATTGACAACAGCAATGAAGGTGTTGAAAAGTTACCTGCCGATTCACAAGCACAACATCACCATCTCGCAAATGCCGGAGTACAACTTTGCCTTCATTACCATAATACTCCCCAATTTCCATGAGAGCACCCCTTGATGAATGCAATCTCCTTGATACTGGAAATCGATCTTTCTT
The DNA here is from genome assembly GCA_005392925.1 of Aquilaria sinensis. Taxonomy (NCBI): domain Eukaryota; kingdom Viridiplantae; phylum Streptophyta; class Magnoliopsida; order Malvales; family Thymelaeaceae; genus Aquilaria; species Aquilaria sinensis. The sequence continues at coordinate 66,312 of SMDT01001270.1, forward strand.
CTTTGATGACAGAATGGTAGTTCCCAATTTATCTATGTACTTTCTGGCACCCGGATGACTGTCAGGACCATTTAAAATAGCTTCTCTTAACTTCACAGTATTCCATGAAGTCACTTTCTGAAAAGTGCAATATTTTCAAAGTTTCAGTTAAATATATGATGTTAAATATATGGATTAATGTAATATTAGCAGATTTAAACAAGAAAATCTTTCTTCCAACAGATCCTGCGTTAAAAGAAAGAACACCACTACAGTATGTAAAGTCCATAATAGCAAACCTTTCAGAACACAGGAGAAAGGTAGAGAAGTGATGCCAAGAAAAACAAGTAGACTTGGGCAAATTAAAATAGAAACAAACTCCGTGATGACTAGCTCCTTAACTGACAAAGGTAAATAGTGGCTAACTCCATTTATGGAAGAACCAAAGCTGAATAAAAGATTGAACAAGTTAGTATCGCATACTAGCTCCAGTTTCATATACTCTCTCCGTCCTATATTCTTTGCACCATATTCCTTTTTGGGCCATCACAAATTCTTTGCACCATTTTCTTATTTGGTATGTTTTTCACATCCAATTTATCATACTACCCTCATTTCAACATTCACTTTAAAACTTAAATATACAAAAAATAACATCTTGTTTATCTCCAATTGCGAATCCCTCAAAATTCTTACCAAATTGATGGCTTCAATAGCTAGGAACCCATCGCCAAAGCTTGCCCAAGCTCTACTGTCCTCTCTAGCCCAATTGACCTCAACCCAAATCGTAGCTTACATCCATCATCACAATCTCTGGTGAGTTCGCATCCCGGTATCCGGCGAGCTCACATTGCAACCTTTGACAAGTTCAAGCACGTCACCATTGGCAAGATCCCATCATGGTTTACCATGGTGTTGTGAGTGTTGGTTTGCGGATATGGTGGGATCATTCACACCAGTGACGAGGGAGTGGGACAACGTGAGACAACCAGGAGAAGGGGGAATGGGTGGACAATGTGTCAGCGACAGTAGAGGTTGGGGAATTGGTGGTCACTTTCGAGAGAGGGGTGATTCATAAGGAGGAGATTTTGGGGGATTTAGTTGATCTGATTTGTGGAGATGTAGTGCTGGATATTTGTGGTGAGAAAAGTACTTTTTGCTCACTGTAATTTTCAGGACAGGGGCTCTGAATACCAGTTTAACCACCAAACTGAACACGTTTTTTTTTAAAGAAAAAATTGTTTTCAGGGGTAAATTTGTCCAAAAATACATAATTTCATCATTCCTTAATCTCTGTGCCAATCTCAAATGGAGCAAACAACATGGGACGGAGGGCGTACAAGTTAGTGCCATAAAAGTTTGAATAAGTAAGCGCCAAGCAGATATAAAATGCTACTTGTCTACTTCAACAGATGTTAAGCTAATTACTGATAGAACAGAAAAGTGTAGCAACTAAAGACATGTATAAAAAGTACTAGTAAGTAGCAGATATTAATTGAACAGGGAATGGTCATTAATAACAATGTTTCATTCATCATACCAGCACATAAATCTATCTGCCACAAATAAACACAAATACTCATATGATGCCTAAGAAATGTCTGGGATGTGCCAAAATGGAACTCAAATACAGCCCAAACTGTTTTCAGAAGAAAACTGATAACAACATACCTCAGGATATGTTAGACACGTTGCAAAATATGGAGGAATGCCAATTTCATTAACAGCCAGATATGGATCTGGGGATATAACAGATCGGCATGCAAAGTTGACCCTCTTCCCCATCATTTTCTGTCGGAACAGTCCTTCCTTTTTCTCCAGCAACTGACATATTCCAGAAGCCATTTCCTTTCGACCTTGACCTGAAAACAAACTTCAGCAAATTACTTGAGGAGGAAAAGCAGTGGTATCACCAATAATAAGACCACGGCATGCAATAGAATAGACTTGCAATTTCCCTTGACCCTATCAGTTTGTCAATTAACCATGCAAGTAAATGTGACAAACCACCACCAGGAAAAATTCAATAAAAAATGGCTTTTACAGCAATTGGGAACATGTCATAAGATAACGATCAGGTGTAAATGCTGATAAAAGATGTTTCTATCAGCTCTCTCCAAGCAATGATGAGTGTACTGCTGAAGGAACACTCATATAATCTTAGATGCGAGAACTCAGTAACTTACAGAGAATTGTGCATGCAAAAACGATATTGACATAATGCATGTGGTAATATAGGCCTAAGATACAAATAATTAATTCAAGCCAAGCTACATAGGACTTCAAATAGGTACTAATGTCCAGTTCTGATAGTAAAAGAAAACAAAGAATGATCATTTCAGTGTAGCCAAAATGAAATTCTATGGATACAGTGGAGGAGAACACTTGCCTGATGCAGTCTTGCTGTCAAACAACGTATTAATAGAAAACTGGAGATCCCTCCAACGATTAACTATGATATTTGATCGAATTGCGTTGTTTGTACATGCATTCCCTAGTGATATATTTGACAGCAAAACCTTAGTTAACAGCACAGTTTGAGGATGCTCCATCACCTGCCAGAACATAAGCAGGAACAGTGACTTCCAGCTGATATTGGTAGAAAAAATGGATGAACTTGAAACCAGGGAAGTAGTTGATTGAGTAATTGCAGATGACATTAAGGATCAGTTCCTTTTTTTACTCCACTACCATCAATATTTTATACAGGATAAGGCATATACAAAACATAGCATTTTCCATTTTAACTCTACTGTCAAAGGCATGCTCTATCTTCCTAGATAAATACATACATATGAACTACTTGCATGAAAACACATATACATGCCATAAGTATAAATTTACACATTTTTAGATCTTTTCAAAGGGCACACACACTTCTGCTAACCTAGCACACCAAAAATAATTTTTTAAACAATCAAAGGTTAGAACAAGGTCATATAAAAAGTTACCTGGCAAATTGAAATCTTCAAGCCAATTAAACAAAAATACCTCTAATTCATCTGATTCATCAAAATTAATTTCATGCATATGGGATTCAAGAGCAACCAGATGACCTTTATTTATTGATTAGACAATCTACAGAGGGCCGAGGGAAAACCACCAAAAGAATGTCAAGAAAGAAAAATAAACAAGCAAGATAGCTAGTCCTTGACTTTCTTTCCCTGCTTCCTTCCACTCTACCAAACTTGCATGCTTGCCCAAAATCTCCTCTATTCTTTATTAATATGGTCGCAAATAACCTGCTAAAACAGTTATCTCAGCTAAAAATATATGGAAATGTTAATTGCAAACACTTACAGAATCCCCACCTCCTGTTGGAGGACGAAATTTAATAGGGGGGACCAGAATGGTCTCTAAAAAGAATATATTGTGGCCCATTTTTTCTGCAAATCCATGCTGCTGTATATCACTGATGAATGAGCAAAGCTCAAACTCATTTTCCCACAAATGCATCAAAATATTTTTAACCTAAAAAAGGAATAAGAAACTTGCGTGAATATGAATTCCAGTTCTAACTGGACTTCCAAAACAAAGACAATGAAGAACAACTTCCCAGCAGGAAACATACTTCTGACGGCAACAAAGCCCGGGTAGAAGAACCCATCCACTTGGTGAAGTCCGAAGACAAATGCCTACTCTCCTTCTTACGGCCTTTCTTGCCTCTATTCTCAGCACCATCAGAGTCAGCATAAATTGTATCCTTTTCAGATATTTCAAAACCATCTGCAAAGGAATTCATATTATTGGAATTGTCTACCTCAGGCTGAGCTTCGCTGGAAAATGATCCTGTCATTGTGCATCCCATGATAGTATTTTGTCTTGCATGGCTACTTGGCATACCATTCTGCAGTAACTCAGCATTAAGGCAAAAAACTACAATGATTTCTAACTTTTCAATATATTTCTAAACATTTTCTTGGAGGAACAAAACTCATTAAACCAAACTTCTTGTTTAATGAAACTGAAATGCGGCAATGATGATTTGAATTTAGGGCCAAGTAACCAGCGTAAAAATTGAACAGGCATTGCTGCAAGCTACTATCATGCAGTGGCTGGAACAAACATGGATCAGAAAACTAACATGTGCAAGAAAACATGGGAACAAGCAGATGTGCATTGCAAACTCTGAATGCTAATGAAATGTGTGCAAAGACGAAAACCAAGGTTTTCTTCCCAATACTCTCCACCTACTAATGCGTGAAGTCCTAAAGCAAACAAAATAAGGCAAATAACATGTTTCTTTTATTCTAAGGACTATTCAGGTTCTTCTAAATTCCCTGACATTGTTCAGAAATCTTTTCAAATTTTATTCAAAGATTAGAACTCACTTCAGTGAAGTGAATACCTAGGTTCTGCACTTCACACCTTGGCACCCAACCTTTGCACTGGGGTACAACTAGCGTATATATCATATTTCAAACAGAGAATTACGAAAATTCCTTGTTCCAACTGGTGCTGAGATGCCTATTAAGTTACACCTCACATGCAATGCTATAAAATCCCAATTCATAAAATGAACCACTACACCGCCAAGCAACCCTCTTAACTCATCGCCAAAAATGAAAACTTCAGATAGCTTGATTCAAGATATATTGCTCAAGAAAATTCAACTTGACAAGCAAAGCAAAATGCAGGTCTATCATGACTTGGAAATCACTATCATTGAAGGAGCCCATTGCTAAAATGGAATTCAAGCCTACAGGCAATGTTGGGGGACAGAAAGTCTATAATAATTCATTAGCAAGAGAAATAAGATTGAATATATGCACAGCTATATATTCATACCAGCAGAAGCCATCCAAAAGTTGGCTTGGTTATCTTTGGATTCTTTGCTTTACAATTCTTGCACTGTGTCTGTTTCAGCTTGAGAAATTTATTTATTACTGACATGGCTTCGGTAAGCTGAAGAGAGGTCCAATGCTGAGGCTTTGGATGCTCACGTTCATGACCTTTGTCTAGCGAATTGACAGTGGAACGTGATTCATGACTTGCCGCACTGTCAGCTGGAAGGGAAACTTCAAAATCAGATTCCATTAAGTCTCTAGCTCTGACAACATCACCTTTTCCAATTAGTCTCAACAGGGAAACACATCTCTCCACCTGGAAAAGATAGTCATTTTCTTAAGTGATCGAAAATATACAGCTCCCTTCTAAAGTTCGTTCCTGGTAAAACATAACAAAATTTGTGTACCTCAGCCCTCCCGTTCCGAAAATGAAGGCAAAATAAGCATGTCGTTTGGAGAATGTTGTAAAGAAAATTGAACATCAAGGGATGATAAACCGGATATACGAGGTCTATGTGGCCACAATGACCAGGGCAATCCAGTTCCTGCTGACCACATGTTTTGCATTTGGGTCGTTGCAAGTCCCTAAACCCAACAAACAAATCACTTAACAATTGATATACATGTAGCGAGAAAGAGAAGAGAGAAGAGGGAGGGAAGGAGGGAGAGAGAGGGTGGCACACGCCTTCTTCGCTCGTCCATAGGTCCAAATGCGGGATCATACAATCCGAAAGGATTTGGCCTGTTCATTAGATCAATCGAAATTGCACTAGTAACTTTGACGACGCTAAGTCTCCGAACCTCTTCGGCGGACATGAAACCGAACCTGACCGCCTCAACAGTCTCCGTCACAACATCTCCGGTATGCGCCATCCCGCCGCTGTTAGATGGAGTAATCGTCAAAGAGTAGAGGCCTTCAACAGCATAAATCAGTGGCGGTGACAAGAAAACACATGAAAGGGGAAAAGAAAACAGACGTTAATTAAACCCTAAACTGGAATCTGGGACACTCGCTGTCCTTCGCCCGGTCCGGGTATTCTGATTACGGTCGCGGACATTAAAGTGGGCCAATACAGGGCCATAACCGGTATTTGTACTGGGGGGCCGGGGTGAAAAGCCTAAGTGTGGATGGGATGTTAATAAGTATAAATTTATGATTAATAATATAAAATATCAAATAATATATTATATACACTCATGAAATTTAAATGTCTATAATAATTTAATTTAGAATTTAATATAGCGCTCCTTCAAATCTCTAAAATCATCAAATATAGAATTCAAACTGAAAGTCTCTGTAATTTCTTTTTTAATATAAAAAAGTAAACTATCAGCAAAAAAGTCATTCTCCATCTTATTTCTTAATTTACTCTTCACAATCCTCATCTCCCATAGACTCTGAAAGCTCTTCCACTATTTTTGAACATTGACTGCTTTTGAGTTGGCCTTCACTTTATGGTAAAGATTTCTCCTTAAAGAAATGGAATAATTTCTTTTGTTTGCTAGCCGTTGCTATAAAAACAAAAATCTAACACTTAAGTAATCATAAAATTGGAGAATTTTCTATATTCTTCAACCAATTTACTTAAGAACAACAACAAATATTCTCAAACTTACTCTTCTACTTGCTATGAAAAATCGGACAAGAACAATAATGAAAAGAAAATTTTTATCATAATGATTTGGGAATCACAAGGCAATTGAATTTAAATCATCCTAAAATTATGCAAAAAAATTATAATGATAAATTTGTTTGTAAGTAATACTAATTTTTATCTATGTTTCTTCACATGTTCTCTAATAACATATACAAACAAGTCAATCATATAAATGTCAAGTACAATACGCTATATTCCATTGCCATAATTATCACTTATCAAGCAAAGTAGTATAAATATTCAATTTCAAGAACAGAGGAAGCTATAAACCCGGAACTGGAAACATAGGAATTAGGATCGTACATCTTAGCTTCATTATTGATTAATTTAGTGCACTTTATTTATAAATTTGAGTGAGCAATTGATAAAGAAACAAAGAATTAAAGGAAAATAAAGGAAATTTGAGAAAATATCTAACCTCTGTCGTGACTCGGCTACAGGACACATGGGGACTTTCTCCAAAAACTCAGACTCGAAGTTGGAGGAGGAGATGGACAAAAGGAATGTCGGCAGTGGGGAGAAGAAGCTCAAGCTGGCTGGGTCACCGCTATCCGCCGACGAGCTAGATCGAAGAGAATCGTCATCGTTACTGAAGAATAGAGGGATGAAGCATCGGAGCCAGGAGAGGCTGAGCCTGGTTCGTTCGCGACTTATGATCTCTGTGTTTCTAATTCTGGTTCCAATTAAAACTTAAAAAAAAAAGATAAAATCCATAAAAGTCCCTAATTAATTTTATAATTTACAAACAAGTACCTAGCTTTAATATTGTTGCAATTTTATCCTATTATATACTACTAATAAATTTTTAAAAAAAATCTCGCCCCTCGCCGCCCCTTGGCAGCTCCTCATTGGGCCTATAAATAGATGATACGAGAACACCCAAAAGCTCGAAAGCTCACTGTAAGGGCTTCTTCAAGCTAAGCTCTACTTGTTCTTCTTACTACTGGAACTCGAAAGATTGAAATGATCACTTATTCGTGTCGTAGTTCAAGTTGAAGCACTTGAAATTTAGAAATTTTTAGGGTTTTTTCAAAGAATTCATGGATGAAACTCTGTAATTTTTCATACTCCAGCGTTCTCACTATTCTCTGGGTTCTGCCTCGTTCGGCTTTTTCGGTTGTCTGAGCCATCGCAACTCGCGATTTTTTAAACAATAGAATGTGAAATTTTAAAGTGGTATATTTGCTAGCCTACAACTTATTTGAACCCAATTGATTGAAATCCATCTTCTAGAACCCTCGACCTTCAAATCACCTCAATTGAACCTCAGTGCTAGGCTTCTCAGCCTTTTAGGCCTGGGCCTCGCCTTAGTCCAGGATACATTTTTTTCTCTCTTAATTAGCTTTTACTATGTTTTTTTTTTACCTACACTTTGTAGCAAGTAATTTGTTTTGATAAATTTACTATTAAAATAAATATCAATTAAAATTTTACTTTAATTTAATTTTAATTTGAGTTTTCTTTATGTTATGTTATTATCATTAAAATGATTAGTCATGATCGAAAAGTAGCATTGTACATGTTTAAAAGTGATGGATAATTTTTTCTTGTTAAAGAATAATTAACTAAAAAATTTCTCTTATAAACTCAAATTCTAATTTTTAATATTGGTGAAAATTTTATTTAGAAAAGCTCACATTCAATTTTAACAATTTTAACAATTATGAAACAAATTACTTTATTAAACCATAAAGATTTTGAATTAAATAACTCATGCTACAAAACTCAATTATCAATAATGAAAAGATATGATGGAAATAGAAAAATTGTGTTTAATTTATTTTACTTTTGAAAATTGTACATAGAAAAACAACAAAAAAGTTGGAGAGTAAAAAAGCAAATAGAAAGAATGAGATTCATAATGCCTCGCACATTATAATAGGTACATTTTATAGTAAAATTAGATACAATATAGTCAATATGAGCCTTGAGCACAAATACTTATACAAAATATAAGCTGTAAATCATGATCTGATAAAAAATTTGTATAAAATCTATCTAACACCAAGATAATAGCAAATTAGAATGGCAAAATCCAAATTATAGAGTGCATATTTTCTGTTCTCCCAAAATGGATTATTAACGTTTGTTTTCCAAAATCAACATTCATTCTCAAATTACATAAACTTTTCTACTAGCATCTTGATCATCAAAATAACAATGAAATAATTTTTTAACAGAAAAAATGCCTAAAAAATTCAAAGGAGTTTATGGCTAGAATAATCTCACTGAAAAATATGAAGCCCTAAAGTTATATGCTGAAATGAATCTCAGTTACTCAAAGGTAAACTTGAAATTCAAGATTATAGAAGCAATTAATTGACAATAATTTGGGATTTCCAAGAAAACATGTATTTTTTTGTGATTCATCAACTAAAATACTTACTTAAAATCATTCACATAAATAGACAAAGTGAAAAAAAAAATGCATGTAAGAACTGCCTTCATTTTTAAGAAAACCATTAACATGAAAGTGCAAACAAAAGACCTTGAATTTGAATCTTACAATAAGCTTGTCTTGGTTTATGGAAATGTATGCATTGACAACATACTATTGGAATAATCTACCTACCCGAGTTATAGTGAAGATGTATTAAGGCTACTTTGCAACCAATACTAATAGAACATCCTCATACTAACACATTTTCTTTTTTTAGTTGAATCAGACTCTAAATTAGCTACCTGGATATCAATCTAAAAGACTATTCTTTATCCCGGTCCCCTCAGTTAATGTACATTCACAAACCTATTTTGGTATGAGGATGTTCATGAAGCTGATATGCTTTGATGCTAATCAGCACCAAAAGAAGCATGGGAGCTATCATAAGCATTCATAAACATCAAATAAAAAGTCAAACATTTTAGTAACTATCCAAATGTACTAACATGAGATGATCAAACAATGGAATAAAATCAAATAGAAGAAAAAGAATTATACACTTATTCAAGTATGACTACAGAGAACTAAAGGAAGCAGCAGCTACAGCCATAATGACTAAAAAATAAAAACACATCCATAAGCATTAGACACAAAACAGATCATTTCAATGAACTCTGAAATAGAGTAACACAACATGAATGAATGATCGAGCATCACATAAATGCATAAAAAAATCATAAACTCACTAAGATACAGCTGCAGAAGGGTCAAGCAAGTAATACCTGGAAACCACAAATGATTAAAGATTCCAAATATTAAGACAGCAAAGGGAAATGAGGATTTAATGAAACATATATGAGTGTAAAGGACAGTAAAATTGATGCACAAAAAAAAAAAGACACACCTCCAGCAAAACACTACCAAATATTAAGCAGGAAATCAATAATGAGCAAACATGAAATTATGCAAACTGCAATTGTGAAAACCATTACAAGAAACAAAAACACAATGAAATCAATCTATAATGAGAAAAAGAAAAGTTGAAAAAATAAACTAGAACATGTTTCATGGTGTAAAAAAAGAGAAAAAATTTCAAACAAAAATCAAGCCAAATAATATAGAATCCATGTTGTATTTATGTTATTTGGTATTTGTGATCAACATTTTCTTTGATTTTGTAAGTGTAATACAAGAATGAGTTTGGTATTAGTTTTGTTCTACATTTCCCTTTCACATTTTTTTAGCATATTTCATGTTTGGATGATAGGAAAAAGGCCTGTAACAAATGCACCCAATTGAGGAGGTAAGAAAAGGAAGCTAACCTTATATAAAATGAGTAAACAAATAAAATGAGAATAATGATCAAGGACAAAACAATAACAGGATAGAACGGCTAAAAACCAAAAGAAATAATTAATCACAATTTGATGTTCTTCTTCAGTGTTAGGAAAAAAAGTTAAAGGTCCATAGTAAATAATAACAGTCATGACCTAATAATCAAACCATGAATAAAGTCTCTCAATATAAAATATATAATGAAATCCTAGAAATAAGGAAACCAAATCAACAAACTATCCAACTTAGTGGTTTTTGTTTTCACCACTATGGCAGCCATCATTTTCATGAAAACTTGAAAATCTTGTCAATGAAAGGGATTTACCTTAAAGCACAACAGCAAAATGAAAAATTAAGCAGGAAAAATAGAGAAAAAAATAGATATAGGCTTTGTCATAGGATGTCAAAGGGAAATAAGATTTGAAGGCTCAAAAAAGAATTAATCACAACACGATGTAAAGTTGACAAAAAAACAAATAAAAAATATTGAAAAATCAAATGAACAATAAATCATAAGTGCAATGAGATTAATTAAAATAAAGGACAAAAGAAACTGGATAAAACCTGAAGCCTCGCATGTTTGCTAATAGAATATAAAATCATAGAATAAGACTAAATAGTACCAGACCTGATTAACAATAAAGTTAAATTAACAGTTGAAGCATTCCAAGTTTTTATTTGCCATAAAAAAAACACTAAACTCCATAATAATATCAACTTTTACTTTTTTCCTTTTTCCATGGAAATAAAACAAAAAATGCTACAAAATAAAACATAAAATAATACAAATCGAACTTTTCTCGCGCCAATTGATTCTCGAGGCTTTAGTTTTATCACACTTGTAAAATATAAAATATAGCGCATACTTGAATGGAAACAAAACTAAAGGAAATAAAGAAATTTTATACTATTAAGGGCATGACAATTGCAGAAATTGAAAGCAAAAATTGAAGGAGAAATAACATAAAATGGGGAAACAGAATGACCTGATTGAGTGTGCCGCCAAATCAAATGACAAATTTTATTTCGTCTTCTCTACAAATGAATAACAGGCCCAGATTTTTCAATTTAAGGTTGTTCTCATTCAATGTTCACTCAACTTAATAGGAGAGAACATAAAACAGGGAAGCAATGACTCAATAATAGGAAAAATAAAACTCCATACTTGATAACACAAATCATTGCTCCTGCTTCCCCTCTATAAATCACCTTCCTTATCCGACATGCTTCATTAATTTTTCTCATTGGTATTTGACATCAAACTCCATAATAATCTAAACTTGAAAATCTAGCCATAATAATCTAGTAAAAGAACTAAGAAAATAAAAAAAAAACATATGGAAGAGCCAAAACCGATAAAAGGAATAGATGGATCCAGCCAAAACGGCAAGGTAGAACATCTTCTGGCTCGAACATCCCTTTTCTTTTGCCTCCAGCTCTATCTCAAATGCACCAACAAACTTCAACAAAATACTTACCTCCGGCTCGTAAATTCTCTCTCCTCTCGATCTTTTTGGTTAAATTTCTTTAAATATTCATTCTCGATCGCTGATCATGGCCACCTTCGAAGCCGCCACATAGGTCATCTTAATCAATGTGAAACCCTAACAGAGGCCCATTGTTCGGTGACGAGGGCAAAAGTTAAAGTGATTAGAAGAAGCTTTTAGATTCTGTTGGGTTCTCAAACGGCGTCGTTTTCTATTAGAAACAAAGTAACTTTCATAAAGCAAAATTATGTCATTTCCAAACGACAGGCCAGGCCACACTTTGGGCCGAAAAGAATCAACTACACATAACCAACTCAGATAATATGATACTGTTCATTAAACAGTGAAATTGTTCATATTTAGAATATAGTAATAATATTACATAATTATTAAGTTTGGGCACTAAAATGTAACACAGGTCAAATTTAGTGACTTACATGGTAAAGGTTAAAAATTATGGAACAGAAAATGCATTTAACCACAACCAAAAGTGAAACAAGCATAAACTGAAAAAATGCCAACACTAGCCCTTAGGACACAATCCATTTGCCGAAAAGTGGCCTGAACTTAAAAATAATCAATCTAGTAAAAAAAAAAAAATTGCGGCACTGTGGATGAATAGTGCACTTTCACTCTGCTTTTGTACTATTAATCTACAATAGTTCATGTTCATCTTTCATCTACAGTAGCTTGTGTTCATCTTTAACGGTATAGTGTAATAAGGCCTTTGCTTTTGTCCTATGCAACCTTTTAGGCCTTTTAGTCCCAGATAATTTTCCATACACTTAATTGTCACCCCAATTAGTAGTCATTGCACATAAAAACTGTATCACTGCACTCCATGAATATACAATATTGGACCTTAAACTACCAAATTGTAGAGAAATTAACCTTTTATTTGTTATGTTTGTCAACTATCAAGGCAAAAAATATCTTACCTAACTAGTTTCTTTACATAAAATAACCTTTTATTTGTTACTTTTGTCAAGGCAATAGATATATTACATAATATCCGTTGTATATGTTGATAAAGTGTAATTATTAATAATCAAACCTCAAGAAATCGTTAGCCAATATATTTTTTGACAATAAATAAATAAATAAATCAATCAAAATTGTTTAGGGAGTTTTAGGTATGAAATTGTTAGCAAATTTTATATTTTAAAATCCAAACATATATAGAGAAGCAACTAGTTTATATGCTAATATGTTTTATAAAAAGGTGGCAAAAACAGGACTTTGTTTGTGAGAAAATAAAAAGAGAAGACAGGGTGAAAAAAAGTATAAAGATAAACACAACTAAGATTAAGATATTGAATAAACTGTGGGATTTGAATTAGTTGACTTTTTTAAAAAAACCATTTTTTATAACATATGCTAATTTCTGATTTATAAACTGACATAATGCAGATAACAAAATGTCTTTATATTAGGACATGAGAGTTCGAGACACCACTCATTTCCCTTTCTTTGAAAACTCTCAATTCATATAGTTTATGTAATAAAAAAATTATATTATATTTACGATAAAATAGTTGAAACTAAATGAGAATATGCAAAAAATGTCTTTTGCACAAGTGCAATTAAAAAACACTGAATTAAGGTAAAGGTTATTGTTGGCAAGTTATATCTGTTGATGGAGGAAATATAACTTTAAAAGCTATTGTCAGCTTGATTGAATCAAGAGCAATTGTTAACAATCATATTGCTTGTAGTTGAAAAGGATAGAGTATAAGGTGTTTAAAGAAATATATAAGTTTTTTATTTCTTTGAATTTTTTTAGTTAAAGGATTTTAGAGCATTCTATTTGAAGGGAAAAAAATCTCAAAAGTAAGTTGTTGATGAAAAAGTATTGTAAGATGAGATAAAAGTGTTTGACTATTTTTAAGTGGAAGGATATGATGATTCATGATTTTATATTACTTTTTTTTTTGTCCTCAAAAGCATTACAATGTATATATTTAAGGGTTAAAATATGGTACCTAGGAAAATTGGGAGGAAATCTGCATCTTTCTTAAAATTTCAAGGAACTTAAGCTATAAACTGCAGTGTAGGCGCACAATACTTATTATTGACTAGGGATGTCTGAGCATTTTGCGATTTTATTCATTAGTATGAGCGCTTTTATACTACTCTAGAAATAAAATATTTTGGCTAGATAAGAGCAAAATTTCTATACTTTAGCCATAAAGTTTCATTATTTATTATGCATATACATGTGTTTAGGGATCTATAAATAGTGTTGAAATACATCTAGAGATTTGTAAATAACATTTAAATTATCAATCTCACTCATAAAATAGAAGAATAATCTTTATAATTTGACTATCATATTCAACTTACCATTTATGTAATATTAGGATAATCTTTGTTGTTTGATATTTACTTGTCTTTGTTCATTATGTGTGTGTGTGTGTGTGTGTGTGTGTGTGTGTGTGTGTGATGGAGAATTTTTATATGAGATTATATTTTTATTCTTGCCATATATACTTGGTGCATGGAAATACCAAAAACCATTTAGTATTACATGGGTAAAAAAATACTAAAAAATATTAATTACATAATGTGAAATAAATACAAATAAAATTATAATTATAATATCATATACTTTATTTATCTTAAAAACTTAAATTATTGACTATGGAAATTTAAGTAGCATTTATAAGGTATAACATGTGCTTGGGAAAATAATATTTGGGGAAGTAAAAATTAGAATGGATATCTTGTAGGAGTATAATATATGATTCCATTTGACAAAGAATCAAAGTAAAACATTTTTAATAAGTTTAGAACTAAAACAGAATACCTAGTAGGTAAGAAACTAAAACAATACGATATTTAAAGTTAATGGACTACCCATAAAATTCACATATCTAGTATTTAATAATTTTAGAAATTTAATTAATATTTATATAGTATGATATAATATGTGATTGAGAAATGATCATTATGATTTAAAATATAGAACAAAGATCTTGTGTAAGTGTAATATGTGATTCCGTTTAGCAATAAACTAAAGTGAAACATTTTTCATAAATTTAGAACTAAAATAGAATGATTTTATAAAGAGACTAAAACAATACAACATTTAAAGTTAAGGGACTGTCCATAAAGCTTGCTCATCATATATTTATTTCTAGTATTTATAGCTAGAACCTAACTTATATATACATACATACATACATACATACATACATACATACATAAACACACACACACACACACACACACACACACACACACACACACACACACACACACACACAAACTAACTAAACATGCCTATGTGATGCATAGGGCTAGTAATTGTTTTTAAACATTCTAAAAATTTATGTTTATTTGATTTGTAAAGTTTATCTTGATAACTAATTGCTATAAAAGATTGAAAAATCAAGATAAAATGAGGTGATTGTGGAGAATCATAAATTTTATATTTTTCTTAAAAATCAACACATATACAGAGAAAAAAACTATGTTATATACTAATACATTTTATAAATAGGTGATAAATATGGGCTTTTTGTAATAAAAAAAACTGAAGATGGACTACTGTGAAAAAGTATGTAAAACAAAACATTGTTATTTAAAACTATTGATAGTCAGTTCGTATTAACTTAATTCAATTAACTTTAAAACGACTTATTTTTATTCTTACATATTTTTTTATCTTGAACTAATTTTAATTAAAATTTAATATTATGTATTTGTAATAATCTATTGAAAATACAATTTTTGTAATTTTACTAAATTTTTATGAATTTTTCTAGTTTAAGGCATTAAAAAAGAAATATTCATAAAAATTTAACAACATCATACAAATTTACTTTCAAATGGATTATTGTATCTATATAACATTAACTTTCAAATGATATATTTTAGTAAAAAAAGATATAAAATTAAAAATAAGTCAGTTGACTTAAGTTAAAACAAATTGGCCCTGAATCAACTATGGAACTTGAGTTAGTGAGTTTTTTTCAATCACTTTCTTATTAGGATCTGTAATTACTAATTTATAAATAGACACAATGGAAATAAAATAATATCTTTATATTGTATTTTTTTATAGAAGAGCAAAAACATTGTGAGTAAGATTTAAAGAATGGCTTTGTTGCTTATTATGCATATGCCTACATTTGGGAATATGTAAATAGCATTTAAATACATTTGGAGATTTATAAATATAATTTAAATTATCCATGTTGCCATTCATGAAATAGTAAGATAATTTTTGTAGTTTCACTACCACATTCATTTTACTACTCATGGAATATTAGAATAATTTTTGCAGTATGACATTTCTTTTCTTTGTTCATTAAATATATATGGATATACTTGTATCAAAGATTCTTAGATGACATTATGTTTTCATTTTTTCCCATACATACATGGTGCATGAAAATGCCAAAAATCTTTTAATCTGTACCATACAAATAAAGAAATACTAAAAAAATTGATCGCATAATATGGAATAAATACAAATAAAATTACATCTATGACATCATATAATTTACTAATCATTAAAATTTAAATTAATGGCACTATAATTTTAATTAATATTTATATAGTATAATATGTGATTTGGGAAATGATCTTTAGAATGTAAAAGTTAAAATTAAGATGTTACAGAAGTATAATGTATGATTCCATTTGACATGAGACCAAAGTGAAACAGTTTTAACAAGTTTACGACCAAAATAGAATGGGTAATAAGTTAAAGATTAAAACATTACAATATTTAAAGGTAATGGACTATCCATAAATTTTGCTTATCTAATATATAATAACTCTAGAAATTTAATTAACATTTATAGAGTATAATATATGATTAGATGAATGACCAAAATAGTAAAAAGTAGAACAGAGATTTTGTAAAAATATAATATATGATTCCATTTAGTAAGGAATCAAAGTAAAACATTTTTTATATGTTTAAAAATAAAATAAAAATAGTTAATAAGTTATGGACTAAAATGGTACAATATTTGAAGTTGACTATCCATAAAATTTATTCATCCAGTATATATATATATAGTTTAAACATGTCTATGCAATGCATAGGGCTAGTAATTTTTTTAATCTTTTAAGAGTTTATGTTTATTTGATTCATAAAGTTTATCTTGGTAATTAATTGTTGTAAAAGATTTGGAAATTAAGATAAAACAAGATGATTTTGTAGCAGCATAAATTTTATATTTTAAAAAACAACTCATACGTAGATAAGATAACTATTTTATATATTAATACATTTTATAAAGATGCGGTAAAGACGGGCTTTGTTATGAAAAAAATAAAAACTAAAAACGAGTTATTATGAAAATGTATGGAAAAGAAAACACTACTATTTAAAGCTATTGAATCAATTATGAGACTTGAGTTAGTGAGTTTTTCTAATCACTTTCTTGATACCATTTCCCAATTACAAATTCATAAACTAACACAGTGGAGAAAAAAAATATATTTATATTGTATTATAATAGAAGAGCTACAACTAAGTGAGGAATAAGCAAATAATGTCATCTGTAAAAGTATAATAGATGACATCAAATTAAAGTAAAGACTATTATTGGCATTAAATTTAGGAAAAATTACAAAAAACCCCTGAGGTTTGGTCAAATATTTACAGTTACCCCCTGCTAAGTTAACTTCATCATTTACTGTTAACATAAAAAGTGGAAAATAACTAACTTCACCCTCTTAGGATTCTTACATAAAAATTTTGCCTCCAACTACTAAAACTTTTTCAAATCAAACCAATTGATCTAAAAAAAAATTAACGAGAAACTTAGAATGGATGAAGCAAAATCGGATCAAATTCTCAACACCTCGCTCGGCTTTCCCAGAAAAAGTAAGAGCCAATTTCATTGTCGTCGTGTCTGTTTATCGTATCTTTGTTCGCGTCTGTTCGTTGGATCTCTATTCGCATGTGGGTCGTCCAATCATCGGTTGCATGCTCCTCCCTATCGCCCGTTCTCTCCTTCGCTCATTCACTTGTCATTTGATTCCTTTGCTCTCTGAACCCGCCACCACCGAACTCCCGGCTCAATCAAAGATGCTTTCAGCTAAACCCGCGAGTTGGACGGTGTGAAATCGGTCCAATCAGAAAATGCAAACCATTAGGAGTCGCCTGGGAATCATCCGGAAATCTTTAGGTCTCCGCCTTGGGAGCCATCAGGAAAAGCAACCTGAAAGAGATTAGGAAAATCAGCTGCCGTAGGAACCCGGTGGTCATGTATTGATCGTTAATTTGCAGACGATGATCATGAGGCTGCCCCTTTTCTTCTTGCAAACAGCTGAGATTCCGACGTCGTCCTTGCCAGTTGTCGATGGACCTTTCCGACAGGTTCGAATCGTAAGTGGCCCGAGCGAGGAAGGCGATGGCCGCACCCTTTCGGCCATGGGCTCGGTCGCACACGTAAGGAGGGTGAATTAAATAGAGCACCAGATCTGACAAAGCTGTTGAGTCGAGAGGGCCAATGCAGTTGAAGGCTGATTCGTGGGAGTCCAATTCCCCTGTCCCCATTTTATATGTCCCTCCTTTGTCCCCTGTTTTATTTTTATGCCATGTGATTCGTTAACTGAAGTTTAATAGTAAAGTTGAGGAGGCAATGGATGTAAACGGAGTAACTACTCCCATTGAGCCGAACCCTAAAATAAAAAGAAAATTAAAACCTTTGTCTACCGTCCACTCGAAGGCATTAACAAAGGAGTTGAAGAAGTAACAGTCGTCAAAACCTCATCCCCAACAGCTATGGTGGTGATTAGAGTAGCTGGGTAGTAAGCGACGGCGTTCCTGGCGACCCAATTGGTGGCGGTGGTGTTGGAGGATCCGATTGCAAGGAGTTGGTTATTGGGCACGTCGACAATGACCCGGATCTTGGTTTTCGCCAGGGCTCTGAGGATATCTGGGTCGGCATCATAAAGACGAAATATGGGTAAGCTCCCGGAGTTGCAAGAAGGAGACCAAATCCGCGATAGATGGCAGATTGGAAACATTTGTGCCTATGTTAATCCCCACAAAGGGTTCTTTTTCTTCCTCATTTTGCTGCTTGACTTGTTTGATAAAGTTGAAAGATTTAGCTATAATATTGGAGAAGAGTGCATTGTTTTTCAATGGCTTCCTCAGCTAACAGATTTTCTCAATATTGAGTTATGGGAATTTGCTTGTGAAGAGGACTGAGAAGAAGACGAAAGCGGTGAGGAGGAGAGCGGAGATTGTCGTATCCATCATTGGGGAGGGGAATGAGCTCTGCTTCTGCTTCTGTTTCTGCTTCTGCCGGAAATCATTGCATTATCTTCACTGGTAGTGCCTTGGTCTTTGGCTTGGTTTCCTTCAGTTTCTTAACTAATGGGTAAAAAGTCAGAAATTTGAAGAACCAAAGGAGAAATATTAATCAAAAGAGTGGGTGGTCTTCGGGTCTAACAGAGATTTTTCTTGTTTTGTAGGAGCATGGTTCAGGTACCAGATTAAGAAGACAAGACTACCAATCGGTCATCTGTTTACGGTTCTCTTGAATTTTGCTTACTTAGTGGAAGATACGACTGTTGTAGCAGTTTTTAGTCCGTAGCAGCAGCACAACTTAACGGGAGTAGTTACTCCGTTTACATCCATTGCCTCCTTAACAGTACTGTTAAACTTCAGTTAACTAATCCATGCGGCGTAAAAAGAAAACAAGGGGCAGATTGTTGACATAGGAAATGGGGAACAGGGGAATCCATGAATAGATATGAAAGCAGGATGTCTGCCAAAATCGTCTTTTTACATTGTTGTACATTTCTTTAATTTTTTTGGTGATGCTATCTGTCAGTTTCAATCATCCATAAAGTGACACCTGGCAAGTTCCAAATTTACCCCCAGGTGATTGCACCTGGCAGAATGTTATTGGTTTAATTGGATTAAAAAAACTTTTATTTACATGACTGCCACAACTCATTCGCTGTCTGTTATACTACCTGCCAAACATTTCAGTTTTCCTCGACTCACGTCCACACACCTACCCACTAAGAAAAACAGTTGCCGAAATTAAGGGTGGTGGAGGAAAACAGGCACCATTTAATTGCAATTAAACATCACTTAACCCACTACCTACCCTACTCACACATTACAGCATTTGTAACCTCATTTTACAGACTATAAAAAAAAAATGTACAGTAACTGGTTCCCACAAGGCCACAACTTTCATTCCCACTTCATTCACCTGCACCTGACTTGGCTAAGCGCTTGGCTTTTTGTTTATGCATTATTCTGTGGAGGAAGGCTACCAAGAACGTCCCTTTTGCATCAACAGCAGCATTTGGTGGGAGCACAGTCAGAAGGATTTAGGTTCTCCATTGGAAAGCATTAACCTGCAGGAGTTGTTGATTTCAAAATATGTTTTTTATATACGCTAGAATGAACAAAATAACAATATCAACTCACATCTTCTTATTTTTACTAGGGGCAATTTAGGGGCTACTACAGGAGCAAGGTGCATTTTAGTTACTACATGACAAAATAGCACTATCAACTAAGGTTGTCACTCATTATCTTTTTGCAAGACCATTTCAGTTACTGGCGGAAGAGAAAATAATATTGTATTATCTGTTAATATAACACATAAATGGAACCATTCATTTCAAGCAGCAAATCAACCAGGAGCTTTCGACTAAGGTACTCATGATTTCGGCCACAATCAATCCTCTTTACATTATTTTACACTGATAGTCTTATTCTCTATTTTTCAGGATATTAGTTCAGGTATTCCACTGACCAATTACATCTACAGGAGGAAGACGTTTCATTGACTAATCAGGTTCCAACATAACTAAATACACTATGATGTGTGTTCTGCTGTGTGTTCATGTTCTCTGCCATGTACATTGGATGAATGTTTAGAATGGTAGGAGTTGGCACTGGGTAGTATGGGTCATGGCATGCTCTTGCTCGTCTGTGAATGTGTAATGTGGTTTCCTTGGGATGCATATATTCAATCATCAACTATTTTTTATCTTAATCAAATCCGACCTTTATTTTCCAGTGACAACCCAGTTCAAATTCTATTTAAAAATTACTCCTGCTTTTGAAACTAACATATATTTTTTATATCCCAAAAGAGTAGTGGCCCTTTTCTTAAAATTCATATCTTTTTAACAATGACAGTTAATTTTCCAGATATAATGGATGTGGTAGAGATTGTCTCCATCCCTTTTGTGACATCCTTTGACTACATTTGTGAGAAGCTTAGGAAGACTAAGCCTTCTTACACTTACGTGTGTGAGGGAGGGAAGATAAGGTGCTTTGTAGAAATTGAACTTGACCAGTCAGAGGGAGGTCAGAAAAACTTTCTGAAAGTTGAAGGGTCATTGGCTAGGAACCTGGAAACTGCAATGGAATCAGCAGCCGAGGCAGGGATTAAAAGGCTCAAGTTATTCAAGAACTTTTACATTAATGATGCCAATTTTAAAGATTATATTGATGTGAAGGAGAAGCTGACACAGACAGAGGCAGAGAATGAAGGACTTAAGTATGAGCTAGACTTGGTAAGGTACAATCAATCCTGCATGAGGAATGTCTACATGGACCAAATTCATGGCCTGGAGGAAAAGGTTGCTGACCTTAAGGGGAGGCTGTCTATTTATGAAGGTTCGAATAAGACACCCATGGAAAGTGACCCATCCGAACCTTCCTCCCCTTTTACTGGCTTCTTTAACTAGCTTCAGTAATTACTTTTGCTTTGCTAAAAAGACTTTGTTGCCTTATTTTACCTATCACCATGTTTAGGCTTCTCAGACAATGTTTTATTGGTTTTTTAGGTCTTTTTTTAATGGCTAAGTACGTTCTCCCTTACGTTATTTCCCTGTCTGGGTTTCCCACTTAAGTACTTCCCCTCTACCCTAGAAAACCACATTACATGTTTGCTTGACCTTTACATTTTCATTAACATTTTAGGATTCACACTTTCTGGGTACTGTAGGAGTGTAGGTTTCGGTGACACTTACCTACAAACACAATCATTCACACAGGCAAATTAATCATCCAACAGACATGCACACTTAATCGATATCTATCTATCTGAGTTTAGGTTTACCTTTCTGCATCTGCTCTTCACTGCTTTCCACCTTTGCTCCAAAATCCTCCATCCTTCGCGAATAACATTCTCATCTCGCAAAATACAAGTCACAGAAAAAATTAAGGGTTAGGGTTTTAAAATTGAAGATAACGAAAAAAGGTAATTCAATAATGTTTAACAACATAGAATCAGCTCACAAACACAGAATCGTTACCTCACTGCAAGTAAAGGAGTCGCGTGACATACACGCACCATCGTGGTAGGTGGCACCAGGGTGCGTTAGATAGATCCAGGAAAACCATAAGTTTTTTTAGTGAAACCTTTGGGTAGAAAGACTTATAGAGAACACGAAAGCAAAGGATTCAGAAAGAACGGGCGGAAAAAAATATCTGGCCACTTAAACTCAAATATACAAAAAATGGTTCGGATGAATGTTCCATCTATAGTTAGACTTTTCGTTTACTATATCGCCAGATCTGTATCAATCGCCTTCATTTTGGGGTGAGGAAAATGTACATCGCCAGAAAATTGAGATTTTCTATAGGGAAAAAAATGTTAGGGAAAAGCAAAGTGAAACGGTAGCACAGGAACAATGGAGGAAACCAAAGGTTTAGACATAGATCTAAAAAACTATTTTAGTTCTTGACCCACACAGTTATAGCAAAAAATTGTTAGCTTTAAGAAAATTTGTAAAAAACAGGTAGAAAAACTTTTGAATCATGTATTTAAAAAAAAAAAAAAAAAGTGGAAAAAAAATCACCGGGTACGAGGCACCGCCGTCGGAAAGTGCATAACGGCCGTAAAATTAGAGCTCATTGTAGAGGACGTCCGGTTAGCACATAAACAGGCATTGCCGTCACTGGAAGGTGGTGTAGAGGTCCAACTTCAACAAAATCAGAGAATCGGAAGACGGCGGTGTTTTTTTGGAAATAAGGGAGAGATTAACCGAGTGGAGGCCGAGACAAAGAAGGCCGCTAAAATGAGTAGGAAACCGGACGCCGAAGTGGAGATCTAACCTAGCCAAAAGCAGAGGACGGCGGACCGTTTTTTAGACAGTAGGGAGAGAGACTAGAGCGAGAGAGACGGTAGCGGGCAGAAGAAACCCTAACCCTTTTCTATCCATTAAATTACACAAAAACCCCTTATCTTTGTTCCGTGTTGCACTTATGACCCACATCTCCTTAGCTCCTACCATATAGTCCCTAATATTAACGGGGTTTACATTTAGGCCCTCCTCCTAATTTTTAAATTTTTTCAATTAATTCTCAACATTGAGTGTGTTATTAAATATTAGGTTAACTAATTTTAACTATTTAGTAAGGTTTAAAAATTAATTAAAAATATTAACGGTATAAAATTCAAACATTAAATAACTAATTTGTTAAATTAATTAGTTTACAATCATTTCTTTTCCGATATTATTACTATTTCATTTATACTTATCTTATTTTCATAATCATTTATTTTATGCTATTATTACTTCATTAATACATATGTTATTTTTACCGTCATTTATTTTCTGATATTATTATTTCATTGATAAATATATTAACAACTAAAATTAAATAAAAATACTTTTACAAATATTTCTCATAACTATTTATTAACTTTTTGTACCTTTACAACTTTTTTATCCTTAATACTTTTCTCCCATTTGCCCTACCTTTCTTCTTAGTAACACTTAAAAAAATCAAATATATCTACATTCAATTGGGATAACATTTTCAATAATATTTTTCATACATTTAAAAAAATTACTTATACTTCTCTTAATCCTGTTAATTTCACTGGCATCGAACTTCTTGAAGAAGATGATGTTGTTACTAAATTTCTGAAAATAGTTCATCACCATATATGAGTTCCCTGCTTTTTTACACAGTTTGTCATAACAAACATATTGCATTTTCCTATTAAAATTAAATATCTACTTTTTTACCACACATAAAGAAAAATACATGTGTTAATGTGAAATAATATCTTATTCGTTAGATGGGTTATTTAGTGCCAGCAACAGGCAGGGGAAAGAGAGAATAATGTAAGAATGGAACTCTTGCCCTAATTTTTGTTTTAATACTACCGTTTCTTAGTTGCGATTGTCATTTGGTTTGAATAGCTGTTGACATTTAGTTAGATGACTTACCACCTCATGCACTACTATTAGCTTCTCTAGACTTATGATTATGTGATCTATACTGCCCAGTCCTTTTACATTATCTTTAATTTGGTATTTTCTTTTCACATTACTGTTGTTTATTACATTTACTGTTACTTTCCCTTCAATGCTTCATATTTCCTGTTTATTGCTTACCTATTGCCTTTCCTTTAATTTCCTTTTATTGATTGCACTTTTTGCCAATTAACCAAATTGGCAAATTGCATACCATTACACTTGTAAGGATATGGATAGTCGTGCGCGCAGAGCTCAACGCATTCAATTGCGGCGTGCTCATCAAGACTCTCGCTGTTCAAATGGACCTGCCATAAACAGTAATTCTAATTCTTCTGTTACGGGAAATAGGCCTTCCCGTTCCTTAATTCCCAGTATCATCCCTTCGGTATCTCTTGAAGAACAGAGAATTCCACTTGCCGATATATCTAATACAGTTCATTCTGTTCGCGGC
Source organism: Aquilaria sinensis (assembly GCA_005392925.1). Lineage (NCBI taxonomy): Eukaryota > Viridiplantae > Streptophyta > Magnoliopsida > Malvales > Thymelaeaceae > Aquilaria > Aquilaria sinensis. Next base: position 90,605 of record SMDT01001270.1, read on the forward strand.
CATGTTCATCCCACTATTCATCCTACCCAACCGCACTCTTCTTGTGTCATTCCTGTACTACCTCAGACGTTACATCTCCTACCACCTCGTAGATCATGTGAAGTAGGTGAATGCTCTAATGCTGCGGCAAAACGATCTAAAACACGCACGAGCTTCCCTTCCCATAATGAAGAAATCCCAACCACGTCATTCAATGACATCGCCTTTGATCTTCAAGGTATAAGAACATGTATCAAACTTCCCATCCTCCACCCCATCCTTTACATACCAACAAAATATGTCCTAAACTATTATGATGTTTTTCTATAGTTTCTCTTGATGACACCAACCAGCTTCGACATGAAAATGATGAATTACAATCAGACGGCCATCAGTGTATGCTTCTTGACTTCTTTTCCACACCTCATCCTTTATCCTCTATATTCTTTCTTTGATGTTGTGTGACAATGTAGGGTCATGTTCTGAATATGAAGATTTAGGCCCCCCCACTTGTGTCTGTCCCCATTGTGGCGCTATTATATGGTACCAAGAGAAAAGTAACAAGGGACAGCGCACTTCCAACCCTGAATTCTCCATTTGCTGTCGTAAAGGCAAAGTTTCAGTTCCTCTATCTATATCCCCACCAAAATTTATACATCAACTATTTGACTATAATGGAGACCAGTTATCGCGGTACTTTCGGAGGCATATACGAGAAATTAATTTTAGATTTTCTTTCACTTCTACTGGGGCATATGTTGATTCCAGTACGCATGACGGACAGGGTCCACCAGTGTTCAGATCTTGTGGGATGAATTACCATCGAATTGGATCATTATATCCAGACACTGGAGATCGTCCTCGGTTTGCTCAGTTGTACATGTATGACACTGAGCATGAGACTTACAATCGAATTATGAGTTTTGGAGATGGAAGACATACGGAGTATGATCGACAGATCATAGATGGCTTAATACACGTGTTTAATGAGCATAATCAACTGGTTAGGTTCTTTCGGATGGCTCGAGATCGGTTCAATGACACCACACTACCCCCTGTGCGCATCAGGCTTCTTAGTTCTAGGGGAAGGGATAGACAACACAATCTCCCAACTTCAAATGAGGTTGCTGGTCTCTTTGATGGCATTGATGAGGAAAATAGCAATTATCGAGACATATTGGTCTACCCATGGAATTCAGAACCTCGTACTATAGATTTTTTTCACCCAAAACGGTGTGCGTTACATTTCCCCCTATTTCTGGTGTATGGAGAGGACCATTACCATTTGGATATAAGCTATGTTACAGAGGATGGCCAGCTTCGCGCTATTGGGACTGTAACTCCTAGGGAGTTCTACGCATATCAGCTTCAACAGCGCCATAATGTTTACTCACTACTCCTTTTAGGTGGTCGTTTGTTTCATGAATATGCTGTGGATGCTTATTGTGTGACTCTTGAATCTCGATTTCGTTGGCTTCGAAGAAACAGAGATCGATTTCGTGCTGAAATTTTATGCGGGTTACAAGATGCGGTTAATCGTGGTGACACTGATGCTTCTTTATATGGCAAGAGGACTATTCTCCTATCTTCCTTCATTGGGGGTCCCCGATATATGATGCAAATATATCAGGATTCAATGGCCATATGTAGAGTTATGGGGTACCCTGACCTATTCATTACTTTCACATGTAATCCAAAATGGCCAGAAATACGCCATTTTCTTGACCTTATCCCTGGCCAGCCTCATGAGGATAGACTTGATATTGTTGATCGTGTTTTCATGATGAAGCTTCAGAACTTCAGAGATGATTTAACAAAACATAAACACTTCGGTCGTGTTGTCGTAGGTACTATATCCCCCACATTCAGGGGAATACTTAAACTTTCAGAGAAAACATTTATTCCTCCCCTTCACTAATCATATTCTTAAATTGTTAAAATTTTACAGATCTTTGTACTGTTGAGTTCCAGAAGCGAGGTCTTCCTCATGCCCATATTGCCCTATTTCTACATCCTGAAGATAAGATCAACACTCCTAAAAAAATAAATCGCTTCATCTCTGCAGAACTTCCAGATAAAGATAAGGACCCTGTTGGATACAAGGTCGTTGTCACGCATATGCTCCATGGACCATGTGGGGTAGCAAACCCACGCTGCCCTTGCATGGCCAATAATTCATGTTCCAAACATTACCCACGTTCCTTCCAGAATGAAACAACAATCAATGAGGACGGATTCCCTCTTTACCGTAGGCGGCGTGATGAACGTTTCGCTGTAGTCCATGGTATTCCGTTGGATAATCGTTGGGTTGTGCCTCACAATCGTGACCTCTGTGTGAAGCACGATTGTCATGTCAACGTTGAGCTTACAAATCTTGACATGTGTGTTAAGTACCTCTGCAAATATGTTACCAAAGGCCCTGACATGTCGACAGTTGTTATGGAACATGATCGGTCAGTTGATAATGCTCCTAATCGATCTGATAGTAACCAGTATGATGAGATCAAACAATATATGAATTGTCGCTTTGTTTCAGCCTCAGAAGCGATTTGGCGTATCTTTGGTTTCTTCATTCATGAGCATCATCCATCAGTAGAGCGATTGTCTTTTCATTTACCTGGCCAGCAAAATGTTGTGTATGAGGACGATGATGATTTACGTGACGTCATCCATGCACAGGAGGAAAGCATGACAAAATTCGAGGCTTGGATGCACTGTAACTCCCATGATGCTTTCGCTTGTACATTGACATATGTACAATTCCCAGAACATTTTGTTTGGAATAGGCAAAACAAAATGTGGATGTGCCGACGCAAGGGCCGTAGTGTCGGAAGGATTTACTTTGTCCACCCAACTGCGGGTGAAAAATTTTACCTCTGCATGCTACTAAACGTTGTTAAGGGACCCACAACATATGAGGATATTCGAACTGTACATGGAGTCATATATGGAACATATAGGGAAGCGTGTTCTGCACTCGGTCTTTTAGATGGTGATGGTGAATGGCATCAGTGCTTGCGTGAGGCAGCTGCGTGGGCATCAGGTAACCAATTGAGGCAGTTGTTTGTCATTTTCTTACTTTTCTGCAAGGTTGATGATCCTCTTGGTCTCTGGACACGTAATGTTGTTTCCTTGTCTGAAGACATATTACACCACCAGCGTAGAATCTTAAACAACTCGCAGTTGAATATGACTGAAGATGAACAGCAAAATCAGGCCTTATGTGAGATTGAACATGTGCTTAATAGACTTGGGAGAAGTTTAAGAGAATTCCCAACTCTCCCATTCCCTCGAGCTGACCATAGGCTGATGTCCCGTAACTCTTTACTTATAGAGGAGTTAAACTATGATCGGCCTGCTCTAGCATTGGAGCATGCTACCTTGGTTCGTCAGTTGAATGATGAACAACGCCACATTTACGACTCATTGCTTCGTTCCGTTGAATCTTGTGATGGTCATCTTTTTTTTGTCCATGGAAGTGGTGGTACTGGTAAGACATTTATTTGGCGAACAATAATTTCAAAGCTGCGTGCTGCAGGCCGAATCGTACTTGCAGTAGCATCCTCTGGTATTGCGGCACTTTTATTGCCTGGAGGGACAACTGCTCATTCCCGGTTTAAGATCCCAATCCCCGTGGAAAATATTTCTGTTTGCAATATTAAAAGATCCACTCCTATGGCAGAACTCCTGTGTAGCACAAGCTTAGTCATATGGGATGAAGCTCCCATGGCGCATCGTTATACTTTCGAGGCTGTTGATCGAACTTTTCGTGATATATTATCTGTTGTTGACCCTACTGCTAGCTCTAAGTTATTTGGGGGTATCACAGTTGCTCTTGGTGGTGATTTCAGACAGATCCTACCGGTCATTCCTCGCGGTTGTCGAGCAGATGTTGTTGAAGCATCTTTATTATCATCCTCTCTTTGGCAACACTGTACAATGTATTCGCTTACACAGAACATGAGGTTGCTTGATTCTACAACATCTGATGCCACTACCTTTATAAATTGGATCATGAAATTAGGGGAAGGCACACTAGATGCACATCGGTTATCAGATGATGAGGATGAACCATCCTGGATTAATATCCCTCCTGAATTCTTAATCCCCTTATCTGCTGATCCGATTGCTGATATTATAGCCTCGAGTTACCCAGATTTGATTACCAGGTTTCAGGATGTCAGCTACTTAAAGCAACGGGCCATTCTTTCATCAACTAATGAAATTGTTGATGCAGTTAATGAGCGAATAATTAGTATGCTCCCTGGGGATACCCAGACTTTTCTCAGTGCTGATAAGGTTTCTCCTGCCTCGGATAATTTTGAAGCTCATTCATTATTGTACCCACCTGAGTACCTTCACACGTTCAAGTTCTCTGGTTTCCCTAAGCATGAGTTGCAGTTGAAAGTCGGTGTTCCAGTTATGTTGTTGCGAAACTTGAATCAATCTCTGGGGTTATGCAATGGGACACACATGGTTGTGACAAGGTTGTCGCAGACTGTCATCGAAGCAGAAATTATCACAGGCTTGAACTCTGGAAATAGGTTTTTTATACCACGTGTTGAAATGGTCCCTTCCGACACTGCCTTACCATCCATGTTCAGCAGAAGGCAATTCCCATTAAAGGTTTGTTTTGCTATGACAATAAATAAGAGCCAAGGACAAACATTCAATCATGTTGGCCTTTATCTCCCACATCCAGTCTTCAGCCATGGCCAATTGTATGTTGCTGCTTCACGTGTCACCAGCCCTTCAGGTTTTCGTGTTCTACTTCAATCAGATGATCGTAATACCTCACTCACACGAAATATCGTCTATCGTGAAGTATTCTAACGTTTATACCGCTCTTCGTCATAGCTACACATTATTATACACGGTGCATGTCATTATTCATTTACTGTTTGTTCTTATTTCTTTTATACCATCTTACTCAATTTCACATCAGTTCCTCTTAGTTACTGTCAGGAATGAATTCCCAATTCACACCAGTCAGGCACTTGACTCCCCTTAGTTATCGATGGACAATCAGGGTCCGTCTTACACGCCTTTGGGATGCTATTAATGTTACCACATTAAAGTCCTATGGAATTGGTATGACATTACTTGATCAGAAGGTACTTCTTCTTTCTCTGCTTTTAACTTCTACAGAAATCAACAGCATTGACTTAAATGTTTACTCAATTGGTTGTTTGTCATCTTATATCTAACTCGACTCCATTTTTCCCCCATTTTCGTATCATTTGTTTCCCTAGGACGATCATATCCAAGGAACGGCTTCGGAGCCAATTGCGGCTAAGTTCAAGTCATTGCTTCAGGAAGGGAATGTTTATGTTCTCTCAAACTTTACCGTTCAAAGGGTCGATAAAGGCTATAGGGCTGTCACTAATGACTATCTTATCCGTTTGAATGCATGGACAAAAATTGTTTTCGTCCCTGGTCCTGTACCACAAATTAACGCGTACAAGTTTGAGTTCGTTGCTTTTGAGCAGGTCTATTTACGCCACCCTGATAATATTCAATTATGTGGTAAGACTCACTTCACTCATCAAGTTACAAGTTAAGTTGTTATTCTACTTACTAAGCAATTATAGTCCTTTCATGATTCATAGATGTCATCGGGAAACTCATTGCCATTGGTGATGCCACTAAAACTATTAGATCTGATGCCATAGCAACAAAGAGGCGTATCATAACACTTCAGAATTTGAGGTTTTTCTTTCTACCTTATACTACATTTACTTTGTGTCCAATGTCTGTTTGTGTCCCCCTTAATTCATTATTGCTTACATGTTAACCTATTATGTAGTGGCTTTACCATTGACATAACTTTGTGGGGAGATCAAGCTGATTTGGTTGACTTTAATGCATTGAAGGGTGCCCAAACAACTTATATTCTGGTTATCACTTCGATGTCTGTTAGGTTATGTCAGGGTATGCATTATATCAACCTGCGCGCATCTTCTTATTTCCCTCTTTTACTGACGTTTCATTATGTCTTCTTTTTCTAAACATGTAGGACGGTATAACCTCGCTTCAACATCTGGTACTAAAGTCTATGTTAATATTGAAATCGATGAGGTCCGACAATTCTTGAGCCCTATCACTTTTACTGACGTTTCATTATGTTTGTTTTCCTTTAACTACACCCTATCACGCCCTATTTTTCATTTTCATTTACAAATCTTTACTGCTTCCTTTTAGCTCATCCACTGGGATTGATGTTGTACGTGATTATGTCCCTTCTATACCTGATCGACGCACTGAACTTAGGGTCATCTACGGCCGCCGGAGAACAATTGCAGACGTTAAGGATTTGCTTACTCGTGGGCCTTTATTTGTGAGACACATTGCTCTTTTTTTACTTACACTTGCACAACATTAGTGCATACTATGTCCTTAACACCGAAACCAATATTTTTTCCCTAGGATAATGTCTACTCTATCCGCGCTATAGTTTCTAACTTGCTTACTGACAGAGGGTGGTGGTACTTAGCCTGCAAAAAGTGTTGCAGAAAAGTTGAACCGATCGGGCGAACTTATTTCTGTGATCAGTGCAACATTGTCAATCGAACACCACCTATGCGGTATTAATTTCTCCTCCCTTCAATTCCAACCACTCCATATTCATTTTTTTCTTTTTTCTTAACACCATATTATATGTGGCCATCTAAACTTACATTACAGCTATAAGGCTATCGTTCGTGTGCGTGACTCCACTGGCGACATCCTCTTCACAATGCTTGACTCAGTTGCTGCGAAGTTCTTTAACTCTCCCGCTTTAGTTCTCCGTTCACTTGAACAATCGGTTTAACTCACTACTTTTAACCTAATCAAAACATATTTCACACCATTATTTAATATCTGCTTTCTACTCCCACTTCAATATTAATAATATCTTTGCATCATCTGACAAATTTTATAGGATGATGGACCATCAAAACTTCAGCAGGGGTTTCAACAGTCACTAAATGAATAGCTTATTCTTGAGTTTGAACTTTCTTCATTTAACTTTCAAAACCCTTCTTCCTCTATTACCTTGCGCAAGTTTCACATGATCAACCCTGATGAGGAGGCGCTTGCATTCCAACTGAAAGAACAACTTGTATGCTCCTCAAACCTTTTTGGGTCCACTTATATGCTATTGATTACATCCTTCTAATATAATTACCATTTCTTATGTGTTTTAGATACCAGCCCAGATGATACAGACATCTCATTCTCAGCCACAGGAACGACACTTTCCCATAAATCAACGACCAATTTCGCCCCCTCAATCAGACTCTGTGTATGCCACCATGCCTGTTTTGACTTCTTTGCCCATGATTTTAACATACTTCTTTATTCTCTTACATTCATCATTTTTTTTTCAGTGGCCCTGGTCATTCTCATTCTCCTTCTGACCCATGCTATCACGGCAACTTATCAATAACTGAATTTGAAGTTGTTTCCTCCCTGTAAGCATGATGTCACTCATACTTCCTATTCTTTCTATGAAACTACACTTACTTTCACCTTTCCAATGTTAATGCATAACAGGTTGAAACTGAAGGATACCCCATCCCTATCCCGTTCTCACACTACACCTCTTGACTCTGTGTACCAAATCATTGCAGCCCATGAATGGTAATTATTTTCTCCTATTCTATTTTTTTTATAAAACACCTTACATATATGTTTGTCAATACATTATACCTAACTATTTACATGATTCCCCATAACACTGAGAATTGTTTTTTTTTACAGGATTGATTTAATTGAGAACTTCGATGTTGCTGCTATGTTTTCGGACATTGAACATCTTCCTCATACCTGACTGTCATTTATCCGCACAAGATGTCATAGTTATTATTGTTTTCCTTTTTTTGTCCCATCTCTCAGTCTCAATGCATTTCTTCCCTTGCGTGATTACATTACATTTTTCTTTATATCAACAACTTCCCCTTCTGTTAGACGGGTTATGAAACTAGTTGGACTCGAATTACGGATGGTGACGTGATTAGCTTTTGGGTTTTCCAGATTTTTTTCTTCATTTTTTCCCCAACTTCATGTTTGAAATTTAATGGATTTGATTTTCAATTTAGTTTTTGGGAGGCAATGTTATCGAACAAATAAAGTTAGGGTAGTAAAAGGGTTTTTTTTTTGTTGTCTTAACGGTCATTATTGTTGTTATATCAATAAGGGTAACTGTAGTCATTTGAAACAAGAGGGACAACTTGAAGTTTGGCCAAACCTTAAGGGGTTTTTGTAATTTTTTTCTTAAATTTATCTCTACTGATGGAAGGGGGTAATTGCGCCCGTGGCTTTTAACATTTATTATTGTCCTATTTTGGACCCTAACTTTAAACATTGTATGAGATGTTCTCAACCTAAATTTTTTGTTCCATTTTAGAGCTTTGGCAGTTGAAAAGTGTTAAAATTGACAGATTTGGCCATGTAGCATGCCAGTATAAGCGATTTGCTATGGTGGCATTGATGATGCACACCAGTATATGCAATTTGTCATGGTGGCACAATAATCAGCTGCTAGTAATGATGTGGCAAGGAGGAAAATTAATAAAAATATATAAATATATATGAAAAAAAAAGAAAAAATGATCCACCCCCACTGTTGGGCTCAACCTCCTCCGTTCCCCCTCCCCCGCCACCTTCAGGCTCGACCTTCTTCCCTCATACGCCCCTCAATTGATTCGTCATCTCCAACGAGATACGGTCTTTATCCATTAAGGCTAGAAGCCCGCTCCACTTCCAACTTCAAGTTTTTCCTCACCCATACCACTCGTCACCCAATCCAATAGCTAAAGCCAAAAGCTAGTAATTTTGAGCACAATCGATGATCAAATGCACGCCTGGACTTGAATCGATGATTCTAGGGCAAATCGTACACCCGGGGGGGGGGGGGGGGGGGGGGTGTTGCACAAATGACGCGATGAGAGGTGGACAAGGAGGAGGAAGAAGCAAAAAAGGTGGCAGAAAGAGTAGAGAAGAGGAAAAAATCAGGCAGTCAGAGAGTTCTCTTTGAATCTAAGGCTTCGTCGAAGAGTGGCGGGGAAGAAATGAAAGAGAAACGGACTGGGACGAGGTCAGGGGGAGGATTAGCGGAGACCTCTCTTCAAATCTTCCAATTGGACTGGGCATGGAGGAAGGAAAAAAGGGAGGAAGGGAGGCGAGTAGTGGATGAGGCCGAGCTAGAAGGGGCAGGGGGGTTTTGGAGGCGAAGGATGAGGCCAAGCCTAGAAGCGACAGGGGAAGGAAGAATAAGGAGAGATGTGGGCTAACTTCTTTATAGGCCTTAGATTTCTTCATTTTTTGTAACATAGGCACTAATTTTCTAATGTCCAATTGCAGGGATATATAGCTTGTGATTCATTATGCCATGTGGCCAATTGCCCAAAGCTGACATGCCATGTGGCCAGTTCTATCAATTTTAATACTTTCCATCCACCAAAAGGTTTAAAATGGGAGCAAAAATTGAAGTTGAAGACGTCTCATAAGAAGCCTTGAGGTTAGGGTCCAAAATAGGACAACAACAAAAGGTTAGAGGCCATTGATGCAATTTACACCTGATGGAGGAAATGCAAATAAGAAAATTACAAACCCTCCCCCCCAAGGTTTGATGAAACATACAATTATGTCATTACTATTTCAAATATCAACAATTACCCGATATCAAATTAACACTGTTAATGATCGTTAAGACAAAAAAAAAAAAAAAGTCTATTTTACTATCCTAAATTTATTTGTTCGATAACTTTGCCCTCAACTTCCATCCCTCCGACTTTACTTCTTCGCCTTAACTCTTTTCTCTTTGTCACCCTAAGCCCCACTCGCAGTTCATCTCTTTCCAGAAAACAAGCCCAAAACCCATGAACCTCGTCTCCCTCCATTAATAGGACTTGCACTGTCATCTTGAATCGCCATGTCTAGAAACCCACATCGCTGTCTTAAATCGCTAGCCTGAGAATAAATTATAGCAGATATGATGGAATCAGAAAAATGAGACAATCAACAACAATGACCCCGACCGATGAGGATGGCTAGGTTATGCCACTTGGGAATCTTATCGCTGTCGTCCTAGGGGGATGTGCATATTGCTTGTGTGGAGATTGAGAAGGACGGCGAAGCAGTTGGGATTTGGTAGCTGAGCCCATCACAACCATTTGATGGAGATTCGATGACGACCAGTCTTCGGGAATCCATTTTCTTTGCCTCTCCTTCATTCCCTATACCCATCGTTGCCCTATTTTCACTTCAGAGGAGAAGACGATTCGACAGGGTGGCTTGGCAGTGAATCGTGGCTTGATGAGAAGACAGTGAATCATGGCTCGGTGGCGATTAATGGAGCGATCTTGTGTGGAGGCGATGGATTCCTAGTGATAGAGAATGAGTGGGTGAATCACGAATCGCCGAAACTGCCTTGATCTCACTGAACCGTCACCTTCACCACCTCGATCTCACTATGAATCGCTGATGCCGCCTTGATCTCATTGTGAATCGTCAACATAGCTTTGTTCTCAATGATGACTGTTGGCGGCACATGATGAGGGTGGAGAAGAAAAATGAAAAAACAAAAAAAGCGAGATGAGGGTCGAGCCGAGAATGGGCATGAGCGCATTGGAGATGATGGTGGAAAAGAGAAAGGAGAAAATAAGAAGCCCAAATGATTTGATTGTTGATGTAATCCTAATGTTGTTTGATTTCCCTGAGGTTTAGTGGTTTGATTTTTTTATTTTCAAATTAATTGGTTTTGATTAGTTGGGGACAAATTTTCTAAGAAATAAAATTGGGAAGGCAAAGTCAACTATTTCCCCTTTTATTTGCTAATAGTGAGTGGCTAAGTTAACTCTCAATGGGGATAATTGTACGTATTTGAAACATGGGGCACAAATGTAGGTTTAACCATACCTTGTGGGGGTTTTTTGTAATTTCCTAACACAATTTTAGGAATTATTCCTAGCCCCGCTTAATTAAGATCAATTGTTATTAGTCAATTTTTTGTGATTAAAAAAGAAAAGCATATGTAGATCTCTGGAGAAATGTAAGTGTTTTGTCTCTTTGAATATTTTTTCAGAGTAAAAGGATTTTAAGGCAATCTGTTTGGAAGGAAAAAATCATGAAAGGAAATTGTTGATAAATAAGGTATAGTAAGATGAGACAAAAGTATTCGGCTCATTTTAAATAAAAGGATATGATGATTGATAACTTGTATACTACTTTAAAAATAATATAAATTAGTTGGGTAAAAGCAAAATGTTTATAATTGGGCTATAAAATTTTGTTGCTTATTTTTTCATAGAATTTTGTTGCTTGGGGATTTGTAAATAGCATTTAAATATATTTTGGGATTTGTAAATATAATTTAAATTATCCATGTTGCCATTCATAGAATAGTAGGATAATATTTGTAGTTTCATTATTAGGTTCACTTTACCATTCAATAATATTAGGATAATTTTTATAGTTCTTTATTTTATTCTTTCTGTTCATTATATATATATATATATATTATCTTTATTTATTAAATATATATAGATATACATATATTGAGGATTTCTAGGTGGCATTATAGTTTCATTCTTGCCATATATATGTGGTGCGTGAAAATACAAAAAAATTATTTAATTTGTATTGCACAAATAGAGAAATAATAAAAAAACATTGATTGCATAATGTGGAATAAATACAAATAAAATTTTAATTATAATATCATATACTTTATATATTGTTAAAATTTAAATTAATAAATCTAGAAAGTTAATGAATATTTGTATAATATAATATGTGATTTGATAAATGGTATTTAGGAAGTAAAAGTTAAAATTGATATTTTGTATAAGTATAATATATGATTCCATTTGGCAATGGACCAAAGTAAAATATTTTTAATAAGTTTAGGACAAAAATTGAGTGGTTAATAGGTTAAAGACTAAAAGAATATGATATTTAAATTTAAGGTATTATCCATGAAATTTACTTATCAAGTATATACATTTTGAATTAACATTTATATGGTATAATATATGATTAAAGAAATGATCATTAAAAAGTAAAAATTTGAATGGAGATTTTGTGGAAGTATAATACATAATTCCATTTAGTAAGGAAATAAAGTGAAACATTCTTAATAGGTTTAAAAGCAAAACATAATTGTTAATAAGTTAGGGACTAAAACAATATGATATTTTAACTTAAGTGATTGCCCATAAATTTTATTTATCTAGTATATTTATTACTAGCATTTATTGTTAAAACCTAACTTATATGTGCGTGTATGTGTATTAACTTTTAAATGATACCGATTCAGAAAAAGGAAAGTAAATGAAAAGCAATCCATTAGCTTTTTTTACTTGGGGAACTTACAATTAACCTACTAGTATTTGCCCTAATCTATATTTTATTTCTTT